>QLNU02015360.1:230532892-230571636 GCA_006491805.2 Dysdera silvatica
TGGTGTTTAGATATCAATTGAAGTTGTTTGGGATGCAAAAGTCTATAAACTAACAAAAAAAATCTCTTTGTACTTTAATAAATACCCAAAAGCAGTAGTTTGTTGCATATAATTATTTTTAATATTTATTGAATATATTTATTTGAATCAGAATATTTACCCTCTATGCATCATCGCATTGTTACAACTACTAATAGAAAGCATTTTTATGAGGAGGTTCTCCTTGCCAGACTTCGCATTGGGCATTCCCATCTCACCCATAGACATCTGTTGGAAGGAAAACCAGCACCAATTTGCCAAGTGTGCAATGAACCCATGAGTGTTTTACACATTTTAACTCAATGCCCCTATTATAGACTTGCCCGCACTCTTACTTTTAACTCTTCATCACTGTCTGACATTTTAAATGACCATGCTGACCATACGCACGTTTTAAAATTTTTAAAAAGTACTGGCTTTTACTACAGTCTTTGATTTTACCATGTTTGGCGCAGTATAGCCCAGATGCTCTTGCGCCATAAAAAAGCCAAACAAACAAACATTTTTATGTACATATTTTATCTCATTAGAGTTTATATGACTAAATAATGCATCAAAGTATTTTCTTATTAAGTTAGGAACGTTCGTACAGAGCATCTTGAATTACATTTTATTTTCCATGCTTAATTTTTGGAGGGAAATTGAGATTTGTTCAATTGTTAATGCAATTGGTCTATCAAATATTTTTAATGAATTTTATGCAAATCTTAGTATACAAAACCTTCTGTGACTGTATAGAAACAATTTTTTCTTCATCTTTAGTCATTGATGTTCACAAAGCAATTATCTCGAGGAATTGAGAAGGAAATACTTCACAAAGTAAATGCTGCTGAATGTGAGAGACTTATAGAACGGTGGCAGAGTGCTGATTGTATGGAAGCTATAATGAAATTTTTCCAAAGAAGGTCAAATCTGTAGCTACTGGGCTTCTGATGAAAGAAAGTTGTATCAGTCATTAATCTTCATTTTAACAATTTGATTTTGTATTTACTTGTGTGGTATTTTTTTTAGCCAATGCTATGTATTCAAAATTTTTTCAAAGTTTTCAGATTTTATATTTCCAAAGACAATTTTGCAAGGTACGTACAATCCTTGAAAGTGTCCGTAATGTTTTAGAAAATGATTTTCGGTCCTTAAAAGTCCATATTTTCCCCAAAAAATCTGCAAAAAGTCTGTAATAGTCCTTAATTTTGCTATCCCGGTCCTATATATATTTCTGTAACTTTTTTTTTTTCTCATGGCATTAATCAACATAATGATTTTTGTTTTTTTATTATTAGAGTGGGAGATGGCTGTTTTTCAGTAATTTTCAGAAATTCAGATTAAGACAGTGTAGGGGGGAGCACTTTTTTGTAAAAGGTGGATCATTAGCATTCAACGGTAGAGAAATTGCAATTTAAAAATAAAAAGCCTTCAGTACCTTTTGAAATTTTCACCCCTAAATCGTTTGCACCCTGAGAACACAGTGCTTGTTCATAAATCCAGATCTGTCCTCTGCTAGCCCAGTGCGGACAGTGAAAATGACCTATTACACCAGAAGTAAATCACTGGTTAGTTATTTGTTATGAGCCTTAACCAATTTGAAATGCATTTGAAGGCATGCTAGAGAACGAAGCCAAAACCTTCAAACAGAAAGAAAAGTCTTCTATATAAATGGGTTCTTACTTTGATTTTCTTGAATTTCTGTAATGTATATGTATAGATTTCAATTTATTTTGGAAAAAAAAAAAATGATTTTGTTTATAAAACATTTTCACAAAATAAAGTGCTTTAATATTTAAGTGAATAGTTTTCATTATTTTAATTGTATATTATAATTTTATGTGCTGATTTAAAGGTATTCCCAATCATAGTTGAACAAATATTCTGAATTAGTTTTTTGAACCCTGCAAGCAATTTAACATGGCATAAGCGGTATATAACTAAAATTTCTTTAAAGTAAATTAGGTGATTTTAAAAATTGGTCATTTAGTTATTAAAAAAAAAAATTGGTCATGTAGTTAAGGGTTTTCTTTATCCTGTATAGACTAATTTATTTAAAACTGTGTGATGAATTTTAATGTAATTACAATCACATATTATTTATATCAAGTTAATTTGAATGACTGGATTTTATATGTATATACAGTGGTACCTCGGTACTCATCGATAATTGGTTCCAGAACGCACGACAAGTGGTGAAAACGACAAGTACTGAACAAATTTTCTCATAAGGAACAACGTTAATTGAAATAATCCGTTTCTGAACAACAAAAATTTCATATTTTACTTTGTGATTTACACATTTATGGCTTGTTGTTTTATACAAAACTTTAAAACTAGATAGACGAATAAAAAGAACAATTATGTGCATACTATATCAATTTTTTATTTTATATAAATCGAACACTACGCAGATTAAATCAAACAACAATGTCAATCAATCAACGTTTATTGGCGTAGTGATACCAACGCCGATGGTATGGCGTGATTAGATGGTGAAACGTTCGAAAGAAAATAAATATTTCTGCCTTCGGTGGGACCTGAACCCACGACCTTCCACTTGCCGGGCGGAGGCTCTACCCACTGAGCTACGAAGGACAATATATAATCTCTTTACGAACGTATATATATTGTTGCCAGTTATTTCGCAGAATGGTGTAGTACATAGACTACTATTTAAACCAAATTGCAAAGAGACTGGTATTAAATTGATCGAAATGCACGTTGCAGCATATGTATTTATTTTATATAAATCGAACACTACGCAGATTAAATCAAACAACAATGTCAATCAATGTCAATCAATATTGGCGTAATGATTATCACTACGCCAATATGATACCATCTCATCGCTTGGTCTGGACGATTTCACACCGTCCTCATAAAACTGTGCATGCGCACAAAGAAACATCGGAACCGGCGGCGTGACATCGTCAAACAGCTCGAAGACTACGGTTTTCGACAGTGGGTGGTGTGGAACAGACTAGACTTAGAAACTTGAATTGTACCTTCTAAAACTGTACACTGTACATGTCCACAGACTTCACTTTGGATGCTTCTGTACGTTTCCTTAGGAGATGATATAAGAATTGAGGAAACGTTGTATTTCGACAAATTAGAAACTCGAAATGCACCGACCAAGCTGTCAAGGGCGTATCGGGAAAGGGTCCCGGAGCCCCCATCCTTTTTCTAGGCTGCTATTGAGGCTACGATTACGATATTGCATAATCAGAGATTATACGTAAGGGAACTTGAAATGCCGCATGTTACGGCCGTTTCGGGTGGGGGCTGAAGCCCCCTATCCCGTTTCTAGGCTGTTATTGAGGCTACGATTACGATATTACGTAGTCAGAGATTGTACGTGAGGGCACTTGCAATGCCGCATGTCAGGGCCGTTTCGGGTGTGGGGGGCCAGAAGCACCATCCTATTTTTAATTTTTAAGGAATTTGTCAAATACAATTGAAAAAAATTCTAAAGATCTTTTGTGTTTATGTGCCATTTTTTCAGTTTTAAAAAAGAACGTCTAGTTAAAATGTTTATACATATATGTATATAGTCCTTTTTTTTTTGTTTTCTTGAAATTAGGTTAAATCTAAAGAAAACATAATTTTTTTTTTCCACTGTACAGTCTGGACTTACATTAATTTCATTGGGTGTCTATTGGAGAAGGTATTATGATATCACCACTACTTTCTTAATTTATACCTTCCATATCTATACTAATCAATCTTCTCTTTTTGATGTTATTTATTTATATATTACTTCCGCTTCTCCTAATTATATCCAATTCTGGGTTGCAGGTGCTTTGTCAGACTCCAAAGTCTTTACCCTTTGCTTCGTAGACAGATGAATTTAACTAATAAATTGTAAATCACTATCACATCATGTAAATAATTATATGTATGCAAAAAGTTTGATTTAATTAACACAGTATTTTTTTCCTAATTATAATTTCGTAGATGTAAGCATACATCAACATGGTTTTCAATATTATTTGGGAAAGGGGATGCTAAGCACATATTATGAACATTTATACATTGCAATATATATGTAAAATTGTAATTTATTTCAAATCATTGAAGGGCTAGGGTCCCACAGGCCCATATAGCCCTATGCCTATGTAAATATCTATAATTAAATAATATATTTTAATTTGGGAAATTACCTTGGATTTTTTTTTTATATTCTGGTTAATATAGTCTACATTTGTTAGTTATCTGTACATAATAAAGAAAAAAATATAGTACCTCATTCAATTCTGGACATGTTGTACTGCATGTACTGTGCATGCTTATGATGCACACACGTTTTAAAAATTTTAAGAATTTCGAAATTGACATGTTGGCAGGTATGCAAGTAATCAAATTCTTAAGTTCTATAGAAGCAGCAGGGAAAGGTTGTTGGAAATTGGTAGTCAGTATTCTTGATACGTTATCCCCATTCAGTTATGTGTAAGTTGTTTCCTAACCACTGCTGCACTTGAAAATCAACTTTAAGGGGGTGCTCATATGCAGCTGCACTGGTCAGCATGTGACATTGGGCAAAAGTTTTTTTTAAAGCATCCCTATTGTATCTGAAATGGCTTAGTATTTCTAGAGATATCACTTTTTCATTTCCATAAAATTGCAATAAAGACTTTTTCCCCTACTTTAATAACTCAAGTACTGAGCATGGGGCGGTTGAAGTGAACAATAGAAAAACATCGCTCACTATTATTCATAAGAAATTTATTGAGCAGTTTTCTTCCTTTTCCTTATGATCCTTGAAATGATATCACATCCAGTGGCAGAATAAAAAGTACTTATATTACTAGTAATACTTATTCTTATACTACTAGTAATACTTATTCTTATACTACTAGTAATACTTATTCTGATGCACCTACAACTTCTTGCAAATAAATAAAGAATATATCTGTGCCAAGACTGTTGTTTAAGCCGAATTTTAAGATTGCTTAACCATGATTTACTCAAAGAGATCATGTCATAATGTGACAGGAATCAAAATGTCGCGAAAACTGAAATTGTTTAGTTGTATAAAATCTAGAGCTTAGACAAAAACTAGCACCAGATTTGAATTCAGTGCACTTAAGAACAAATGCTTGTATCAATGCAGCAAAAATTTTGTTCCATGGTATAAGTGGTAGCCTGTAGCTCAGTTGGAAGAGCACTTGTCCGGATACCAACAGATCGTGGGTTCGGTTCCCGCCAGGCACCATGAAATCATTATTTTCTTTGCGAGCAATTTATCATTCAATATTTCCACATCATCGGCTATGATGAGAAAAATGTTCCAACTTTAATGTTTATTGTTCCATTGATCTAGATTTGGTTCCCTAGACAACAGAGGTTTGAATTTTTGAGAAAACTATATGTTCTGGTGAAGCATGTTCTTACCTGTCCTTGCGCTGCAAAACAAATTGCAATTGTGCAAATCAGTGTGCCCACATCCCCATCTGCTTGCAGTACTCTTATATCTGCAGATGTGAAGCAAGCTCTCACATCAAGCGTGATTTGTTTACAGAGTTTCTCAATACTTCGGATTGATCTCTTATTACCTCTATGTTTCGATTAAGAAAAAAAATCGGTTATTTTGAACATCCTCCTCCTCCTTTGCTTCTTAATATATTTTATGTTTTATTAATATGTACATTTATGGCAGTGTTCTACTAAGTGTGTACATGGGAAGAGAATGAAGTCAATATGGCAAAACCCATCCCTTACATATTAGTTGTACGTATTGTAGTTCTTTACATTACTGGACTCCAAGCTGCAAGAAAGGAAAATTCATGTAGATAAATAATTTGACATGATGTGCACAATATCAGACCAGGTTAATGATTATCGGAATATGGTTTTATACATCAATGGAAAGTGACTGCGAAGAATGTCATAGCCAGAAGCATCTGATCACGCAGAGATCTCAACAGCAAGATGGGCATAGCTGGTGCATATCAGAGAGACTGGCAACTGATTTCCTGGCGAGGAAGTGGTTTTAGTACCCCCCAAAGCCCCTCGATGTAGGTTCCTGCTCGTGGTGAGGTGACCACCCAGAGATACTGCTGTTTACTAGAGATCAGTATTTCTGTGTCCTGAATGCCTACAACCCAAGCCAAGGTGAGATCGTGCTGAGGGCTGAATGGCACTGGGATTGTAATGTCGCGAATGATCATGTCAAGGGGTACAGACGAAACCCTGTTGTAATTAGCCTTCTGGCTGTGATGGAGGTAACTCAGCCAGCAACCGTATACTTCTCTCCAGTAATTTAAATTCGCATGGAAAATTTAAAAAACAAACAATGAATGAAGGACCTGCAAATAAAAAAACGAAAAGTGTTAGTGACGATGCAAGTATGCCTACTGAAGTTCTCCAGACATTCCTTATTGTAACCTCAGAACAAACAGAATTTAAAAAATTATCGCCATTTCTAATAGAGAAAACAATAAAAGGGATCTGTGGAACTGTCAGTAGTATAAAAAAAACTGAGATCCGGTGACTTATTAATAGAACCAAACAACAACAGTATTCATCTCTGGTTAATTTTAAAAAAATAGCTAACATAGCAGTTGAAGTTTCAACCCGCAACACTGTAAATAACTCACGTGGCGTAATATCTGAAATAGACTTAATAGATGTTGATGAAGAAAAAATAGTTACAGAACTTTCATATCAAGGAGTCACAGCAGCTGAAAGAATTACCATACATGGAGACGGACAGATATTTAAAACAAAACACGTTATCCTAACATTCAATAAACCCAAATTACCTACATCAATTAAAGCTGATTATTTACTATGCAAAATCAAGCCATACATACCTAACCCAACCAGATGTTTCCAATGCCAAAGATACGGGCATCCCAAGGTGGTATGCCGTATCAAGGCTACTTGTTCAAAATGCGGCGATGAAGAGTGCCAAACCAACACCTTGAGCTGTATCAACTGCGAAGGAGAACATCCGGTATATTCCAGATCCTGTCCGAAGTGGAAAGAAGACAAATAATGGAAATAAAAGTCGCCAATAACCTAGCATATATATATGAAGCCAGAAAACAATATCAACAAAGATTACCAACCGATTTAACAAAATCATATGCTTCTGCTATGACTCAATCTAATACACCCAAAAAAAACTACAATAGATGCTGCCACACAAACAATAATTCCAGACACAGACCGACCTACCAACACAAAAGACGAAATGGTTAAACCACAAACAATGAACAAAAAAAAGGGACAAATTAAAGACAAATATATTAAAAAAAAACTCAACTTAAACGGGATGACTTTTTAAAAATATCCTAAAAAAATAAGAACGAATGAAAAAAAAAAAACATCTTTAGAAGACGGCCAGTCTTCTGTCTCAAAAATGGAGAATGAAATTATACCCTCCATTTCCACAAAAAATACGTTCTCCCTGATCAGCTAACATGCTGATTCGGGGAGTATAACTGGGGATAGGCAAATCATCACCTATCCATAATAGCTCTGTGCTCTTAAACAATGGAACTGTCATGGTTTCCGTTGCAATATCGAGGACATTAAACACCTATCATCCAGTCTGCCTTGCCGTTCATTAAACTTTGCTTAAACCCAATCATACGGCTTCTATAAAAAATTATACAGTCATTCGAAAAAATAACATGGACAATAATAGAGCTTGTGGGGGAGTTGCTGCTGTTATCAATAACCAATTACCCTTCACAAGCATAAACATCAATACACCACTACAAGCAATAGCTATTCGCCTCCCAATAGCAGCTGAAATTACAGTATGTTCTGTATACCTTCCACCAAATCAAAATATGAATTTGAACTCCTGCTCTGATTTGGTTAGTCAATTACCAACCCCATTCCTCCTCCTTGGGAATTTTAACTCTCTCAGCGCTTTATGGGGCTGTGAGAACAAAGAGGACGAGCAATAGTAGCCTTTGTTTACAACCAATCACTTGCAATAATGAATACTGGAACGCACACATACACTCTGCAAACCGAAGATTCTCAGCAAGAGACCTTTCAATTTATTTACCATCTCTTCTCCCTGTATGGACATGGTAAGCCAAGCAAGGTCTGCTTGGCAGTGATCATTTCCCCATTGTCCTGAAATATACTGGGCGGGGTTCCTGTACGCCATCAGGGAACCCAAAACGGATAATTGAAAAAGCTAACTAGGAACTTTTTTTATAGACTAACTAGCATCAATAGTACTATGGTTAACACACCTAATATTAACAAAGCAGTTGAAATGGTCACCGACAACATTCTGCAGGCAGCAAAACGTTCAATACCAAAAACCTCGGCACACTTTTCAAACATACCAAAACAATGGCGGAACCACGACTGTAAAATTGCTCATAAGGAACAAAAAAAGGCATGGGGTATTTTTCGCCGATACCCCACGCAAACAAATCTATGTTCAACAGAGCCAAGGCGAGATCCATCCGACAAAAATCAAAGAAGGGTTCTTGGAAAAGGTATATTTTTATGATTTGGTGTAACATCTGCAAAAAATTCAAAGGTAATTTGGGATAAAACTAAAAAAATAAATGGCAATTACACCTCTCACCCACTCTCTATCTTAGAGTAATGGGTTAAAAATAAGTGATGTCCAGGGAATAGCCAATTCATTGGCTACTGCTTGTTCTAATATCTTAAGCAGTACCAACTACATTCCAAACTATAAAAAGGTATCAAGAAAAACAAATCCTTAATTCTCGGGAAAAAGACATCTCCCTATAATATCCCATTTACCTTTTTTTGAATTAAAATCTGCATTACATCGGTCCAAAAATATAAAAAATATATAAATGGCCCTAGACCTGATGAAGTACATTAGGCAACGATCAGGAACCTGTTCGTCAAATCCCTTGAAAACGTTCTAATTCTATTCAATAGTATTTGGATAGAACAGTTATTTCCACGGGCATGGAGGAAAGCCATTATTATACCTTTTCCAAAACCAGACAAAGAACCAAAGAATTCTTCCAATTACCGACCTATTGCCTTAACTAGCCGCTTTTGCAAACTATTAGAAAGGATGGTCTGCAATAAGTTGATGTATCACCTAGAAAATGGAAACCATATTCCACCATATCAAAGTGGTTTCCGTCGGATGAGATCAACAATAGACAACCTTCTGAGTTTAGAAACTTCCATAAGAGAGGCCATTGTTAAAAGGGAACACCTTGTATCTATTTTTTTCCATATAGAAAAGGCATATGAACGGACCTCCATCAATGTGGTCTTAGAGTCAATATACCAAATTTTATAAAAGAAATTCTGGACCACAGAACTTTCCAAGTGCGTATTGGAGCCACTCTTTTTCACACTGTCCCTCACGAACAAGGTGTTCCCTGAGGCTGTGCTTTAAGTCCCATTCTTTTTATATTGAAGCTTAGTGGTGCGGTTAAAGATCTCCCCGTCACTGTAAAAACATTATACGATGATGGCCTGCAAATTTCTTGTAGAGCAGGCAATATGAACCTTGTTGAGAGACATGTTAGCTCAAAACAAAATAATGGAATGGATAGCTAATAACGGGTTTAATTTCTCACTGCAAAAAACCGTTTACATGCAGTTTTGTCGCACACGAGGCTTACATTTAGACCCGGAGCTCCGAATGGGAAATGATGATGTCAGAGTGGTTCAGGAGGCAAAATTCCTTCGGGTTATTTTCGACCGCTCTCTAACATTTCGATCCCACATCAGATATCTGCAAGACAAATGTTTTAAAGCCCTGAATATCATCAAGGTTTTGTCTCACACATCCTGGGGGAAGACCGATGTTCATTGCTGAGACTGTATAAGGTATTAATCCGCTCTAAGTTAGATTATGGCTGTCCGATTTACGGCACAGCATGCCAATCATTATTCAAACAACTTGACCCCATACATCGTTAGGATCTACGACTGGGGCCTTTCGGACTTCACTAGTTTATATTCTGAAGCCGTAGAACCTCCATTCAGTTTACGTCGCCAACGTTTGTTTCTCAACTATTACCTTAAAACTCTATTACTAAACGACCATTCTGCATCGTCATCACTTCATCAACCTTGTTTCATTTCACCTTTTAATGCTTGTCCTTCAAGTATCCCAACCTATGGCATGAGGATGGAAAATGCTGCAAACTAATTGAGCATTACAAAAACCATGATTGCGGAATCTATGCCAAACATCATTCCTCCATGGTTTGATATTGGCACAGACATCTGTTTGAATCTATCCAAAAGACAATACCCCAGACATTGCCTATCGGCAGGCATTCGCTGATCTGTCTAGTATGTATGTAGGCTGACCCTTCATTTTCACAGACGGATCAAAAGTAGATGAATATGTCGGTGTGGCATTTGTCTGTGGAGATGTCATACAGAGTCAACAACTGCCGATATTCTGCTCAGTTTTCAAAGCAAAAATTCATGCTACTGTGTTAGCTTTACAATACATCTTGAATAATGCCGTATCTCCAACTGTCATCTGTACAGATTCACTCAGTGTTCTGCAAAGCCTGACTTCATTCAACGTCTCGCATCACACTGGAATCCACAGAGTTTACAAACAACTCGTGGATATAAAAAACGCACAGTATATTGCGAAATTCTGTTGGGTTCTAGGCCATGTTGGTATCGCCAGCAATGAGTGGGCTGACAAAGCTGCAAAGACAGCAGCTGCAGAACCTGAATGTATGGCTATTCCATTTGGAGATTTTAACACTCATGTCTTATCCCATCTGTACAAAAAATGGCAGTTGGAATGGGACAAGCAAGTTTTTAATAAGCTTCACCACATTAAACCTCGTCTTGATGTGTGGCAGTCCAGCTAGACTTCGCATCGGGCACACAGGCTTCTCTCATCATCTTTTAAAGGGAGAAGGCGCCCCGATGTGTGCCACATGTGGTGAACCATTAAATGTTTCACATATTTTATGTATTTGCCATGATTTTAACCAGCATCATTCACATATTTTAAACCAAAGTAATTTTGCCATACATGACATTTTATCTGATTCTTTTAATCATGAACTAATTTTTAACTTTTTGTCTAATGTTGGCTTCTTCCATATAATGTAAGTTTATTATTTTGTATCATTTGTGACATTTAATTCATTACTTTCGATGTATTTTAACTATTTTAGTTTTAATTTATTCTTATTTTAAAATCGACTATGCGGCCACACCTTGATTGGCGCAGAATGACCATTGCTGTCCTTGCGCCATAAAACTACAACCAACCAATCTCCAGAGGCTACGTAACTCGCAGAAAATGAACCTGTTCGTGTCATGGACCCGACCAGAATATAGCCAACGCAAAATGTGAATTTAGCTACCCACGTTACAAAACAAGCTTTTTACTAGCCATTAAATATTTTAATTGTTTGTGAGGATCAAGTCCCGCCTCACATAGACACAGGCAACCACAGACACAGGGTGACGCCAATGACTCTTGTGGCAATAATTGCACTCACAGAGACCAATAGTTCTGTGGCACGCAGGCTGCCAGATACCCAGAACCTGTTTTATGTTTTCTTATCAAAATTGGCTGCCTCACAAAGAAAAAAATGTCACTGTACAAATCGTACATTTTTTGACACATTTTGGTAAGCGTCTGATTTGGACAAAACTGCTGCATGAAGGAATCCTTCACCTACCATGGAACTTTCACTTCACCAGCGAAGTAAAACCTTACATTTTATTCATAAAAATTAATTGATTTTTAAGTTAGATTCCAAACTAGAATTTATTTAGATGCCCCAGCCGAAAAAATCCAATAAAATTCCTTACTTTTCTAGAAACGTGTATCAGCCATGTGTCCAACGCTAACAGAAATCGCCAAAACATATTTAACCACTGTGGCCATATTCGTTCCATCGAAACGTTTTCTCTTAAAACTAAACACCCTAAAAAATCTGAAATCGCCTAGAAGGGAAAATGCTTTCCAAGCTAGTTTTCCTATATGATCATTTTAAAATTTTATACTTTATTGCAATTTAAAATTAATGAACTGTAATTTTGTCTGAAATGAAATAAAATTCTATTTTTGTACAAATTCAGTAATATTAGGTTTACCTTACCTCACTAAACATTTTTTTTGGATGGATTCTGTAGTTTTAAAACTGAAACTTTCCTGTTTAGAGACTGATATTTTTCAAATGTCTTTATTGTTTTTAAGAAAAAAGTAGTTAAACCGCTTTGACACTTTTGAAATTAAAACTATTTTAGGTTAGAAATATATTTTTAAAACATCGATGTTTATAGAGACCTATATTTTTTATTCATACATTTTTTATAAATACAGTAGTCTCGTTAATCCGAATTAATTGGGACACAGACCTGTCCGGATTAACAAATTTTTGGATTGATCGAAACCTTTAGTACAGCCCTGCGGTGGCGCAGTGTGGTAACGCGTTCTCCTATTGCGCGGCTAATCCGGGTTCGACTCCCAGCAGTGCAAAAAGAACGCTTACTCAGAGATCTCATAAAAGATCGCACTGCTCACTGTAGTCCGGGGTTTGGTTCCCCAGGCCTTAAGAGGTTCGGATTCCTCGGAAAACTGTAGGTCCCGGCGCAGCATATATATATGTATTACTCTAAGCTATAATTGATGTGTGTGCACGCGTAACAGACTACAAGCGGACGACGAAAAATTTCCCCTTCCCTTCAGGAAAAATTTCAATTAGTTAGCAACACACACTGCACTGTTTATATATTGTCAGTTGACGTCCGTTGAAGTTGATTGCAAAAAAATCGGATTAACCCTTTGCACTCCAAGCTATTTTGCCAAAGGAATTCAAAGCTGTTAAGACGAGATGTCTGGCAAAGGTGTTAGATCGGTTCTTGCCGCTACAATGGCAAGTTATCAAGATTTAAGTGATTTTGAACGTGGCGTTATAGTCGGCACAAGAGAGATGGGACATAGCATCTCCGAGATAGCGACAAAATTTGGATTTTCGCGTACGACCATTTCACGGGTATACCGTGAATATCAGGAATCCGGTAAAACATCAAATCTCCGACAGCGGTGCGGCCGGAAAAAGACCTTGAAAGAACGGGACCTTCGACGACTGACGAGAATCGTTAAACGAGATAGACGTGCAACACTTCCTCAAATTGCCGCGGATTTCAATGCTGGGGCATCAACAAGTGTCAGCGTGCGAACTGTTCAACGAACCATCATTGATATGGGCTTTCGGAGCCGAAGGCCCACTCGTGTACCATTGTTGACTGCACGGCACAAAGCTTTACGCCTCGTCTGGGTCCGCCATTGGACTGTTGATGACTGGAAACACGTTGCCTGGTCTGACGAGTCTCGTTTCCAATTGCATCAGGCGGATGGACGTGTACGGGTATGGAGACAACCTCATGAATCCATGGACCCTACATGTCAACAGGGGACTGTTCAAGCTGGTGGAGCTTCTGTGATGGTATGGGGCGTGTGCAGTTGGCGTGATATGGGACCCCTGATACGTCTAGAGACAACTCTGACAGGTACGTAAGCATCATGTCCGATCACCTACACCCATTCATGTCCATTGTGCATTCCGACGGACTTGGACAATTTCAGCATGATAATGCGACACCCCACACATCGAGAGTTGCTACCGAGTGGCTCCAGGAACACTCTTCTGACTTTTGTGACGCCTTAACGGAAGATTTGGTAGATGGATATCCAAGCACGAGGCGTTTAGGTGCTTTTTAATATTTATTTACACTCACAGCTATATATACACTTAAATTATACGAAATTGAAGATATTGGTCGAAGACGAGAATGCCAAAATTTTTCAAAGGAGGGTCTTCGATCCGCTCCTTAACTAAATAGAAAACAGTGAGACTATTTGCCGCTCTGTACCGATAAGGTTCTTAGTCGTACGGCGAGCTAAGATTAAAACAATATTAACTGTTCACTGGACGTGAACAGGGTGCCGCTATTCAGCCTCAGGGCGAGGTCTTGAAACACACAAAAATTTTCGCGTTTGCCAGTTTTGTTGCAAAATTTTAGTAGGAGGAGTTACTTGGAAGTAACGCTGCCATTGGATTAAAAGGTTTGCGCAAGCGCATAAAAGCGAATTTCAGGTGCAGTTGGGGCTGCTGGACATAAGTTCTTTTATTGCCTATTGCCGAATTAAGGCGTTGACGGGTCTCGAGTCCAGACCATCCGTACTGTCAAACTTCGGAGTTTTACGATTTCTATAGTGTCAAGGTATTACTTGAGTAGCGATTTATGCTTCTAGGAATAAGACCCAAATGTCATTCCATGTGTGGTCCGCAGTTGATCTTTAAACTGTTGCAGAGGAAATCTTGAAATTTTAGTAAAATGGTGAGAGGTTTGAAAGAAAAAGTCACACAGGCATTGTCGATACGAAAGGAAGAGGGGGTATTCCGAACTAATCTTCGAGGGAAAGTATACAAATTTAGTTCGCTAAATTTAAGGTGTAGCATTAGACGCTACGCTTTAGACACTTCCATTGGCCACCTAAATCGCCATACATGAACATTATCGAGCATATCTGGGATGCCTTGCAACGTGCTGTTCAGAAGAGATCTCTACCACCTTGCACTCCTATGGATTTGTGGACTGCCCTGCAGGATTCCTGGTGTGAATTGTCTCCAGGATACCTTCAGACATTAGTCGAGTCCATGCCACGTCGTGTTGCGACACTTCTGCGTGCGTGGACGAGGAGGCTACACGATATTAGGTAGGTGTACCAATTTTTCTGGCACTTCAGTGTACTTTGTTCATGTTAACATCGATGTTCACCCGTGAGGTTTAAACACAATGAAGCTTACAGGAAATCGAATCCTGGGCTAGTGAACTTACAGACTTGGCCACTTATATTTCTGTTCATTTTAAAGTAATACCAATTTGTGAATTTTGTTATTTTTGTGACGGAAAATGGACTTTACTTCAAACTTTATAAATAAAAAAGATCATTATTTGGTAAATTATCTCTGTTTATGTGACCTTGTATTGTTAAACTTATTTCCTGCTTTTGGTCCGAGTAGAGGTTACAGATGGACAAGTAATGAAAGCTTAGTTTTGATATGAGGACGCTTACGACATAAAATATAACATATAAATAAATCGCGTCCGTGATGGTAACAGATATATTTCAGGGGGTGTCTACTCATCTGGAATACCTGGAAAAGTCAGGGAAATTTGAAATACAAAGACCAAAATCAGGGAAATTTGAAACTCATTGTTATAATGAATAACTTATTAAAGTAATTTTCCTGAACTGTGCTTTTCATACCACATTGCATACTGAAAATTTTGAAAAACTTGTACTTTTGACTAAACTTCTTCCAAAAGTTACCATTTTTCACCAAAACTAATATAATTTATATAAAATTATTAAGCTAATATATTTCTCAGGAGAAAATGTTTGCCAAATACATAACGAAACCTATAATTTTTTTGCTAATTTATCTAATCTAAGGGGTTTTGATCATACCAATCTCCTTTGCCTTATATACAGTCATACACATTTTAAATGAAATAAAGTCAGGGAAGTTTGAAATAGAATTTGGGTAGACACCCTTATTCCAGTTATTCTACCAATCTGAAGTAGTATAGCATTAAGGAGTTACCCGCATAGTGCCTACTTTTTTTTATGACACTCTATAACAAAAAAAAAAATCGATACACCAAGGAGTTATCTGATTACGATAAAAATTGGTGGATGTGAAGAACATACATAGAAAAAGAAATCATTAAAATTTCAGAACAATTGAATGATTTATTGCAGAGTTTGACCGTTACAAAGGGAGGAAGTCAATAAGGCGTTGGTCCACCTCTGGCCTGGATGCAAGCTGTCACCCGGCGTGGCATAGACTGATAAAGATCCCGGATGGTGTCCTGCGGAATTTCTTGCCAAATTGTCTCCAACTGTCGGGCTAAATCGTCAACATTCCTGGATGGTTGCAATCGCCTTCCCATAGCGTCCCAAATGTGCTCTATGGGAGAGAGATCAGGAGACCTAGCTTGCCAAGGAAGTGTTGGGCAAGCTTGAAGACAATTCATAGCAACACGTGCCGTGTGCGGCCGGGCATTGTCTTGTTGAAACGTAAGTCCAGGGTGTCGCAAAAGGAACGGTAACACAACCGGTCGTAGAATGTCGTCTACGTACCGCTGTGCTGTAAGTGTGCCAGAAATGACCACCAAAGGAGATGGCACCACAGACCATAACGCCCTGTTGTGGGCATGTGTGGCGTGCGATAGTAAGGGCAGGATCCCCACGCTGCCCTGGACGTCTCCAGACACGTCTGCAGTTGATCGAGCCCGGCACCACTGTAATCGGACTTGACGGTGTAAAGGCGTGAGAAGTAAGCGGCGTAACGGTCGGCGCGAGCGTAAATTCCGCTCTCTCAGTCGTCTGCAGAGGGTCATGTTGGACACATGTGTGCGGGCCACACGTTGGATAGTTGATAACGACGAATCCGGTGCTGTGACAGCTGCTCTGACAATCGCTCTGTCTTCCCGTTCTGTTGTGGCCCTAGGTCGACCGCTGCCGTCCCGACGCTGACATCTGCCGTTGTTGACCCACTCTTGCCAGCACCGTCCAATCGCCGCATCGCTTCGACCCACATGTCCAGCGATTCTTCGATTCGTCCAACCAGCCTCTTTCAATCCGATAGCACGACCTCTTTCAAACTCTGACATATGCTCGTAATGAGCACGAATCTTTCGGCGAGGCATTGTTACAGTCGACGTAAGATATCCGCAGTCAAAATGCAACAGAAATTTTGACCACATATTGAGAATCGCTCCTTATATACACCTGCTGAATGCGCAGTTCCGATGCGCTGGAGTTCCCGCTATTCATTCATTGGACACCAAATTTTAATCATTTGCATGTTCGGTCAAAATGTCTTTGCATACGAAATTTCATTACAATCGGACAACTTCTTGGTGCGTCGATTTTTTTGTTATAGAGTATATAAAGAGTAGCCAAGTTGACATGGTGGGTTAAATACTCCCCCCGCCCCCACTAGTTTCTGATTTGATGTTGTGATTGCGATTTTTTCGATTGTAAAAACATTTCGCAATCGCCAATCGACTCAAATTTAAAATCTAGTCATCAATTCATTTGTCCTTGAACAATCGAGATATTCAGTTGCAGTCGTGATTCAGCAGTCCTCCTGCCAGTCGTCGTTGCGAGTTTCCTATTATTCCATTCTCAGGAAATTGTTTCGCCAATTTATACCCAATCTGTAATTGCTGTAGACAGGGTGTTTCAGCACCAGGGTTATAAACATCTAGGAGGGGTAGGGTGCACCTAGACGAACAATATTTGTCATAGAACCTAGGGTCGCAAACCACTCACAGCGCTAGTTCTAAAACCGTCCAGCATGCACAAATATTTACAACCAGTGCGTGAAAAGCGCCAGATAAAACTCAGGTCAGCTGCTCAAGTGCATAGATGATTAGGACATCGCATTTTGCGCTTCTCATGCACTGGTTGTCACTATTTGTGCATGCTGGACGGTTTTAGAACTGGCGCTGTGAGTGGTTTGCGACCCTAGGTTCTATGACAAATATTGTTCGTCTAGGTATACCCTACCCCTCCTAGATGTTTGCAACCCTGGTGTTGAGACACCCTGTATACAGCTTTCTCATGACCGATTATTAGTTTTATGAGGTAGATGCATACTAGCGAAGCGTGATGAATGGGTGTTTTTACGGTGGAAAGAATCGTGTCATGGTTAACAAGCAGTGGCGGATTTCTAAGTAGGCACACAAAGCACAGGCCTAGGGGCGGCACTTCTTGTGGGGAGGCATCAAAGAGCTTAAAAATAAAATTTTCCAAACTGGACAATGTTGAAAATAATGTTTCTTTTTAATTATTGTCCTGTTTCCCCCAACAGCGATGATATGGGCGCCTACTTTAACTTGCCGGCAAATGCAAACTACAGAATCGAAAGACAAAGAGATATGACCATATGATCATATTGTTTACATTACAATATCCGATACTTCCCACCAGAAGCGGGTGTATCTGGTATCAACACGTGGAAATTGCTGTTAGTTATTAATGTTAACTTTCTGGCTTCGAAAAAAGCCAGAACGGAAACATTTTGCAGTCATTATTAAAGATGGATAAAACTATGGTCGATGTTGGCAATGGGCTTTATAAGCAACATGAGCCCCATTTCAAATCTAAGACGTTCCATCCATTCAAATTTAAGACGGAAACTTCAGGATTGCTTGGCGACAATACTACCATCACGCTTTCAGCACCTTACCGAATGCCTACCCAGGCGTATTGCTGTCATTCATGCAAAGGTGAAACAACATGATACTGAACGGGTGTGTATAATTTGTATTTTGAGTGCATATTGCATTTAGCTTCAGTTATTACTCGCTATATTGATGAACGAATTGACTTAACGTTTTCCTGAGATGTCTGGAACGTAAATCAGGATTTAAAGATTACGTATTATTTATTTTTGTGTTTTACAATAAAATTATAATATACTGTATTGATATAATTTGGCAACACTGAGCACTAATAAAATGATTGAGAAGACAGCAAATTAACACAGTTGAATCGTTGCCTATGTAATAAACACAAGACCGGAAAATTTCGAGTATTTTCGGCAAAAAACGGGCGACAGTTCAGTTCACTAAAGTGACCGCTTGGATCGTATTTATTTCCTGCGTTTTCGCGGTTTTAATGTAAACAATGATGCACTCGTGAGTGTTTGAGCACGTTTTTGGTAAAGCTTTTATTCTAATTTTATATTTGTCATTACTTATTGCATTATACCGATTTTTATAGCATGAATATAACAATATTGCTCAAAAATAATTCAGTGAAAATGGTACATTGTTGTGTACCATATTGCAATTTAGTTGCAATTGTGTTTAGATTTCATTAGGGGAGAGGATATAAATCCCTGGGCAAGGGGATAAAATAGAGGGATACTTCTATAGCCATCCAAGCAATAGTACAGCTCCGTATTTGTATCCCCGCTAATATAATAATTTTATTATGAATTAGTATTTTTATAAATAAATCAGTACTTACCTGAATCACAAAGACCAAACTTGGGGAGACCCGCAGACCCCTCCGCTCGTCGCTTTTGTGAGCTCACCCGTTTCGATCACATTCGATGTGCGCTGCCTGAATTAATTCATGCAAAGTGTATTTAAATAAAATAAAAATGATGATACTCACATGTTACGATTAATTATGTTTAAAATACGTTGCTAATATAAGAATACTTGGCGAGACTGCTAACTAACGGCTAGATGCTAATGAATCTAGCTATTTTGAAGCGTGTTTCGGCATTACTAGTACCTAAGAGGGGACGTGCTTGCATTTACGGAGTCCACGCACATTCTCAGAAGGAGTGCATCTTCCGGCAAATGCGGCATATATGCTCACCCGCTAGCCCCGAGATCGTCCATGATACGCAATCGAACCCCAGACCATAACTCTGGGGTATCGTCCACTATGACGTTGGATAACGCACTCCGGAAGGTGGCGTTCACCGGTATAGCGTCTAACACGGATGCGGCCATCACTGTACCCCAAATTAAAGCGGGATTCATCAGAAAACACCACTTGTTGCCAATCAGCACGCCAGTCTCTATGTCCATGAGCCCATTGTGGCCACAGGCGATGATGGTTTTGCGTCAGGGGATCCTGTATAAAGGAACTCTTGCACGCAGTCCACGGTGCAGTAGACGCCGACGAATTGATGAAGCACACAATGATACACCTGTAGCAGTGCACCAACGTTCTGCCAACTGTCCAGATGAAGCAAAACGGTCCGTCACCGCCATGCGGACCAGGTGTCTATCATCCCGTGCTGACGTCACCTTTCGGCGTCCACTCCCGGATTTCCGAGTTGTCTGGTTCTCTTGAACCCACTGCTTCCACACTCGCATCACTGTGCTGCTGTTACGCCCCATACGAGCTGCTATTGCACGATAAGAAAACCCTCCTTCACGAAAGCCGATCATTCGTCCCCGTTCAAACTCCGTAACTTGCTGAAATGTCGTCCTCTTTCGTCGTAGAGGCATAGTGACGTCTCATGTAACGTTTACCACTAGCAGATAGCCATACACGCCCCGCTACAGCCCTCTATTTATACGGATCCATCAGCAGTTCAGAGGGCGCTGCTCAGCCCACGCATGCGTGATGACTCTGAAATTCTAATCATTTGAATAGCATACCCTAATTTGCATTTCCTGAAAGTTTCAGCTCAATCAAGTGATTCCTTCATGGTGTTGCAATTTTTACCAACAAGAGTATACTAAACATTCATTCGTCAAGTGATTTTTTTTTTTATATATTTTTCCGTTTCGAAGTGGACGATATTTTAAAATTGCAACTCTCATTTTATGAGAGTTCTAATAGGCTTTTCAATTGTGTGTTCGCAAGTACGTAAGTATTTCAAACCATGTATAGTTTTAATCGTTCAGCAAAGCGTCTTAAAATGTGTTGTGCCGTTAACTCGCATTTATCCTTCACCTCGTTTGGCACCATATAACACTAGTTGTCCTTACGCCATTCAAATCCAACCAACCTATCATCGTATTTGTAAATTTTATATCTCAAGATAGCGTTATGGGTCATCTGAGTCACGACCAACGACTTAACATGGCTTTTAAACCATGATGCATCCACCCATCACCACCTTTGGTGGGAGTCGAACCTCGCCCAAAAGCTGCTTTTATCACTTCTGGACCGGATGGATCAATATTAAAGTCTAAAACGCAAGGGGCAAATTAAGACTGAAAATTTTCAAGCAGTCATTCAATTTTGATTAAATACACAAGTAGTTTATACATTATGCAATATTTATTTTCTAACTAAAATTAAACGTACAGAAACTGGTTTGCAAATACACTTTTTCGTAATATATAAAAATTTAAAATAGGCATCAAAATAGTACACAGTTTCAACTTAACATGTAACTTCTTTCCCCAAAATTTACAATTTAATTAAAAATTGCATCATTAATTAAGAGCTAATTAAAAACGAAACTCGTTAAAAATCAATTAACATGTGAAACACTTATCTGAAAATTGCCTTCATACAAAATTAAATTTCTAAGTCTAACAGATAAACTATTATTTGTGTGAATGCTCTTTGACCATATTTCTTCTTGAGCCACTTTTGATTATAAGGAATACGAATTAAGATCAGAATATACACATCAGCATTGGTTAGTAGATGCAAACATGAAAGGGAAAATACCCTAAAGCAATCGATCTGGTTTTCCTATTAAATATTGTAACCTCCCAATAATTGTATCTGAACTTGCTGTGCCTTCGTAGTCCATACGACCCTGCTCCCAAGCTGACATACCTTGATAATCTCCAACCTCAGCTCCGGGAATCAAACTTTTAGGCTTTACGCTTTTCTCAATTTCTGTGGAATCTTTTAATTTGTCTTCAACATTCTCGTCGTCATCTTTCGATTCAGACGTGGAAATGTCTTTTGACTTATTTTCTTCCAAATCAATATTCTCAGCCTGAATCTTCTCTTCATCTATTAATGGCGGCTGGTCAAGGGATTCATCAGCAGGAGAACGTACTGAAGAAGGGGTAGAAATAACGGGAAGTTGTAGTTTCTCGATAGCTGTGGCAGTCATGGTTGCTGCTTGTAAGGGATGCATGTTCGGTCGAATTCTAACTGATGGAGGAGTGAGCAAAAATTCCGTATCTGATCCAACTGGTGACGGGAAAAAACGTAGCAACTCATAAGCACTAAGAGTTTTTTGTGTTGAGGCAAACGATATAATTTCCTAAAGAAAATAAAAAAGGAAAACACATACTTACAGGAAACTTAATAAACTTAACGAAACAAATTTAAGTTAAACATTAAAAAGAACGGGAATTCTTAAATACAGCATTATACAAATGTGGGCATCTATACACTGAAAACAAACTGCATGTTTACAGTACACTTACACTAAATATATTTACTTCTATTATACATCATTTTAATTATACATTTTCATGAAATTCTAGAACTTTACAAGAAAATTATTTTCACGAGAAGAGTTATAACTTGCAATATAGATGTGTGAAATTTATACTGTTAAACGAGAATTCCAAAATACGACCACTTGAACTTTAATTTCTGAAGTCAGAAGGAAATTGCTTAAAATTTAAATTCTTTCCACCATCAGGCCTGATACGATGTCGTTTTACGACTTTGCTATCAATGTTAGTTTTTTTATGTCATATCTAAGGTCTGAAATTCAAGCTTGCGCTGTAGGAAAAGTATAAGAAATTGTAAATTTATAGATTTTTCTATGTTAAATTAAATATGTGTGCATATCAATCTAACTTCATGCGAAAATTTCTAAACACGTCAAATTTAAATTTGATTTATATACATCAAACATTCTTTGTGTAAAAGTTAAATTGTTTAGTATTCTCTATCGTATAAGAAAGGGAAATACATGTGAATTAAATTTAACAATCTTTTTACTTTTTCTACACTGCTTGACAACTGTTAAGGAAAAACTGGTTGTTGCCATGAAGAACCCTTCAAAAATCATGTAGTAAAAAAAATAAAATTGAAGATGGTACTTTTGTGAAAGTCCTTATCTGTATAGTGATTCATGTGCTGTTGTTCATGCAAAATCAGGGGCGGTGATGCTTGAAGGTAAAATCGTTTTGTAGGATCTAGAAAATTGTGCGTTAAATTGCCGCTTAATATTTTGGTTTAGAGAAAATATTGGTTGCAGAATGTCGCTAATACAGCATATGAGTGCAAATGGTCGTGGATGATCAATTGGACGTCTAAAGACAGAACAAAGTGTCATTGAAATTGCGACAGCAACCAGCATATACAAAAGTGTAATTTCTCGATTAAAAAAAGTTGCTGAATCTAGAACTTCTCGGTGAAGACACGGGGGGGAACACAGTAGCTTGGGATGACAGATATGCAGAACATTCAGCGAACAGAAGCGGAAACTTTACTCCTAGCCAGTTAGCCACAGAAGCTGCAGCTGCTATAGCCGCTCGTGTAGTTGACAGACCCATTTCACGTCGCCTAAACTGCAGAATACCTTCATATCTTTGCCGCCGATTCCGTTACAGAAGTACATTACTGTACTGAGATTCTCTTGGGTCATGTTCATCTTTTCCGTAGAGCAATGAGTACAAAAGTTTCGTTCATGGACCACAATGCTGTCTGACGTAGAGCAAATAGGGTATCTGAGACGCTGGAAAGTGAAGACATCAAGCATATGACATAACCTGATTTCTCTCTAGACAATCTCACAGAGCATACTTGGGACGCTCTCTATAGACTTGTGACGTCAAGAAACTTTCACTCTGAACTCTATAGGACCTGAAAATTGCCTTGAAAGACGAATGTGATCATGTTCCTACAGACCTCCGCAACAGTTTAATGGAAAGCATGCGAAAGAGATGCAGAACTTGCAATAGTATCAGAGAAGGGCATACTCCTTACAAGAGGTACCCAAATTTGTCATTTACGTGAGAGGGAGCATTTTCCACGATTTTTCGAAAATGCTCCAAGAAACATTTGTCTTATCTTTTTTTCTCTGGGGCGAAATCTGTACCATTGTGCTTAATAAAAAGGCACCACAGTACCTCTACTAAATATCTGGTAAGGTTAATTTCTTACCTTTTTCATCAGAACTGATGGGCATTGTTATATGTTCCTCATAAGAGAACCCTGCGGACTGTCACAGCTCGATTTTTCTAAATTTTGGTTTATGGGATAGTATGACCGAGTAAATAAAGGATGGAAAATCAAATTTGGCCAAATCGACCTGGGGGTCGAGCTACGGCCCACTGAAAATAGAGCTCACCCTACGATGATGCTTCGCAGCAAAGCATCATCCTACAATAGGTGCTTTGCTGCATGACAGGTGAAAACGTGTGTTTTGGCCTATTTGGCAAGCATTAGGCGCCAAAAGTTTTCGTAGAAAAATTAATAAACATGAACAAAATATAAAACATATTTATAATATTCATTTTAGTTGTGACTGAATTATATATTGTGTATGTTGTTGGAAGAGTGAAAAATGTTTGAAGTTTTTACCTTACGTTTGCATAATTGACGAAGTTCGAGATCATATAGGGGGAAGAAGGCGAAAAAGCTGGCTGGTGCGTAAACCAGTCTTGTATAAATTAGGCGCGCTCCTTCAATTTTTAAATCAGTAGTAGTTCTTACTTTCCTGTGCTTTCATCACTTTCGATTTTTTTTTTTTGAAAAGTGCAAATTCAAAGCTTATTTGTCCTTGTCTTGCTTTTCCACCATAGCAAAATCCCTTTTTCACATCCTTTGTTCAAAATATGGGAAGTCAGCTGATTTTGCATCCGATTATGAGATGAGAAAGAAATATTTACATTTGCTGAAATTGAAGCTGTTAACCCGCTTTAATAAGCGGGTTAACATACGAAATGAGTGACGAGAATACACTTGATATTTGTTTAAATGAAGTGAAGTATGATGCAATACAGGGTAATGAAATAGATGATTATGAATGGGATGAACAAACTAATTTGCCGTCACGCGTAACTTACACATTAGAAGACATGAAAAGAATTTCCATGGAGTGGGTCAGGAAATCTACGTTCATTGAAAAGCATACAGCATCGATTTAAAAACAACACACTTTCACGTCGACAAATTTATCGCTTTCGGAATTATGTTGCTTCCCAGGGTACAACATGTGAAAAGCTGTTACGGATGAAAGACGAAATATTTGAGAAGTTTAAAAATGCCCGGGAACATGCTTTATTAACAGTTCACGATGCCGATTTAAAGTTATGGTTTCTGAGCATTGCAATGAGAGAAAATCTCACAAACTTTAGCGCAAGTGATGCTTTTCTATTAAAATTTTAATAAAAGAGCGTGGCATAACAAGTAGAAGAATCGCCAAGTTCGTTGCGCATGAACGTACTATGAACACAGCGGTTTTGGAAAATAAAGCTGTAGAATTCGTTCTCATGGTTGCAGATGCAATGAGCAACTATTCTTTTGATGAGGTTTTAGACATCGACCACGGAGGATTCACTAAAAAACTGGCATCTACGCGCACTCTGTCGATTAAGAGGGAAATCACACTCCAAGTATCATTCAATCTTCTCACGCCTTATCTCATTCTGTAACAATTCGACCTATCATTTCTGCTGCTGGACAATTATTACCACAATTTCTGCTCACCCATCAGGAACCAAAGGGTGTATTCGATCCACGGGTACAGGAAAAGTTATTTAATCTCCTAATGTTATTCTGGAATGTTCCAAAAGTGGCAAATCCTCTACCGAAATACATGAGGTGTTCCTCAGCGAAGTACTCAAACCGAACGTAACATCAAAAGTTCTATTAATTATGGATTCGTGGACAGGTCAAATGGACGAAAATATATTTGATAATGCATTTAGTCAAGCCAGTCTTTCAGAGCAATCGAAATTGATGATTATACCACCTGGAGGGATAGCACTCATACAGCCATACTACGTATATTTTTTTCTTCAATGGAAATATTTCGCTAAACGCTTAACACGATTTTGCCCCTTGCATTATTATGATCATATGAGCTTATCAGAAATGAATAACATCACAAAACTGCATTCACTCATTCACAATCAGCTGTCTTCCCCAAAATTCCGTAATATGATAATCTATGCTTGGTGGAAATCAATGTACCCGATACCAAAGCCTGAAAAATTCTTCAATGTGCAAGAAATTTGTTTTAATTTCACGGACCAAGTGTGTCACGAAATGGACTGTGATGGTAGTTCATTCATTTGTTGCAATCATTGCTCAAAGTTATTATGCTTTCTCATTTTTTCATTAATTTTCATTTCCATTAAAAGCGTTTTAGGTTCATAACAACCAAGAGCGCAGTTATAACTCTGGAAACCCCCGCAGTTAGGTAACTCAAAATTTTTTTTTTCATATCTACATAAATTCATTTTCATACATAAATACTCCATGTTCATAATTCAAATCAGTTTCATATGTAAATATTCCATATTCCTAATTCAAATCAGTTTCATATGTAAATACTGCAGTGGTAAATAATTTTAATTGATTTTGGAAAGTGCCTCTAAAATTATTTGCAAAGGAACCTCAGCTTTTCCGATGCGCCAGGACTTCACTTCTACAAGACGTAGAAAGCTAAACTTCTGACATGAATAAAAGTAACTCGCAGTAAAACGCTTTCAGTTTATTTGCTATTACTAGTTAGCCACCGCATGCCGCGAAGCACCTATAGTAGGATGATGCTTTGCTGCGAAGCATCATCGCAGGGTGATCTCTATTTTCAGTGGGCCGTAGCTCGACCCCCAGGTCGACTGGGCCAAATTTGATTTTGGATCTTTCATCTACTCGGTCATATTGGCCTATAAACCGAAATTCAGAAAAAGAGAACTGACAGTCCATAAGGTTCCCTTGTTAATAATTGTCAAACAATGTACTTAACAGTTTTTCCATTCTTATGTGTAATTAACTTCCGTTCCAACAAGATTAAGCCTTTTAAAGCACAAATTAAAATTTCTGGCGCATAAGAATTTCGAATGTGGCCTGTTTTATGTAAGCATTTTCAAAACTTTTAAGAAAGCATTTAAAAAGGTTGGTTATATAGAGAGAAATAAAAAACATATACATACTGGCGAAAATTGAGGCAAAACACAAATTCTAAACGTATTTAACCAAACGCGTACGAATTGAACATAAGTAGGATGAACTGCAGAAGACTGTGCAATCTGGCCAGTATTATCGAACTTCACATGCCATGGTTTAAATGGCCCCAAAAATTGTACTACTTTCACACTCCTTCCAAATCTAAGAGAAAATACTATTAATGTACGTACTGACATTCTATGAATATAAAACAGCTTTTCTTTTATAACGGAGGATTATTTAACAAGATTTAACAAACGTGCCAATATACAGCATACTAGCTTAAAATTAGTATATATAAACAAAGAAATATATAAATGAAAAAATTAGTTATAATATAGAAATCAATCTGTTTAGTTTGCTGTAAGACGTTGATGAACGAACATGTATATATTAAATGCTTGTTTATAATTTTACATTCTAAACCTATAAGGTAAGTCATCTGAGACGAGACCGACAACGTACCACGATTCCGGAACTATGACTGGATCACATACAACTAAGCTTAGTAGAAATCGAACCGTGCCCAATGAAGTCTAGGGCAGAGACTGAAGTCATGGACGATCTATAACATGAACAAAAGCTTAGTCTAGAAAGTTCTTGCAAAATCCGCACGTTTCTTTTTCTATACTATATATTATTTCTATTACAAATAAATTTGACACCCACGTATTAGTAGCTCAAACTAGAGCTATTTTTGTTTAGGAGAAAAAGAGACGCCGTCGGAATCCTGAACGGCGTCTTTTCTTCTCTTAAATAAAAAAAAAGCTTTAGATTGAGCTAATAATAATACGTGGGTGTCAAATTAGGAATAAAGAATCCCCCACGAAAAACTCGTCCCGGTGGCTTTGTGTGTTGACCATTATTTGGTAATTGTGTTATCCCTGTGAAGGGTAATAATATCTTGCATATTATTGCTAATTTTTAACCGGCTATATGAATACTTACTGTTTAAATGCTGGAGTGTACGTGTAGCTTACATTGGCCATAAGGTTATATATAAAAGAAAGTTTTTTACTGATGTCTTGTGACCAGGAACTAAAATAACTATTCAGAACACCTTGTTCACCACCTGTAAAGAAAATCTTAAATTTAAAAACAAGTTATTTCCGAGCAAAATGGCTTACTACAATAGAGAAATTTACAAATCGCCGATAAAGATATTCAACCTTTCACAATACACATTGTCGAATAGAGTACATTCCGCTGGAAATATGACTTATATCTTAGAGTTACATAATATTTAATAAACTGTTGAAGCAATGTTTTGATACACTACCATTTTTAATATTTACATTTGAAACGTGTTTAAAAATTCAAGGAGGAAAACCATCGTAGGTCCAAAAAATGTACGAAATACGCGATTGTTTTATTTAAATTAAAAGGTGTGAGCAATGAAAGGTTAAAAGTAATAAAATTTTGACATCTTAAATTATACAACATTTTCATATCAAGACTAACAGATTTTTATTCGTGCATTTGAAGAAAGCATTTACCACTAGAAGACCCACTTTTTTTTAAATGAAGGCTAGTTATATTTATCGTTGCGTATTTTGCAAGTTTGTCAACAACATTTCACGGTAAGGTCAACATCTTAATGTAAATAAACCACGTCTAGACTTTCTTTTCCAAAATTGAACCACAGATTCAGAAGCACAGAAGGCAGATTTTACCTAAACGATACAACTGAAAATGAAATAGAATTACACAAATGCAAAAAAAAAAAAAATGGTCCAGGCATAGATGGATTATTCCCAAAAATAATTAAATTATGTAAAAATGAACTTAAAAACCTCTCTCAATGGTAATAAATGATGTTTTTCAAACAGGAGTTTTCCCAAATGGGCTTAAAACAGCAATAATTAAACTAATTTACAAAAAAGGTAAATATAAAAAAGAAAGTTATCGCCCAATCGCAATTATGTCTGTTTTCCAAACTGAAAAAATAATATATAATAGACTAATAGATTTTTTTAATAAACATAATACATCAGAACCAATATGGTTTCCAAAAGAGCAAATCAACGGAAGAATTGCTACTAAGAGCTGTAACCACCATCCAAAATAACCTCGAAGAAAAGAAAATAACTTACGGAATTTTTTTTGACTTGAGTAAAGCGTTTGATTTGGTTAACAGATACCTTAAAGGTGAAATTGTCTAACTATGGCATAAGAGGACCAATGTATAACTTAAGAGACAGCTATTTAACAGCTATACATCAAACTGTTAAAATTGATTAATTTCACTCAAAATTATTAATAACTAAACTATGTGTTCCACAAGGAACAATCCTTGGGCCTTTATTTTTTCTCTTAACAATAAATGACCTATTGAATTTAGACGATGAATTAGTACTTTTTGCAGATGACAGTTTGATTATCAAAGGGAAATGAAATAAACTCAATAATAAACAATATAACTGAAAAACTAACATTATTTGAAAAATTGTTTGACGATAAATTAATAATTAATGCAGACAAAATATTTAATCTTCCATCCAAAAAAAAAGAATTAAATAAGCCAAACCTAATAAAATTCAATGATACTACTATAGAAAGAGTAAACTCAAATTTCTGGGAGTAACATTGCAAGAATATTTAAACTGGAATACTCAAACACCAGAAATAGAAAAAAAATACGAAGATCAAACGGAATTTTAACAAAACTATATAAAACAATACCACTAGATATTAAAATTAATTTATATTATGAACTAATATTTAGTTATTTGAATTACGGAAATATTGTATGGGGGAATTTAGCTCAACCGAACGTAAAGGGATTAAATAAATTACATGGTAAAACAATCCAAAAATTATGTTACAATACGGGCAAATCAAAAGAAGAAATTATAATTCAAAATAAAATATTAGATATACAGAGCATACGCGAATTAAAAATAATATCGTATATTTACGAAGGAATAAACTAAAATAAACGTACTGACTCAATAATAATAAACAAAACATAATTACAATACAAGAGATAAAAATGAACTAAACAAAATAAAAATAAGAACAAATATAGGAAAAAACAACATAAACTATTACGAAATTGAGATATGGAATAAGGTCCTCTTACAAATAAAGGAATTAAAATGCAAAACAAGATTTAAAATTACGGTTAAGGAGTTTAAACTCAGAAATCAAAAACTATAGTGTCCACTCACTGTTGCAAAGTGTATTTTAAATATTTATATTATTAACTCGTATTCTTTGTATATTTCTGCTTATGTTGCCACGGTTGCAAGTGTTTTTTAAATATTGAAATTTTTGACTTGAATTCTTTGTATATTTTTGATGATGTATAATGTACATAAACTTTGCGATTTTGGCAGCAAGATACCATGCTGATATCAGTAGCCACCATGCACTTTATTAGTCTGCTTGCAATAAAGTCGTTCTATTGTAAAAAAAAAAACAGCTGATGTTCAAATAAATAGAAAAGGAATTAACGTTGAAAACGTTATCAGCGCACAAAATTTTAAAAAGAAATTCAACGCCAATTTGGCGATGCCAAATCGAATTTCCTGTTGACTGCCAAATCTCGCTAATCGGCAAAAGTGTTGGAAAAACTTTCTTGAGAAAAATATCATTTGTGTGATGAAACACTGATTTGCTGGGAAAAAAAAAAAAATAAAATCACACGTGACGATTTTTGCAGTTAACCTTCGTAAAATGTTTCCAACGTTAACTCAATCGGTAGTTTTAGAGAAGTGCAGTATTTTCAAATATCGAAAGAGTAAATAGCTAAGTATAAACCAAGTATCTCATCGATGTAACAGGTTTATTAGTTTATTTTAAAGGCCTTGGCAGACTTATATACAATTAGAATTAAAAAATAAATGGTGGTTAATAATCCACAAAAAGTTAGATACTTTAACAACATATGTTTGGACAAATATTACCTATAAGCTAGCTTAAACCTTAAAGTGATTGGCGTTGTCGAGTATTATGTCATGAGCTATATCTCTTTTCTTGGTGCTTTCTATTTTTATTAGCCTTCTTGAAACTTTAAAAAAAAAATTGTCACGTAATGTGTATGCTATATTATCTAAGAAATTTTGGTTGATAGTATTTTTATGGCACTAAGACTGTAAGGGTCATTCTGCGCTGAACAGGGCGAGACCATACATACCATTTAGGAAATTTGAGATAATTATAAAATCCTGTCGATTATATACAAAAATATCACAGAAAGATCACTGAAGATTATTTCTTACCATCATAGCTTCTTTGCTTGTCTGCAAACTCGAGAAGTTCCCAAAATGTTTTATCTGATGGTTTAAACACAAAAACACCACTGTTGAAACAATCTGGCCAGCCAATGTCAGGTACAGCTGACAACTCCTCATGACAAAATAACTCATCACAATTTTGGATTACCTACAAAAAGAAAACCAACATACAATGTAACGCACATAGAACAGCTTTGTGTAAAACTGAGTTTGGAACTAAGAGCGAACGAAGACTCGAGTGAAGGCGAAGTTCGTACTTCCCAAGGTGGACTCGAAAACGACAAATTTAAAATGTTAAGTGTGAAATCACAACACATTCAAGGGAATTTAAAGATGTTAAAAGATTAATTCGCAGATGAAATCTAGAACATCTTTTAGTTTTCTAGTAGCAAATGTTTTGACCAAGCAAGATATTCATTTTATACTTACCCTATCGAGGATACTTTTGTTTGTGACGCAAGGACAGTTAAGGTCATGCTACACCGGCACCTAGTTATCGAAGGAACCCTATAATCTTTGGTGCCTAAGAAACTAAACCTCGGACTATGATAGAACACGTGCCATTTTTTCTGCCTATGTTGTCTTTGGAATCGAAGTTGGATTAACGATGCGACAGACGAGAGCGTTACTACTGCACCATTGCAGGGCTGTGTTTCGTTTCAGTTTTACGGCGCAAGGACAGCAAAGATCATACGGCGCAGCGACCTACAATTTTCCGAGGAATCCGAACCTCTTAAGGCCAGTGGCGTAGGCAGAAAGTTCATAAGGGGGTTATAGGCTTAATGGGAGGGGTTACAGAGCTACAACTCATACATTCCTATGTTAAATATACAAAATTTCATTGCAATGGGGGCGTTACAACCCCCAAAACTCCCCCCCGGCTATGCCTCTGCAAGCAGTTGATCGGTAAGCGTTTTTTGGAAGCAGTTGAGAGTCGAATACTGGATAGCCGCACGCTAGACGAACACGTTACCACTGCAGGGCCATTTTTGCATCTCATGACAAGAATAAGGCCATGCTAGGCCAGAATCTACAGTTTTCTAAGAGGTCAGGACCTCGGTCATCTAGGAAATCAAACCCGAAATTTCCGCACGACAGACGAACACGTTAACCCTCTAACTGCTCGATTTTTTTTATCAAAATCGCTTCAAAAACTGCATATTTTTTTATTATATATTTCAAATCTACATGTAATTGAGAGTTAAAATATGTAGCACATTTTTGTAACCAAAGATGATGAGAGATGAAAGATGGAAAAATTTCATACCCAGGAAAATCGCTTGAAAAGAAAATCTTGTTACTTTCATGTTGCCCGTGGAAATCGCGGGATAAGCAGTTAGAGGGTTAACTTTGCCGCTTTCTAATTATCGAGCTAAACTGTTTTTGTATTAGAAATATAAAACGTTCAAATATTGAACCTTAAAACGCAACAAGTTTTAAAAAAAATAGTGGAATATCCAATTTAAGACTTTAGCTTCAAAAACAGTATGTCATGTTTCAACAAAAATTAATATGAATCGTAATTTGAAATTTGGAACGAGTTGACTAAATTTTTCTCATGCATAACAGCAAAACATTTTAAATGCAAAAAATTAACATCCCTAACTTTTGTGCAGCAGTTAATCCTAACAATCTGTAATGTAGCATTCAAATACAACAATTACATACAAGTACAAAATACTTGAAGGCAATTCAGTAATGGACAAATACGATGACACTGTAAATCCAATAGTATATAAACTATACAAGAGGCTTTTAAACATAACGTATGGAATACCACAGAGTTTCAGAAATATGAATGCACGCATTTTTGTACAAGACTTTGCATTTTACTGAGTTCTACAACATGAAGGCTAATTTATTTCTTGTTTTTATAATATCTTTTCAAGAACTTGTGTTAAATATTAAGATCTACGTTTCAGAGGCATACAAAAGTTTTTCTATGGGGGAAGGTAGCAAAATTGTCATCTGAAGCCTTAAGAAATTGTGCACCCTTTCATAGGTGGCCCAAGGAAAATATTGCAATGTATACTGATTCCGCGCCCCCACCACCCGGTATGCTTTTGCTACATTTAAATGTTTGTGTGAATTTTTACATTAATTTTGCAATTTTCATTAATTTGAAGTTTTACAGGTTCGAAACGGCTTGCTACCGAATTCTAGTTTGAACTACGCTTAGCATAACTTTAGCGCTAACATAGGGACTCTTCTCCATTGCATAAGTGTACGTGCAAAATCAAATGCTAAAATAATTTACGTCGTCTGTACTTACGATAGTATCGGGATTCAGGAACACACATTTTGTAAATTGTTCAAGGCGCCAAACATTAAGTTTGCCGAAAGTTATTCCCAATTCTGGTTGATCTAAAAGCGAAAGTTTAGTTGTCCCTATGGAATCCAAGGAACGAGCATGCAGCACGACGTGGAATATAGATGATAGCGGGTCCCTTCAAAACGAAATGTATTTACATATAAAAACAGTTTAATTTATAATACAAAAACATGCACGTAATTATAATTAGGCAAAATAACAAAAACGTTCTCATTCAAATTATCGCAATTGTATCAGCGTTTTAAAGATTTGCTGGACATGACTTTTGAAATCATCAATATCCTATATATCATCAAAGTGTGTATTTTAGGATATCTTAAAACACACCGTTTCCAAATGTTCTAACTACTAATCTATGCACATATGGTTTTCATTTCATACTAAAAATCCTTTACAAAATATAGTCAAACCCCGCTTATAATGATAACCCGCCTCCTATGTGGCCCTGTTTGACGACTTCCTTCAAAGTGAAGATATCCAGCGCATGTAATAGCTTTCCTGATCTTAATCTTATAGAGCAGGGGTCTTCAACCTGTGGTCCTCCGACATGTTTTATGTGTCCCGCTGACTCACGAAAGAATACAAATTGCTTCACACAAAAATAGCGTCCCTGCTCCCTCCGAGTCTGAAGTCTATATATTTTATTCTGTTGTCATTTTCACATTTCGTAATAAATATCTTAAAACATTATAGGACTAAAGTAACACGAGGTTTCCCCTCAATCGTGTTTTACTTTAGTTTTCTAGCGTATATGGGCACAGTAGCGGCTCTAGACTTTGGGGGCACTGTGCCATTTACACTTGCGAGGCACTAATATTTTGGAGAGAGACTTTACCGGAGAGCCTGGGGGTGTGGAATAGCCTCCAGAGAAAGGGGGTTCGGGGTCCCTCCCTCGAAAAAATTTGGAAAATGAACTCTTTAAAACAACGTTTTTAGCCAACCTGGAACTTAAATTTCGACGATAATTTTGCTAATTTAAGAACTAATAATATTCTTTCCTGATACATTATACTAGGGTTAGTTTTACTAGTATAAATGCTAACGATCACATTACGGTAAAATGGCGTCATTTCATGAAGCAATAAAATCTTTGAAAATTTTTCTAATACAAAATTATGAAAACTCAATAAAAATCTAAAACCAACACTTTAAATTACATGCTAATAACAATTCAATTTTTCCTTTTCCCCATTAATGTCGATATTTTTCACAGAAAACTAGACAAACAGGGGAAATATGAAAAAAAAAATACGGACAAGATTTTTATTTTTTTTGTACACAAATTCAAATTTATAAATCACATGTGAATGAGAGTAAATATCAGTGAAGGCTCTTGGCGAAAATTTAGTGAGGCAGGAGTTAAGCCAATTCACCAAAATACATTAACCTACGTATTTACTCCACTGACGAGGGAACCATACGAAAAATCAACGTCCAATTTTTTTAAAGAATTACACATATGAAAGAGATTATTAAATGAAGGATAATGGTGCAAAAAAAATTTCGAACTCATCTCTGAGAACAGAGATACAGCCTTTTGAAATTCCTAAAATTTTAGAAAAATTAAGTAGATTATACTGGACTTTCACATATAATTTTCATTCAACCCGATATACAATATTTCGTGATACATAGCTTGAGCAGTATAAAAATTATAGAAATGTAAGAGAAGATCTATATTAAATTATTTTAAGTTTTGAGGTTAGAAATGGAAGAGAATATAAAGCCGAAGCTTGTTACGAGATTTTCTTCCAGAATGCGGTGATGTTGGCAAGAAAAGGTAGAATTTTCATTGTTCTGAATTATGCTTTTACTTTAAAGTGTTCAGTTGCATACCTTGGGCAGACGGACGTGGAAACTTTGTAATAACTTAAGAACAGGCTAAGCGTCGTTTTTAAGAATTGATGAATAAGCAGTATTAGTGTTATTTGGGGTTTCAGATGGGCCTCATTTGAGAAAATTGCGATACACACCTGGATAATTTTTGTGAAATTATCTGTTTATCAAAATGCTAGCCAGAAGGATATATGGTGTGCCTTTCCTGCTAATAGCTGATGAGACAGGAAAGGGTAGGGAGGGACAGACCTTACGGGTGCAAAAACCATTTGATGGGAAGAGGTAAAAGAATAGTTTTGTCTTCTTCTGATCCGTTGTTAATAACAATAATCTTAATTTGATAAAAGTATAACAAATGAATTGTAAGAACAATAAATATCATTTTAGCGTTATTGAAATTCGAATAAATTACGTTTACGTTTTATACTGAATAGGGGTCTACAATTTAATGACAAACATTTTACATTGCAAGTGCGTAGGTAATAACAGGGTCAGCGCGAGGCCCTAGATCCGCCTCTGTGTGGGCACTAGGTGTAGTTTCATCGATTTGCAATGCAACAGTGATTGAAAAAAAATTCAACTTAGAACTCGTCAAATTCTATTTTGAATATTGTTAAGAATATCTTCCCAACCATCTGACTGCAACTCTGAAAATTTTACTATTCTGGACAGTGCCGGATTAACGCATGGGCTTTAGGGGCTGCAGCCCAGGGGACTCCGCCAGCTAGAGGGCCTCCAGAGATTAGTGCGATTTTTTAAATGAATGCTACGTGTTCTCTTGTAGCGATCTTCTACACACTATTATTGTTACCAAATTGCACAGAGCAAATATTTGAAATTTGTTTTTAACTTTCTAAAAATAAATTTGATTTTACTTTAATGTTGTTCCAAATGGTTTGCTTATCGTCACTTTCATAAGACCCCCCTACAATTTCCCCCCCTCCTTTTGATCTATTTTACTGGGGCCTCACAATACCAGTAACACAAAGGCATCAAAAATTTTAATCCGCCACTGATTCTGGAACACTTACAACTGCGCATAGGATGACGTAGAAAGTTCACGGTGTGGGGTGGGGGTAGAAGCTTATAATTTGGGGGATTATAGAGTTACAACTCCATATATCTTTATATATACACAAAATTTTATTGCAGTGAGAATTACAACCCATATAACCCGCCCTGCGTACGCCAATGCATCTGTAAACAACTGTTTTCAAAAATGAAGTTGATAAAATGAAAAGTTAAGACCAGAATAACTGACGTCCACCTTGGAAACACTCCTAGGGTGCAATATTAAAAATAAAACTTAATATTGACAGGATTGTTAAAAATAAGCAGTGCCAAAAATCTCGCTAAAAGGTTTGATTTCGCTTTCCATATCAATAACTAAAAGTATTGTAAATGTTTTTCCTTGTCAACTCGGTAATCAAATATCTCTCTCTCTCTTTATCAACTCGATAATTAAATCTCTTTCTTTGTGAACTCGACGACTAAATCTCTTGATAATTAAAACCCCATAATTGAATTTTTCTTCGTCAAACTCTACAGTACACAGAGAGGGCTCTGCTTGTGTATACACACAGAAAGAGATATATGCACATATTTAGGAAAAAATTCTCGTGATTATATACACTACGTGACAGTGAAAATGCAACACCAAGAAGGAGTGGGCAGAAAAAAATGCAAATTGCAGGGTAGACGTAGCTCACCGAGATATGTAAATGATGAAAATGCGCAGCTGTCCCGTGCACGTTGAGTGCGATATAAGGGAAGGAACCTGCAGAATCGGCAACAGTTATGGCGCTCTGCCTGCCAGGGAAATCGTTTTACAATTTTTTTTTTAGAGAAAACATGAGGTAGCAGAGAATGCCAGGCCACCGCCAACCGAGGCAATTCCAACAGACAAACAATTTCCTGAAGGGAATGGTGATCGGACTCAGAATGGCAGGTTGGTCCATACGTCAGATCGCAGCGGACAACCACCTACACGTGTCCACGGTGCACTGGCTATGGCGAAGATAGTTGGAACAAGGGAATGTGGCACGTTTCAGGGGTGCTGGTGCAGCCAGAGCAATGTCAGCACGCGTGGACCGACGCATCCTCCAGCAAGCATGGGTGGATTCCTAGGCCACTTCTATCGCTCTTTGCAGCATATATAGGACACCCTTAATGCTTTCATATCGACCAGGACCATTATCTGCCTATTGACCTCCGACGGCCCGGATTCATGGAGCTTGTTAAGAAGGCTGCCACTGACCCAACAGTATAGACGCACATGTTTGCATTGGTGTCAGAATAGAGCCACGTGAACGGCAGAATAGCACAGGGTTGTGTTCTCAGACGAGTCACGCTTCTGTTTTAGCAATGACAGTCGTCGTGTATGAGTCTGGTGGCGATGTGGTGACAGTTCCAATCCAGCCGCATCTGTGGAACGGAACCTCGCGGCAACGTGGCATTATGATTTGGGGCGTTATCGCCTACGATAGCAGGTCACCTCTTGTCCGTATTTAGCGAACTACGATGGCTCAACGATACGCGGATGACATGCTGCGGCCGGTGACACTACCCAATTCCATTTAACAGAAGGATAACGCCCGATCGCACACGGCAGGCATCAGTCAACATGTTTGGTATGGTACCCAGGTGCTTCCCCGGCCACCAGTCTCTCGTGATTTCTTACCAATCGAACACGTCTGGGACGTGATTGGATGTCGCTTGCATGCGCTGCCACCGTCGCGTTCAGAAGACGAACTCTGACAAATGGTTGACAAGGAATGGACAGCTATCCCTCAGGACACCATCCGCACGCTTATTAAGCCTGTACCTAGACATGTTGCTACCTGTACTGCTGCCTATAGTAGTCCCACCACCTTGATGACTTACAACCTGATCAGACGGTGTTGTCGCTCAGTGTATAGGTGTATCATGTTGCAATATGCATCACTTATTACTCTGTGCTATCTCCCCATATCTCTATCTGTTTGCCGATTTTCATCACTTTCTGCCCACTCCTTCTTGGTGTTGCATTTTCGATGTCACGCAGTTCATTAAAGTAAAAAAGTTAGTTTCTTACCGCGTTAATACCGGAAAGCTGCTGAGTTAGTTGCATAACACAGCCTATTATTAATGGCAATCTGAGAGACTTATTTCTAATGAGTTGACACATAGTGATCTGTACTGGAAGCTGAAAAAAGATGATTTAGTAAACATTTTAAAGAATGATTCAACGAACATTTTCACTTACTTATTACTCGATGCCAGATAGTAGTAAATACTATAAGCGATGATAAGGAAATGAGAACGCGAATAACCGAAACTATTTTGAAACGTTAACTTTTTAAAATCTAAACTATTTTTTTTCCTTTCTATAATATATAAATTAAAATAGTTTTACTTTTTTAACTGAAAAAAATTACCAGTTGGTATTAATTATTATTGTGCATTTTTAACTACTTTGTGTTTTCGATATGGTTCCATAAACTAAATGAAATACGGTTTTATAAACTGAATAAAAGTTCCCATAACAATTGTCATTTTAATAGTAATATGTTTCGCATATAACTGAAAAGGTGAAAAGTTTATCTATGAGTGTATGTATTATGCTTGCTAGAAAATTTATCTCTTTATGAAGAAAATGAAAATCTTAAAAGATATGCATATACTGATTTAAATTACAGTGTGTGTTTTGAGT
>QLNU02015360.1:230571736-230592207 GCA_006491805.2 Dysdera silvatica
TATATATATAGTAAATGTTAACAGAGGCATTGTATTTTCTGCTCGCACCGACATTATTTGAATTTGTTTTGTATAATGTAATTTGGTTCGTTATAGTGGTAAAATTCAGAAATTCGTCGATTGAATATTAGCTATTCATCAATTCAAAAACTAACGATACTTACACAAAATCGGAGTTTACGCTATCAGAAATAAGAACACATGTTGTTTTTGACGTTCCGCAGAATAGTAATGAAGCTCCTAGAACCAAACACCCTAAAGCTTCCGAGTTATTCCTGGCTATAGTTACAAACGCTTCACTGTCATCTCTTTCGAAACTTTGGTTTTGAATTTCTGCTATTCTTTCCCACATTGTTAGATCTGTTGACGTGTCTTTAAGACCACATTCGACCTTATGCAACATAGATAAAATCCCATCTGTTCCTTCACCTTGCGGAGGTGGCGGTGATGGAAATTCGTGAAAACTGTCGCTACTTATGTAGTCAAGTACGTGATCATGAGTACCAGATCGTAAATATTCAGAAGTTACACCTGAACTAGGATAATGTGGCTGAGCCTGTAAATCATTTACAGTCTGAGTTTCACTAATCTGAGCAGGGTAATATCCATCTTGGTGTTGATGGATATCGTGAACATTATTTTGATATTGTTCCTTCATGAGCTGTTGTCTTGAATAGTTAGAATCGACTTCTTGTTGGGATTGCTTGTGTGATGGTGTCTCTTCAGTAACCTGAGAAGTTGATGCATCATGTGGTTCTGCAGTTTGAAGGTGGTTTGTAGGTAGTTCATCTTGCCATGTTCTTTCTCCAACTTTCCTTTGTTTATTACTTTCTGCTGCAGTGTTCGTATTTTGTATTGCGTTTACTTGAGTTGTACGTTCAGGTTCATTTCTATAACTCTGATCACTTTCGGCTGTTCGTTCATCTTGAAAGTTTAACTGTCCAAAATTTGAAGATTTTTCGGTATACGTACTCTTTGAACTTTGTTGAATCGTAATATTCTGTTCAATTGGGGCTTTGGGATTATCATGGTGCATTTCAGTTGTTTCGTTTTGTGTTTTAGTTTTGATGGAACTACCAGATTTCCTTCGCGGTTTTGAAACTGCTTGTTGACGTGCTAATCCTTCAGATTCCTTGGAATCATGATATTTACAAGTCGAAGAGCTTTGAATTGGAAGATTAAATTTTTCTTTCACACATTCGTAACACTGGGTAAGAGGATCTATTTGTTTGCATATATCTGAAGCTAAGCCAGCTAAAAATTTTTGAATGATAAAAATATACGATAACATTGACTTAGAGCAACTTATACACAGATCTGGAGTTCCGGTAAGAAAATTGGGCGTTTGCTCTTCAGAAATAACAGCATTTTTATGCTTTGAACATGTTGAAATATTTGATGCATTGGATTGTCGAAGATCGCCATCGACTTGTGTTCCAACTGAAGTTTTTGGATTATTTATTTCAGTTGAACCTACCTCCTCAGACATAGGCAGGATTCGGCAATTTACAGTGCGTGGGCTGAGTTGAGATACAGCACTGGCATAAGAACTTAAGCTAATACCGCTTGGAGAATCTTCATTCATAGGAGAATTATGCGACAAAGAACCTAATGAATCATCGTTCAAAAAAGCATTCTGTGATGCGCCAATACTGGGTAAAACAAAATCATCATCCGGGTGTACTTGTAATGTTTGGTTACTCCCATTTCCCTCACTAAAGGATTTTCGTTGCGAATTGGATTCTGCATGCTTTTCAAGATTTCGACCAATATTTCTGTCCACTTTTTCAACTTTATCGTCCGTTTTTGTATCATGAACTTCTCCAGCTCTAACAGAAAGCGATGTAGAGTTACTTTCAATATCTGAAGAGCTACTAGGAACAGATGAAGTTACAAGTGAGTCTGTATATGGTGCTCTTTCCATTGGATTAGGTTTCGGGGATAATGTTTTGGGTGTAAAAGTTCTCGATTCCTCAATAGAAGAAACAGTAAGTGGAGATACCACTTCATTGACAGAGCCACTTTCAATTCGAGATACCGGTTCATCAGCAGAGCTGCTTTCAATTGGAGATGCTGGTTTATCAGCAGAGCCGCTTTCAATTGGCCAATTCAACTTTGTGGAGGAATCTCTGGAAATTGGAGAATGGTTGCTTTTTGAAATAGCATCAGAAACCTGAGTATTTGTCTCCACTGTCTTGCGTGTAGTATCATCGCAAGTCGAACTCTTTGTACCGATTTCAGTACTAGGCTTAGTTGCTGAAGACATCGTGCTTTAATTCCTACTTCACGAACTTGAATCAGAATCCTCTTGCATCATTTGGTTCCTAAAATTAAAATATAGAAATTAAGACTTTATAATAAAAAAAAAAATTACAATATGTTATACATTGCTATAACCTATGTCCGAAGGCTGTACGGCGAGCCATCTTGGACGCAATCGAAAACTTAGCGTGAGCTCAAAACGACATGTTTACGTAAAACCAAGCTTACAGGGGATCAAACCCAGCCATTGAGCTGGGAAATAGCCGTCGTTGAAGTCACGATGACGCCTTTAGATAATGTGAAAAGTAATTTGTATTTTAAAGTATTAGTATATGCATATACTAATATAAAGCAGGGTTGTCCAACCTTTTAGCGCAGAGAGACACTTAAAAATTTTTCAAGGATCTCGCGGACCAGCAGCTTTCGAGGGAGAGAAAGAAAAAGAACACTTTCTAAAAGCCTCCCTTCAGAGTTTCTTCCGCTTATTTGTTTACTTGCGATATCGAAACCCGCAATACTGTCCCTAAGGCTCTTCCTTTTATTTCAGAAAAAAAAAATCGAAACATTTTGTTTTGGATTTTTTTTTTATTTTAAACAATGGTCGGCGGGCCGGATTAACACTGTTGGTGGGCCGAATTGTGGCCCGCGGGCCGTGTGCTGGACAACCTTAATATAGAGGGTTTCATGCCAGAAGGACACCATAGAAATGCTAAGTCCATACGCCCTTCTAACACCCTCAAATAGATGTTACAATCAGTTTATATATATAATATGTTACGATTAGCATACATCGTGTTACGATTAGCATATATCGTCATAATTAGTATATAATATGCAATATAAGTACATGCAACCATGATTTGCCCGAATATACTCTATTTGTTAGTCTATTATATCAACATTACTAACAGACCACAATAGTTATTAATAGATGTTTCTCTCACATAAGCAAATCTGCCACATAAAACTTAAAAAACATATCCATATTTACATGTTTAATTACAATTATACATGATATATACTCTCCTACAAAATACATACAAGTTTATAGTATAATGTATTGTTTATAATAAATTATTAATTTATAATAAATAAAATATATTATAATTATGTTTATGTATAATGTGCATACAATTATTGGTAGACGAGCGATGTAACTTCTGAAAGGGAAGTTACATTCATTCCAAACCCGAGACTATTTTTGTAATGAAAATGAAAAGAGTTGGAAATTTTGAAGTCATATTAATATAAATTTTCCGAGCGATTAACAATAAACTTTCAAATAAAGACGATTACAAAACACTTATTCAATCAGGAGCGGATTTAGAGGTCATTCAAGGGGGCGATTAATGACGATTTTTGGAAATGATACCTCATTGGACCTTGTATCTTTTCAATGTTACATTTTCATTCAAGGAGGCGATCGCCCTGCCCCTAAATACGCTCCTATATCCTGTAGTCCTCTATTTTAAAATTCTATTTCTATATTTAGGAGATAAACAGAGATCGATGACTCCCCACACATATTGTATTTAAGGGCTGCATAAAAGTTATAGTGGGCCATAGAATCAAGACTTACGAATACGTTGAATATTCAATAATCAACAGAAAAATGTTATGAATCAATATAGTAAAAATGTTATGAATCAATATAGTAAATACGTTGACTTTGGCTGTAAATTGTAAGTAAATTCCACAAGTCGACTGAGACGGGGAAGCTCATGATATGAACGACGATACGATCACGCATGGATGAACTAATTAAAAAATTGAACCATCTCTTTGATCACAAAGTTAGTTTTCAGTTTTACAGCGCAATAAGAGCAAGGGTCATGCTGCGCCGGGACCTACTGTTTTCCGAGGAATCCGAACCTCTTAAGGCCTAGGGAACCAAACCCCGGACTACAGTGAGCAGTGCGATCTTTATGAGATCTCTGAGTAAGCGTTCTTTGCACTGCTGGGAGTCGAACCCGGATTAGCGGCGCACTAGGAGAACGCGTTACCACACTGCGCCACCGCAGGGCGGCCTCAAAAATTTCGTTGTAGCCATTGGATGAAAGTGGAAAAATGATTCAAGTTTTAATGATTATTACGACTTAAAAGTAATAATATTTATTGAAATATGCAAAAGCATCTGTTGCTTTAGATAACGACTGATCGAAGATTATAGCTAGCAAATTTGCATCAAATAAAAAGGTCAGACTATGAAGATAGCGGCGAAGAAAATTCATACCAGCAAGATAACATATTAAAAGTTATTTGAAATTAATTGCTAAGTGTATGCATATATACATAAACATACTAGAAATAAATAAAAGACGTAATGGTCTAATCTTCGTCGGCTTGACCCCCTTCTCCAGTGTAATACTTTAAATCAAATTTTCAAAATGTGTAAACATATCAGAGGAAGGAAATTACATTGAACTATGCAAACCTATCTATACAGTTGTAGTTTTATGGCGCAACGACAGCGAGGGTCATTTTGGGCCAAACATACCATACAGTCTCGTTAAATTTAACTAATTGGGATAGAGACCTGTTCGGATTAACTTGAATTTTTACTACAGAATTTACTAAACGCTATAATTGCTTGATGTATGCGTGCTTTTGTGTGCACCAGAGGCGTAGTAAAAGCTGGGACTAGCAGGAGCCCCCTGGAAAATAGTTTTTCCAAATAAATTAATTTAAAATTTTATTTCGAATTTTTTTTATATAAAATTGTACACAATGGAAATTGTTCTTTGACGTTAAAATATATTCGAAATAAATTTTTACGGCAGATCTTGTGTACATGTTTTTGTTACAGGGGTTTGGTTTGAATCTTCTACTCTATCATAATAAGGGAAATTATAAATTTTCGCATACCTCTAAATTTTCAATGCAAAATTTAGGTTAAGAAATTTATTACTGTTAAATATGTTTGTCTTAGATATTTAATATTACATACATTAATAAAATACATCAAAACATTAGCAAATTTTAAGCCCCCTATAGCTTTTTTAGCCCCCCCCTTGTAACTTTCAGAGGCGCCCCTGTACCAAGTCTCTAGCTACGGGACAGATGTGCACGTGTAACAAACGATTGGTGTACAACGGAAAATTTCCTCTTCCTTTTTATAGGAAATTGCAATCAGTTGGCAACACATACTGCGTTGTTTGTTTACGTCTGGTAAGTCAGCTGCCGTTGCAACAGACTGAAAAAAATTCGAAATAATCGGATTTTCTTATTAGCGACGCTACTGTAAAAGAAACCCTTCAAAAACCCGAATAATTCAAAATCATAATCATCCAAATTTATAAGGCAGTTTACTAAAACGTGCTTTCTTTTCAAAATTTACGAAGAAAATTTTCAACCTTTAGTTAAATATAACACTATTACCATACTTTTCCGATTTACTATGATTAACCTCAAAGATTATAAAAATATTTAAGCTCAATAACATTAGCCTAACTAATAGTAAATATAAAAATACAAGAAAATTTTGAAATTTGAAAAAATAATGTTTTATTCAAGGTGTAAAAATATAATTTTTTTTTTTTGGCTATAGAGATATAAATTCCAATTTGAAATAGAACAATATGCACCATCAGTAGTGTTTGTTATTAGTGTAAAAGCACTCTAGTCTTTTCGATTGTAACGGATAGCTTATCATTTAAAACACTTGGCAAGCCAACAGACATATGGGCAATGTGTTAACGGTTTAAAAGGTACGAAAACAATATATGGTTACGATTAGAGCCTGGATTACTTGCAAATGCATATGCATATTTTAGTTCTTTTCAGCGTTAGTGGATATAAATGCATAAAAACTGCAAATTTTCAGAATGCATATTTCAAGGGTTTCAATAATTTTAAGAATTTGTTCTTCTATAAGAAATTTTTCACACAACGACAAAGTTAAACTTTCCTTTTACTCCCATATAAACAGAAAGAAAAATGGACTTGTACGTATTTAATTATGTCCTGAGGCATCAAAAAGTGTAGTCATATTTGTAGCTGAATTAGCAACTATCCTTAGCAGGGAGACGAAAGGGTTTAATTCCATTGAAGTCGGACCAGCGGCGGCTCGCGTATAGGCACATTGGAACTGCAGCACCCCCTATTTCCACTTGATATTATCGATAACATTTAATATAACGAGTCCTTGTTCCTTTAATTCTTTCTTTATACTTGTACAATATATAATCCTTAAGCTTAATGTCAGTAGTCACCCCCGAGTTATGAAAAAGATACAAAAATCTTCGTATGGAACTGTGCGCTTCACAATTCCAGCGGCGTGGTGTTTGACTGTTATGCACATGCGCACATAGGAAGCTGCACGCGAGGCTGCGAGGGGGAGAGAGCATTGTCGCTCCCGCAGTGCCCACCCTGGCGTGTTGGTGAGAGGCAGGTTTTTTACCCCGCGTGTGTTGGGCTTAAAAACCGTGTACCATATTTTTGAATGTGATAAAGTGTAGAATTAGATTATTATCCTGCTTCCAGCTATTCTATTTGATTCCTTTTTTTTTTTCGGTTCTTTTATTTAACAGAAAACTTTAAATATGGCCTTGCATCCCCAAGAAATAAGTTCTGTGACTAAGTAAACTTCAACAGCTTAAGTTTTCACAGCTGTCTCTACATGAGAAGGTTGCAGTTAAGGAAAGAGGTCGTTCAACACCCGATATTCTAGTATCTCAGCCAGGCATAAGCAATAACAAGAAATATAACGTAGTTTTAATTCTGAATGGTACCAACGGAAAAGTTGGCTTTGCGGCTGTGAAGTAAAAAATGCACTGTTTTGCTTGTCATGTTCGCTGTTTGGAGGTGATGTAACGTGGACAAAAGGTGGTTTTAGAAATATAAACAAAATGAAAGAAAAACTAGAAAGCATTAGAATTCAAGGAAACGCATTGATAATGTAGTTTCCCTGTCACTTTTAGGAACCGCAACTATTAAGGGGAAACTTAGCGAGGCATATAGACTTTCAATCAATGAGCATAATATAAAGTGAAATTTTGTCCAAAATAATAGACTGCATTTTCTTTTATGGAAACTCCCTTACGTGGACATGATGAAAAAGACGATTCAGTAAATCCAGGGGTATTTAGAGAATTAGTAAATTTTGCATCTAAATTAGATTCAGATTTGAAGAATCACTTAGAAACCAGTGCAGTCTTCAAAGGTGTTTCTAAAACCATTCAGAATGAGATACTTTACTGCCTGCTACAAATATACCATGAGGAGATAAGGACGGAAATTAGAAAAGCTTCCTTTGTAGCTGTCATGGCTGATGACAGATGTTTCGGAACACACTCAAATGGTCCTTGTTCTAGGGTACGTATTGAATGGAGAAATATTTTAGCGTTTTTGGGGATTCTTTATTCCAGAAAATTAAACTGCAAATGGCATATCAAAACGTATTTCAGAACAATTGGGCATAACCCTTCAAGGAAATTGACAAAAGCTTATAGCTCAGATATTTGATGGTGCAAATGTCATGAAAGGCAAAAAAGTAGGAGTTCAAGCAAAAATAAAAGCAATTTATAGTAATGCACATTTCATTCACTGAATTTGTGACTGCATCAACTTAATTTAATAATGAGAAATGCAGCAAGTATTACACGAAATGCAAGAATATTTTTCTCTAACATTCTGGCTATTCCAATATTTTCTCAGGATCACCGCAACGTGTGTCCATTGTCAAGAAGTATATGGAAGTCAGCATTCCACGTCCATCCTTTCCAAGGTGGAACTTCAACATACGAACCATAAACAGTTCATGAAAATTTGCAACCTTTAAAAATATGCCTTACTGAAATTCAGTCAACATCAAATGCAGATCAAACCAGTGCAGAAGCAACAGGAATGATAATTTACCTGATAATAATACCCGAATGGTAATTTCAAGTTTTGGTTAGAGCTTTTTATCAGATTATGCCTCATATTCAAATAATTTACAATCAAATGCAATATTGAGAAATTAGTGTGCTTAAAGTTAATGAATATATAACAAATTTCAAAACTGCTATTTTAGAATTGAGAAACTCAAAGTACTGTGAGAATCCTTCAAAGACACTCATGGCAGAAGCTAAGGAAGTGTGTGACCGTATACGTGTTGATATAATGGACATATATTCTTCCACTAAACACTTAGTAGCTGCTAAATTGTTCAACAAGAAATGCTTCACTAGTTTTAAGAATGAACATCCAACAGAAGAGATAGTACTGACCACTGAAGCATATCCCATGATTGACAAAGAAAAGCTTGAAACTGAACTAAAAGCATTCCATTGTAGGTCTGATATTCATGAATATTGCAAATTAACTGAGCTGCTGAATTGTATCATGGAAATAATCTAGATGATGTTTTTAGTGAAATTATGAAACTGATAAAAATCCTCTTGACAGTTCCCATGATTACATCAGAGGCAGAACGTATGCTATTCAACATTGAAAAGAATAAAAACTTTTCTAAGAAGCACTATGCTTTCAATGGAGAAAAATTTCCTCAGTTGTCATCCAGAGATCAAGAATAAAATTATTGATCTTTTTGCGCAAATTAAAACAAGAATGAATTTCATTTTTAAATGAATAGATCAAGCTTCAACTGTAAAAATTTAGGTTAAAGTAGAAAATGTTTGATTTTGCGTATTTCAATATATTAAAAATTTCCTGGAGCAGCACCCCACTAATTTTAGCTACGAGCCGCCACTGAATCGGAGAGCTAGTTAATCTAAAGTCAGATTAAACACAACAAACACTTACATAGGGTAAAATTCCGCAACGTTATATATCAGAAATAGACGTTGCTGATAGTACATTACAGAATCTATTATAAACTACCCGCAAATTTTATATAATCCAATAACTTCAGTAGATCGGGGAAGCAGCACCTGTTTGGCAATAAAATGCTATTGATTAACAGAAGACAAAGACATTGTTCAGAATATTAATGCGGAACTTGTGATGCGCTATGATAAAAATTATGCTGTATATCAAATATTTCTACTCACTTCAACTAGTTAGCAAGAAAACTAGTCTTTAGACGCGGAACATTTGTTCTTTTTTTAACAAATGAAATAAGTATTTAAATGCATATTTTTTTCATTTTAGGTGCATATTTTACCCTTTTACGTGAATATAAATGCATATTCTACACTTTTGTATGCATACAAATGCATATTTAGGGGATTTTATTGCATATTTGCATGCATATTTTGCTGTTTTTTTAGTGCACATAATCCGGGCTCTGGTTATGATCGTCATTCGTAAAACACAGTTCATTGCAATTATGAATAGGGAAATATGAGAAAAAAAATTAAAAATGTTGTAGATTATGCATCGTTTATGTATTTTATGGTGCAGAAAAGCCTCGGAAAACTAAGTCCCGGCGGAATCAGAACCTCTTAATGCTAAGGAAACTAATCTACAGAGTACAATGGGCAGTTAGTCTAAGCTTTTTCTTCCTTTGTTAGGAGTCGAACCCGTGATAACTGTACGCTACGCTACTAGAGTGCTACCACTGCAAGACCTTTCCGAGGAATCCAAAACACTTTAGGCCAACCCCCGGCCTTAAGAGTGAGCAGTTAGTAGGTAAGCATTTTTTTCCCATTGTTGGGAGTCGAACCCGTGATAATGGTAAGCTACGTGGATGCATTACCACTGCAAGGCATTTCCGAGGAATCAAACTCTTTAAGGCCAACCACCGGCCTTAAGAGTGAGCGATTAATTCGTGAGCGTTTTTTATAGAACCATTGGAAGTCGAATCCAGAATAACGATACGCTACGTGAATGCATCACAACTGTATGACCATACTTTACAGACGACACAGAAGAGAGAATCCTTAATATGAACAAAAGAAAGATTGGGAAAAATACGCTCGAGATATGAAATATTACCATTAAAATACATGAACATTGTCTATTAAAATATTTAAGAGAATAATTGAAAATAACACCCTGAATTAAATGCAGTAAAGACAGGCTATGAATAATTTGAGAACCGAGAGTGACTATCATGAATAAACAGGCCTCGCCAAATCGTGGTAAACCATACTCGCCAGACAAAGGTATTGGCTTATGAATCTAGCGGGGAAAGATTTCCTACTAGCCAACTGCAAAAAACTGGATGCAAATAGTAAACAGATTTGTCAAGTCCGGTGAATAACAGAAAAAATCCAAGACCACATTAACTATAAGCAGGAGCGGCGGACTTTCATTTTGTGGGGGTGGGGGGGTTAAGGACAGAATTTGCCATGGTCTTGGAATAACACCCTTCATTTATCATGAAAGTTGGAATTTTTTACAGTGAAAAAATATTTTTTGGGGGTCATGATCCGTGACCACCCCGTGCCCGCGTTCGACTATAAGGGACCCAAATATTGGAACTTGTCAAAAGAAATACAAAGAATGAACAAATTGAAATTTAAGAGATTGCGAAGAGATAACTGGTAGATATGTTTGTGAAAAAACGATGGTCTGGCTTTATTGGCGATGAAACTACGTCTGAAGCAGGTTATACTAGAGCAGGGGTCTTCAACCTATATCGGGCATGTCCGGCTGGCGGGCCGGACATGCCCGATAAAGCAAAAATTAACATTGGCCGACGTAGGTAAATAAGATCAGTGCGGCCCGCAGGACAACGAGAATAAACAAAATTGGCCCTTGGACTGAAAAGATTGGAGACCCCTGTACTAGAGTATTTGTTCTGAACTTTGGTTGCATTTTAATGGCGCAAGGATAGCAAGAATCATTCTGCGCCAAACAAGGCGATACCATATAAACATACGGTGTTTTGTCCTGAACTACAGGCGTGCCAAATAGTACACTAAATGAATCAATGAAGGTTGGTTGTTTTTTATGGCGCAAGGACAACACTAGTCATTCTGCGCCAAGCAAGGCGAGACCATACATGTGGTTTTAACGAATCAATGAAAAAATCTGCACATCAACATTTAATTTGTATTGACCTACTAAATAAAATTTTATGTGGTTACATATTATAATAACTTGAAAAAATTGTAACTGTGTTTACATTTGTAGAAAATTATTGTGCATATATTACCTTTGATTTTTTTTTTCATCGTAAGACGACTGTGTGGGCATTTAAGATGGGGCCGATGACTACTTTACACCACTAAGCTTAAGACCACTAAGCATTTACCCGCAACCAAACTTACCCAGAATAGAACTCGCCCTTGTGAGCTGGAAGTATTGCCTTCCTAACGTATGGGCCAAACGAACCCGTGGCCACAAATTGCCAGAAAAACATATACACTATATATTGAGTATATAACTATATATCGAGCAACGTGACTTTTTATTTTTTGTTGAAAATGAGTTACGCACATCCCTACTTTCTTAGTTAGGACGTAGGTGCATTTGGCTGGGCACACTTCGTTGAATTTTGAGAAAGTAGAAAAACTTTTTCCGCTAAAATGATTGAAAATCGTGGTTTTTTTTAACGTTCTATAAAGTTCTAAAAAATAAGATATGTCGTGTTGCTCCTTAAATAACGATATATTTTTGTTACTATATTTAGAAATTAAAGAAAATGGAGTTCTGTTAACTCATGTTTATAATTTTTTCTGTTAACTGGGGCAAAGAATTTGAAATAGCACAAGATTAGGGAAGCGAAAAAAGTTAGGGAATTGGTACGATAAAATTTGAACTTTGAAATTGACAAACAGTCTCGTTCGTTTTAATTCCTCTATATAGTAAAGATTTTAATATATTCCAAAATTTATAACCCGAACTTGTGTATTGTGTTGGTGACAACTTATCCTATCATGCGAATTCCTGTAATTTATCGTCTATTGTTTTTAGCGTGTATCTTAATATTCTGTTCTTGCGAAACTAGAATACAAATATACTTAACCCCTTAACGTTTTTTTTTTCTAAAATCGTTTCAAATATTGAAAACCGCGCCCGTGCGGCGTACGGGCAAAACTTAAGGGGTTAAACTGTCATTGCAAATGACCGGTTGCTTTTAACCAACGCCCATTTCATAATTTAAATAAATTATTCAGGACGGTTTTTTTTAAATTGAATACAATTCATCTCCGTGTTTCACATCGTTTACCCCGAGGCTTACAAAGGTTAAAACACTAACACACATTGAAAACGAAGAATTAAATACAATAAAAAGAGTAGCTAAAAACATATATAAAGTTAAAACTCCAATTTATGAACAAGATACTGAAACGCAGAATGAGTCGACTTCACTAAATCAAAAACCGCCAGGACATTGACCCAACTTTTTTTTGCTCGATTGGTTCCTGAATAATAATGCAGATTTGATTTACAGGAAGCAAAACTGAAAGGAAAGTTAAAACAGACATCCGCGTGGCATATTAAAGTAGAATGAACGCGTGCAAAATAGAAAAAATGAGAACATCGAACCAAATAGATTATCTGGTAAAACCCAACAACAGCGCACATCGAAAAAAAAAAATCTAAATTTAGATGGAATATTTCAAGTCATCTATGTAGAAGACAACACAGAATAAGGCTTCCAATTCTGGAGTATTCCTTTTTATCCTAAAACGCGAAGTTGGTCTCCAAGAGACAATAGGGAAGCAATCAAAAACTCGTGTGTGGGGGAGCGGCTCGAGTGGCTTTAAAAAAAGATTGTGATGCGGCATTAGAGAATATGTATTCTGATATCCCATGGGGGGTTTGAGACCCTTAGCTCCACATTTTCCTATGCCATTACCCTGAGATTACAATTTTCTCAAAAATATTTTCCGTGAAACATGCATTGGAAGTCATGGAGTTGAAATTGGTAAGAAGTTCAACAGAATTAGGAATTGAATACACAAAATGCAGAGGAAGTTTAATGGTATGAAATTTGCCAAAGATCTGAAATTATTTTGTATTTAATAAAATCTAACGTATTTAAATGGAAATTTAAATTTTTATTTTGAAGCATTTAGATGCAGCGATCCTCCAAAAAGGGAATTTATGCATATTTCTATACAATATGCCCACCTAGCTTTGAACATACATTTTAGTATTTATTAACTTGCGCAGAGTGGAATGTTAGTCAATGAGCTAGTATTAGAGATTTTAAATTGTGTAATAAACTGAATTTCAATTATGGCGATATTTATTCCTTGAACAAACAACGACACTGAAGTTGCGACATCTAACAACTTCAGGTATTTAGCATTTCATACATGTAAACATTTTTCAAATAGAATTTTAATATATGTACGTTATTTGTTATACACATACAAATTTATATTTACAGAAAAATAGCGTTTGTGTTCGCTATACAAATTTGAATGGGAATAAGTATGCTTCAATAAATGTTTTTCAAAACTTCGCTGTGATAGAGGGGACAATTTTTTAAACGAATGTATTTAGATGTATACATATTGTACGATAGTGGTATTAATAAAAAGTAATTGGAAAGCAATTTAAGTACAGGGTGGCCGTAATTTAACAGGGGGTGTTTAGAACCCGGTAGCGAAAATTATTGGACCAAACTGAACATTTGGTGCACATACTTCCCGGATCACAGCGATTTTGATTTAAAACAAAATCAAAAATTTCCGAAGTGTGGAATTAATATTACCACTGTTTTAATAAGGATTTTACCAGCAAAGCACAATCACGTTGTGTTAACATAGTGAATCGGTTTTATCAAAACAAGCGCGAAGCATATTTTCAACCTTTCTTATATTCACCAATTGACTTAAATGTACTAAAATGTGTATAATCTAGCTGTTTTTAAGGGGAAAATATGGACAGTTGCACGATTTCAGCGCCAATTTCCCCCTTGTAAAAATTTTTTTTTTTGGAAAACAAAACAAAAATCTCATGGTCTCAAGGGTATGTACACAAAATTTGGTTCAATTTGACCCTACAGATTTTTCGCTGTCGGACTCTGAACACCTCGTGTTAAATTATGGCCACCCTGTTATATGGAAGTAATTTGATAAGACAGGATTATGGTTTTAGCTCAGCTAAATCGGTAAAAGAAACTGACACTCAATTTTCGTTCTCAAATTTTAAACCAGTGATTACATTCAAGCTAAATTAAAGGAATAACCCATCTATGACAGTGTTTCTCAAACTTCGGTCGCTTGCGGACCACTTTGAGCATTTTTTTTTTATCGCGGACCACCCAAGGGGGGGGGGGAATTTCTCCTCCCCCATTAAAAAAAAATATGGTGCCTGAATTTAAGGTTGCCAACTGTGGTTAATAATGTTAAGCCCTACATAACCACGGTCATACTAATCTCCCCCGCCTCTCCCAAGGAAAGACATAACTAAAGGAACCCTAGATTTATTGGCAGGCTTATATACGTATATAGGAGCTCCGGGAGGAAAGACTGACTCATACCTTAAAATATTTGTCGTTAATTTTAACCCTTTTTGGGGTAAATTTTAAGTTTTTTAATTTTTGTTTACTTCAAAAAAGCATCAGCTCTTTGCAGAAAATTTTTAATATCTACGACTATATTCTTAAAATATGGGTTGGTGGCCAAACCCACCTGAAACAAAATAATTTTTAGAGTAACACTATTTGATAAGGAGAGTGTGAGTTGCGATCTTATTTTGTCAAATTTCAACTAAAGTGACATCATTAATTTAATTAAATAATATTAAGCAATGTAGACAGCAAGGGTGTATTTAGAGGATTCAAATCTTTCACGAAACGCCGTAAAGTAACGTTTATAACAAGTAATATAAGAAATTCTTTAAATCTCACTAGAACATAAATTCTAGCGACGCCTGCAATTTCTAGTTCAATTTTTTTTTTCCTGAAATTTGGTGATGAGCCTACTGACTATACTTTGAGAAATACTATCCATGGGATTAGAGAAACAACTTTTCTATAATACGATTTTTCAAGCCCCTCAAAATAAACGTATCCATGTGTGTGGTGGCACACAAGGCCTTTAGATATGGATAAGCCCAACTCGAGTGCTGTACATACTTTGATATAATGCATAAAATTTTAATCTCAATGGTTTAGTGATAGCTTACAAGCAAACAACTTTCAACCAATTACCAAAACCCTCATCACACGATTTTAGGGTAAATACACTTACGTGATATTTGTTTTACGGATAGCAAAGGTCATGCTGCGCCAGGACCTATAGTTTTCCGCAGAATACGAGCCTCTTAAAGCCTAGGGCATCAACTTTCAAACTACACACATTAAGCAGTTTGTAGGTAAGCGTGCTATTGATACTTTTACGTGCTATTACATATTACGTGCTATTGTATATTAACAGTTGGGTGTTCAACCCGAGCTGACGTTAAGCTAGATGAAAGCGTTACCACTGCACACCACGTGGCCGTCACATAATGAGAAGGTCCCCAAATTAAGTGATGCTTATGAGTTAGCTATTGCATAAAATAGTACATTGTTTGTATTTTATGACATAATGCTAGCAATGATGACAATTCGATGATGACTTTTTTTTTTAAAAGAATTGGAATCTTTCACATAAGGAATCAATCCTCGGGTTATGGATTTTTAATTACATAAGTATTTTAATCACATGTAATCACATGTAATGTATATTTTAATCACATAAGTATTCGCATGATAGTTAAGCGCATTACCATTATGCAATCGCAGGATATAAAGAGTTACAATAATGTTTCCACTGAGTTTAGATTTTAATCTCTTAAGGAGTTGGACTTTTTTCATCATTTGGTTGAATTTAAAGGTGCAAGGGCATGGAAGATGCCCTTGCGCCTCTCGCGTTGTAAAGTAATTTCGATAATTATAATAGAGACCAGAGAAAGGCAATACGTAAGATATATTTACTATTAGTAATAAATAGTACACATATACGTAGAAAAGAAACGACAAAAAAAAAAAGTTCAAATTAAAATATTCTGCCACAAATAACCTCGTCTCCAAAAGTTTTAATCTCTTCCTTAATCTCGTCCTCCTCGTTATAAACTTCTTAAAAATCTTAGCTTTCCAAAGAGCAACCTTATGTACTTATAAATCTCGGGGATGGGGAGCATTTTTTGAAGTATTTTAATGTGTACAACATTTTGCTAGAATCTACTTCGAGTTTAGGTGTAAAAACTTCAAATTTGCGCACATTAGCAATAAAATCAATTTCTCTAGAAGTCAAATAACTGTTCATGAGTTATTTCGTTATACAAAGTCCTTCAGCAAAATTAAAATTTATTACTCCTCAATCTTCAAAACATTCCATCTTCCCCTCTCAACTTCAATCTTTCATGTTTTTAAAATTGAAGTTACAGTTAAGGCACTGTGTGCCGAAGTCGCGTGAATTGTGTAAGCATTTGAAGATATGAACTCACTCGGCGAGTATCCCGTTTCAAAAACTGAAAACATACCTGTATTTAACAATCGACAGCAGCTAATCGGATCTTGAGCATCCAGTTTCAACTTCACGTATCGATACGTAAGAAAAACTGAAAACGAGCGAAAGTGGAGCTTAAAAAAACACGTGGTTGATAAAAACTTTGGAACTTGTAAGACAGGCCAGATAGCGTCTCGCCTATCTGAGAATTGAATGCAAGGGTCAAGGTCTTCACCCAATACTATCTGTTATCTGCGAATAGTAATGGCATGTAAACGGGTTTTTTCGCCTGAATTGTCTACCGAAAGTTCAATATGAGAGTTGTTCGCCAGGAAGAATATTGTTACGTATTTTAACTTCGCCATACCCAGCGCCGTTTCTACCATTAGGCCGGGTAGGCGACTGCCTAGGGCGGCAAAATGGCGTAAAAAATTAATTTTAAGTCAAACGAATAAAAAATTGAGCAAATGAGGAGAAAAAATGAAAAATAGGAAAAATTAAAACATCGAATTGTTTTCAAAAGCATACGGGACAATTACTTAATAAATCTTTACTTTGACGAATGTAAAATTTCTTGATGTGTTTCATTGTTTAATTTTGCACACAAGTTTTTTTTCTATATCTAATACATTTAAGCCTTCTAGCTCTGATAATACAACGTTGTGTTTTGAAATATTACTCCTTTAATATTTCAGTTTTCAAAAATATAAAATGTTGAAATTAAACAATTATAACATGTAGCAATTGTTTTACTATTCACAATATTCTAATATTACAAAATAACTAATGTAAGTCTAAAATATAAATATAATTAACGGGTTTAATGATTAAAAGTATAACAGAAAATTTACATTGTTGTACCGCTGGATGTTGGTTGGGGCAGAGAGGGAGATACATGCGAAAGAGCTATGGTGGCAAGAAGATGAGGGCGGCAAAACACCTAGAAACGACTCTGGCTATACCCACATTTAAAAGTACGATTTGGTAATTGTAGCAACCGAGCGGAAAAGTAAAAAATTACGATGACTTAAAACAGTAATTCTCCATGTTCGGCGGGAATCCTATGGTTCCTCAACCAATATCTAAAGCGTGACAGAAAATTTTCAGGAATATCCGTAAATTCTATTATTTTTCCCCATGATAAACTCTCAGATACGTTAACTGGAACCAATATCCGCAACGACAGGGAGAAGAGTATTTCCTACGATTTTATACTGAATTATTGGTTTATTTTTATATTTATGTCTAAGCAGTTGTAAATAATGGCCCTTTTGGTGTTTCTTGAAAAAATTTTATGGAAGGGTTCCGTAATCAGTCATGTGGTAAGGGTTCCACAAGATCAGAAGTTTGAGAACCACTGAATTAGAAAATCAAAAACTGGAAACAAGATGTACCGCTTAAATTATGGAACATTCAAAATATAAAAAATGGAGACGTAAAAAAAACAAAAACGAGATTTACTAAAGAGTACTTTAAAAACTACATTATATAACTACGCTATCAAATACATAGCTCTACTAATTTTATAGAACCTAAAAATTTTATAAAACCTGAAAATTTTATAAAACCTGAAAATTTCAAAAAGGCTACAAGTTTTATAGAACCTAAAAATATGATCTAGGATTACATATATTGTGTTTTACGGAGAAAGGACAGCAAAGATCATACTGCTCTGGCAGCTAGTTATTTAGGCCTCATAAGGACTAATGAACCAAACCCATCACCGGACTACAGTGAGCGGTTAGTCGGTCAGCAGGTTTTTTTTCTTTTCGTTACCATTGGCTGGTTTTTATGACGCAAGGACAAGGGTCATTCTGCGCCAGACAAGGTGAGACCATGCATGCGTACCGCTGTCAGTCGAATCCATATTTACAGTAGAACAGGTGAATGCGATGCCACTGCAGGGGATTTTTGACATAGCTCGATCTATTTTTATATATATTTTACTTGCACTTGGGGAAACTTGGGGAAAAAGCTTGACGTGGGGAAAATAAGTTTGAATTTGGTAATTTTTTATGGTGTTCTTTCGGGTTACCAAGATGTTTCTCTTTTCAGGATACCTTTACACGTAGGTCTATTTTACAATTAATTTTTGACCTATGAACCGCCATTTCCTTTAATAACTTAATTTGAAGCATCAGCAGCACATGGCACGTTTTTCGTTAACCAGTCATTACGTACAAAAAAGTCAATATTAACAGTAGTGATAATGTTGATAGGGGTTGTTACAGGTTTTGCAAGTTTGAGGCAATGGGGCAGATGCACGGTTAAGGTGCAGCTATGCTATTATCTGCACACCGCCATCTGACCTACATAACCTTAATATCTTAATAATCATCCTTTGATTCTTGTATAAAACTTCATTGGGAAAACGCGCCTTTGGGTCAAAACGCGCAACCACTAACTATTTTCATACAAAATTTTAAATCCAAACCAATCGGATGCTTTTAAAAAAAGTTTTTTCGACACATTAACTTTTCGATATACAGTAAAACCTCCCTAGAGCGACCAGTCGGTTCCCTGAAAAAACGGTCGCTCAGAGAGGTTCTCTGAATGGAGGTAAATTTAGCATTGGGTTCATGGGAGTGAGGAAATCAGTTTCCAAAAAAAGTGGTCGTTAAGGGAAGTGGTCGCTGAATAGAGGTGGTCGTTAAGAGGTTTTACTGCACATATGTTAACTGATTGCTTACTTTGTGTTTCACGGTGCAAAAACACCCAAGATCGTGCTGTGCAAACAGTGGCGGACTTAAAAAATTGCCGCCCTTAGGCACAGCCTGTACTGCCGCCCCTTTCCATTTTTACAAAGAAAAGAATATTTGTAAAAAAGAAAGTATATCATACTCTTAGCGTTTCGTATGTAACGGCTATTTTTCATATAATTATTCCAACTTCGTAGATTCGAGACAATTTTTGAATCCACAATTTTAGTATGGGTTCATGGAACCTGATATTTTTGGTTATATTTTGCGTATTTGGGAAAATACACGTACGCATACATGTATGAATTTTGTTTTTTGTTATCAGTTCAAGTTTTTCATTATTCATTCGTTTACTACTAGCATAAATATAAAGTATATATAAAAAATGTGTCAAGCCCGGATTTATAAATGGGCACGCTGGGCAAGTGCCCATGGTGCAAAATTTTAAAAGGCTGCAAACTCTTTTTTTCTTCTAATTCTACCTACTTACCTACTGAGCGATCGTAAAATTTTGTCTATGAGTAAGGTGACCAGGCTTTCCGATTCGGATAAGACAGTCCCGCTTTGGACGAACGTGTCCCACTGTCCCCTAGAGACTCATAATTGTCCCATTTTGAAGGGCAGTCTGGCTAGTCATGGTTCGCTGAATCTTTCTCAACCCCCAGGCCGTGGCCTGGCATCAATTATACCGGTCCACGAGAAATTCTCCTAGAATTCATCTAAATTTTCTAAGCATTTTCCATGAATAAATATTAGGAATAATAAATATGGAGGGACCCCGATTCGAATCCAGGATGAGAACGGCGTCTCTTTTTCTCCTAAACAAAAACAGCTCTAGTTTGAGCTTATTTTTACATGAGTATCCAAAATTAAGTAAAAAATAAATTCCTCCACAAAAACTCGCCCCAGTGGCTTTGTGTGTTGACCATTATTTGGCAATTATGTTATCCCTGTGTGAAGGGTAGTAATATCTTACATAAATATTTTATTGTGGAAATATTCTGAGGAAAATAGAAGCCGCAAATGTATAAGAAAGCTCAGATTCAGAACGCCTAAATAACATCTGTGTAGTAACTGCATGTGGCCAAGTCGTATATTTTTAAATATGCAAGCATTCACGAATGGTCGAGAATTTTTAAACATCGAAATCTTTTAGCATTCAAGAAAGGTTATATCGCTCATTGTGATCGGTCATAAAAGTGCGTATGAGCCGATTTCAATAATACAA
>QLNU02015360.1:230600304-230610586 GCA_006491805.2 Dysdera silvatica
GCAATGATGTGTTTCTTCCCTACAAACAAACTTCCTTTAACAACCCTAAGGCTCTTGCTGTTTTCAATGGCCTTCCTTACTAACTCACAATTGAATTTTCTTATTTCTTTTTTCATGTTTTTGCGCAAAGTTTTGCAAAGTTCTACATACTCGATCCTACAACCGGTAATTTGATTGTCCACCTTCATAAGTCTTCTCCTGTTCATGAGTTGTTTCGTCTTCTCAGATAATTTGCTATTCTGCTTTTTACATATTACACCACCAATTTCCCCAGCAGTTTCAATTATTGTCTTAACAATGTTTTCATTTGCTTCTGAGATGTCAACTTCTTCAATAAGTCCTTCCAGTGCAGAAAAGCGATTTTTTAATTCCAACTTGAATGCCTCAGTATTTCTTTAAATTCCAATCAAATGCCTTCGGTATTTTCTTTTAATTTCTTTAAATCCACTTCTTACATACTTGTTTCCTATTGAGCTTCTGTCTTTCTATTTAGCATTTATGCATTTTACTATTGAATATATATATATTTTTTATGAATAGATAAAAGAACTGTTTTAGATGAGTTTAATGGTAAGGACCACTGGGCGCACCATTGAGAAATGAGATCAAGGTTAGATAGTAAATGCCAATGATCGTTTAGTGATGATATTTGATTATAAATTACGCAATCGTCTGCAAATATCCGAATTGGAACAGAAATAAATGAAGCAATGTCATTAATAAAAATCAGGAAAAGAAGGGTAGATAAAACTGCACTCTGAGGAGTGCCCGAATATATATCTAAGAACTCAAAATTAGTATTGAGTATGTGCACATAATTCTTTCGACCTTTAGAAAAACTTCAATCCTTGACAAGAGTTGTATATCAAGGTCAATTAAATGAAGCTTATAGATTAATTTGGAATGAAGTACTTTGTCGAACACTTTCGAGAAATCGATAAAAATTATATCTGTTTAGGCATTATTGTCAATGGATTAGGGCAAATCTTGCATAAAGTTAAGAAGTAGGTTAATTGTTGAGTAACTCTCTCTAAATCCGTATTGAGATGGTAGGAAGAAATTTTTAGGCTCAAGTATAAGGCGTATCTCTTTAGCTATAATGTATTCAAAAAGTTTGCAGGAGGATGAAGTAATAGCAATAGATCTATAGTTTAACGGATTATTATGACTACCTGATTTGTAAATTAGGATGATTTTATTAATCTTCCAATCATCAGCAAGTTCAGAGGAATTGAGTGAAACATTGAATAAAACAATAAGGTACTCAGACATAGATATTGAAAATCTTTTCAGCAAAAAATTTCGAATACCATCAGGACCGGTAATATCTATTTTAATGCGTTTAAGTAGTTTATTAAGCCTGGTTTTGCAACGTCATAGAATTGAAATTAGATGATCGTTGCTAAATTCTGAGCCAACTGGGACATCCTCGGGTTTTGTATTATGTGTAGAAGTTATGTTAAACATATGTGACACTTTATTGTACTCAGTTGCGTTTGTAGTTTGCTTCCCGTATTTATGTTTCGAGCGGCGGCAGCTGTGGGGCAGACACCTCCGGGAACTGAAGTCCTGCAACAGAGAAGTCTCGATGAAGAACTGTAAGGACGTGTGAACGCTCTTGAATGGCGGCAGAGCTGAAATTAATCGACGTTTGCCTCAGATACCAGTAATACCTACCTGCTTATTTTTGCTATTTGTGTCCTGCGACGTTAGCGAGCTGCCGGCTTGGAATAATCGTTTTGGGTGGATGACTGCTTGCCGCCCTTGCGCCTTAAAGGAAGCGGTGCATATCTGCGGAAAGTTTCGTGTGCTTACTTGACGCTGCTAAAACATTTCGTGCCATAAGGAGTAACTCTCCTTCTTGTGAGCGACTTACGACTTCGAGGAACTGTGTTTGCCGTGATGAACTGCCTATTTGTCCGGTGAGGTATTTTTGACTGACTTTTAGTATTTAAAAACTTTTAAGTTAAATTAGAATTTTAACTAACGTCAGATTTTAGTGTTGAGGGTTTTCTGAGTTTAATGTATATGTAACTGAGTCCGGGTGAACTGATTTACAAAGTTAATCTGCTGGAACGTCCTGGGAGGTGGAATTGTGCCTTAAGAAAATATTAAGTCGAATAATGAAATAAGTTTAATGGATTTATGAGTTTAGAAGTAACTGTTACTAATTGAATTCTGAGTTATCTTGGCTTCGGCACAATTTGACGACGTGGGCGTAAAGTGCATCCGAGCCCATTGGCCCATATCTCTGGGGAAGAAGAATCGAGAAACCCAAGGAACCTGTTTAATGTTATTTTGAGTTAGAAATTATTTAATGATCCTGATTCCTGAGTTGACTTTGCTTTAGAGTACCTTGGCGCAAGAAAACGTTAAGTGGAGTCGAGCCAATTTTCCTTCAGGAGACACGTCCTTGTTAGCAGATACCAAAGTGTACAGTCATAGTTCCGGATCTAAGAGTCCGGGTTAGTGTTCGTTTTAAGCGATATATAGAGATATATTATGGAGATATATTTGTTTGAATTGTATATTATACTTTCCTCGAGAGTAATCGTGATAATGTGTTTCAGCCCGGAGTCCAATGACCTGACCACGTCAGCAACTGAGTCGAGTTGACGCTTCGGGAATTTTGAGCTTTGTGGGCCTAGATGTGTGGGTCGTAACAGCGAAATACCATCACAGTTGTGATTTTGTCGCTCGTGATAAGAAGATAGCTGTGTTTGTTAACCACCAGAACTGTTTGCCAAATCACTCTTAGTTGTATATTAAGAGTTTAATAATGTTGAACCTAATTTTGCATCGCTCATTGTTGATCGAAGAACACCCACCCGAAGTTTGTAACGTAATCTTTATAGAGTTAGTGTTTAATTATTAAGTGACCCGTTACGGTTTAGAAAAGCGAATAGGGACAGAAGTAGTTATGGAAGATATAAGTCGTAAATTAGTGGAGTGATTATCTATTGATAAGATGGATTGGAATGCCGAATTAAAACTTGTAGCAATTGTGAAGGGGTCAGAAATTAATTTGTTTTGGATTAGTAAAATTAATTATTTGGGTCTTAAGAAGTTCCAAAATTTATCTGGTTTATTCTTAAGATAATGAGGTAGAGTACACGTGTGATAATCTAATTTCACATTCTTATATGAACGTTTAAATTCATAATAAGATCGATGAAACTCGGCTTTTAAGTTTATGTTAGATGGGCTATTTTTAAATTTGGTGGAGAGTCTTCGAACTTTGCGTTTAAGATGAATAACATGTCTGGTAATCCAAGATTTACTAGAATAATTAGTTCTGATTTTTTTGTATAGTTTTGAATAGTGAGAAGGATTGAGTGGATACCAGTTTTAAAAAAGTTCCATATTAAGTGTATATTATTTGAATTTGCTTGAACGAGAAAATCGGGGAGAGATGTGTCGAGAACAATCAGTTTTAGCAAAGTTGTATTTTTTTGGTAGGTAATATGTAGTAGTGGGATGAGTAACTAAAAGATCAAGAAAGGGAATCTCATGGTCTGATAAACCTTGAAAAATAGTTCGATTTTCAGAAATAAGTGAACTGGAAGAGATAATTAAATCAAGAATCTTGGAGGAAGAATTATTAGTTCTAGTAGGCATATTAACATGCTGAGTTAAATTATGCCCAAGAAGTAAATCAATAAGATAATTATTAATTGTCAAATTGCCATGATTAGAGGAAATGGGGTTCCAGGAAGGTTAAAGTCACCAGCTATGATAATATGATAAGAAGAAGAGTCTAGGATATTTGAGAGTTCAATAAAAGAGTTTAATGGAGAATTAGGAGGGAAATATACAGAGAAAATCAGAAATATTTTAGGATTGACAGGTCTCGATTCAATAGCAATAATTTCAATATTGGTATGAAATTCTATTAAAGATGTATTACAGTAAGTATTTTTGATCAATAACGCCACGCCCCCTCCTCAAATGAGTCTGTCATGTCTATAAAAAACATAATTAGGAATAGAAATGTGAGAATCGTCAATTCTAGGATGGAGCCAAGTTTCACTAACTGCAATAATATCTGGGTCAGTTGATAAGATAAAGGTGTTTAAGTAATCTAATTTGTTCAAAATACTTCGATGTTAATAGAGCAAATGGATAAGTTACTTTTAAGCAAATAATGATTTTTATTATGGCTGTGTTTCTTACGAGATTTTTCTACTAGGCGTTTCCCGAAAAACTAATCAGTGAGTTGGAAGTGGGGTTAAGGGAATATTTAGTACCGTTAATTAGAATAGTACGATAAGTTAGTTTAGTGCGTTGGCCTTCGTCACGATGGACTTGGGATAATTACCAAAGTTTTTGCCTTATGTGTCTAGTTTCCGGACAAAAGTCCTCTTGGATTGAAAATTTGGACCTTTTTAATTTGACGGCGTTATGCAAAATAGAATCTTTTAATTTGTAGGCAGAAAAGTTAACCATGATTCTATGAAATCTTAGGTTGGGTCCCCATCCCAGCCAATGACATCTCTCAATATCTGTTGGTGAGACTGAGACACCTAACTGATTTATGCACAAGTCTGAAATTAAGGTCTCAGGAAATTCTGAAAATGTGCTTGACTCAAAACCAGAAAATATTAGATTATTTCTTCGTGACCTATCTTCTATGTTCACAATACGATTTAACAGACCCTGATTGGAGGAAAGTGAATCATTAATATATGAGAGAAATTTATATAGTTATTATTATTTACATTATTCTATTCGTCTTATATATGCATTTGCTATTTTGCATTATAACTATCTATTAAATAGCAACGGTTAAAGCGCTTATACTTAGATAATTACACATTTATTTCTTCTTTATATTTTTCTTTATTATTCTTTTCTCCAATTCTAAATTTACTATATTTGAAACCTCTCTCTCTCTCTCTCTATATATATATATATATTATATCATTTATTATGTATGTAAATAGCTAGATGTAGCAACTGGGGCCACGACCCTGCTTGGGTACAGGCCCGAGTGGTACACGTATAGAAAGTGAAAACACGTTTAAGAGAATGTATTTTAAGAAACAGGCTCAATGATGGAGGCTTGTTTTTACATGACAGGGTAGCAAAGACTGAGCCGCCGGTGTGCCCTCATGGGCGGTAGTCCAGAATTTTTTTAATAACCTATGGACCAATGGATACACGCCAGCCAAAAATTCAAGGTATGCGCCCTTTCAGAGGACAGAGTTCGCCCTGGTAGCAAATACAATCACCCACCGTTAGAACTTTCTTTTTTTTTTTTTTTTAATTTTAATTTTCCGCATAATACACGCAGTCCGGTGTTAATAAAGACGAACACATATAAAATAAGAAAATAAGAGACATATATACAAAAGGAGAAAAACGTCAGTTACAGAAGCAAAATAGTCGGTAAAATAGCCTTTTGCTTTCAACGCAACATAGCAAGTACGATTCCTGACATTGTTTCGCTTTTTTTTTTTTTTTTCGCCTAATGAATGCATCTAGTTCTATGAAATGAAGCAAGACACACATAGAAAGGATAAAAACGTTCAGGAGCAGGCGTTTAATGAAGCGGTGCCCGTAAAACAGCTTTTTCTTCCCAACACAGGGTAGTAAGTGCGATTCCCGACATGGGGAATGTATTTGTTTCTTAATTTTAATTTCCCGCCTTATAAATGCAGTCTGGTTCTGAGAAATGAAGCGGCACACATATAGAAAGGGTAAAAGCGTTCAAGAGCAGGCATTTTACATTGGTAGATCCCGAAATCATTCAAGGGAGGGGCGACTTGTTTCCGAATCCTATTTTTAGATAAGTGTCTGATTCTTTTCATTTCATTTTCCATAGTATAATCCCAGCTCAATGGTGGGGAACGACCATCCCATCGCACCCTCTTGGATACGCTGTTGCCCATGGGCGCCGACGACATAAAAATATTGGGGGGTCAATATACCAGTAAAAGGCATTTTGTTTGAAATTGGAAGGGGATATGGAACCCTAATACCAACATTGGAAGGGACGGATACCCCCTGTTAACGGCGCCCGTGCTGTTGCCATAAGCTCTAATAAATTGCTAACGGCCCCAAATGTACAAAAATATGCAAATCTCTTATTTTATACATTTTTACGTAAAATGCTGCAAAAATTTTTTGAGAGTTCTTGACAGAAACTGGTGACGCCCAAAGCAGCCCTGACGCACACTTTAAAAACCCCTGCTATAGAGTAACGAAAAGTCAGTCTCATCGTTAATGACCCTTATACACTGCTTGCTATTAAACGTCCCCACCAACATACACACTTCGTTCAGTGTATCGCTTCATTTCGCGGAATCAAACTTCATCTTTAAAAAGGAAAAAAAGACGTCCTCAATTTGAATATCGAACTCAGTACCCCGTGCCGTAGCGAAAAGACAGTTTCCTCGTTAATGACCTTTAACCTGCCAGCTATTAAACTTTTTTTCCCCTCTATTATTCAATGCATCGCTTCATTTGGCAGGGTCAAATTGGTTTATTTAAGGAGTGGAGGGGGAGTCGAGCTCAGAACCTTGTATAGTGACGGAAAGCCACTTTCTTCGATAATGACCTTCAATCTGCCAACTATTGACTGATTTCTCCTACTATCAATGTGTCGTTTCATTTAGCAGAGCCAAATTGGTTTATATAAAGGGGAGAGTCGAACTCAGAACCCTGTATAGTGACGGAAAGCCACTTTCTTCGATAATGGCAATCAACCTGCCAACTATTGAATGATTTCCCCTACTATAAATGTGTCGTTTCATTTGGCAGAGCCAAACTACATTTTTTAAGAAGAAAATAAGACGACATTACCAAGTGTAGTATCGGACACAGAACCCCACGTAATGACCAAAAGCTGATTTCATCGCTAATGATCCTTAGACTGCTAGATATTAAGTATCTTATTTTCCTTTTCAGTGTGTCTCTTCATTTGGTCAGGCCACGTTGAGAAGAGAATGTGTAGAACCTTATTTACGTTTATTAAAATTGCACAAATTATAATTTTTCAGTAATTTTCAGCTAAGAGAATTTAAAATAAGTTCATTGTAAATAAATCTTTTGGATTATTTTTTGTTTCGAAAAATGTAACAAAGCGTTTAAATTTGTTTGCGACAATAACACTTTATTAATCATAAGTTGCATTTTTTATAACAGACAGGGTTACATAATGTTGAAGGTTAAATAGCAATAATTTGCTTATTTGTGAAAAATTTTGCATATATAATTTTCGTTCTCTCAAGTATGTTCACATGATATATTCTTCGTTGAATTCAGTGATAAGCAAAGCTACATTTCATTACGTTTCGGACATATTTTGTCCAAAACTAAAAGCGTGAATTCAACCTTTAATTTAAAAAGGTAATTTTATGAAATATAACAGTCATTAAAGAACGTTGCATAATATTAAATAATTTTCAAAATTAAATCTCTCGAATACAATATAGAATACAAAAGTTTAACAAATATATTGATTTATGTCACAAATAATCAAACATTTTTGTTAATGAAGTGCAAGTATATAACATATCACTATTGGGTTGTTTTTTATTGATAATCACAATTAATAGTTATAGAGAACTGTTTAGAAAGTTAAAACAACAAACCACATATCTAACATTTAGAACTGTTACTACTATTTCACTATACGGCTTACAATTTTGGATAGCATATTTTACTTTTTCATTACTACAGGATACGAAGGAGTATACGCACATATAGATATAACATTAATAGAGGACCAGACCAGACAACAAGGATAGTTTACAAACTAAATCGTTGTATCTCCATAAGTAGCGAAAAATTGTGGTTAAATTTATTGACCTATAATTGAATTGTTAAACATGTGAGATTGTGGATGTGGGCAAAACTGAGAAACAACAAAATCGGTATATAAAGAGGAAATAGTAAGTCTGGAACGGTCACTATGGCCAAAATGCAATTCGAGTTAAATTACCTGAACCGAGGGAAATTATTGATTTGCAGAAAACGTGTGAATTACGGCGTTTGAATTGCAAAATTTGGGTCACAGAAATTTGAATTACAGAATTTGAAGTTTGGCACAGGAACCATACGATGAGTACAAAAACACTGAATTACAGAATTTGAATTACAAAATTTAAATTGTGGAGGGGGAAGAGAAGAGGGAAAGATTAAAGAAGATTGTGTGTGATGCGGCCTTAGAGAAAACAATTTGTTTGATTTCTAATGAGGGGCTTGAGCCTCATAGTCCTCTCTTTTCTACGCCATTGGCTTGAATTACAAATTGGTTACAGAACTTAAGTACAAAATGGCTAATAAAGGAGAATTTGGGAAGACGGAAACAAGCAGCGTGTGCAGTTAAAATTGAATACATCGTTCTTTGACAATCATTCAAAAGTTATCGGAAACCAGCATAAAGTAATAGCAAATAATCATAGTAAACAGAAGCAGATTAACCATTAAGCAAAATAAACACATGTTTAGGGTATCAAGAGAAAGGGGGCACCACAGAAATTTTCCATTGCCATATTTACCTTGAAAGTATGCAAAAATAAACATTATTTCCCCATTTTCCTTTTGTATTTTTATTTTATTTAGAAAAACTCAATTTTATTCTACGGTTTATCGTCGTTTGTATTTTAAATTACATATATATGGAGGCGAGCCAAAATCTTTTAGGTGCTTTGAGCTTCCAAGGGTGTCAATTCGGCCCTGTTTTTAATAGAAGTATTGACCAAAAGAAACTAAAATCTATTAGCTCTTTCCCATCACAAAAATATCTATCAAAATAGATTAAATATTTTATATATTATTAAATAAACTATCAAATATCTTCAATATAAATTATAACAATATGTAATTAATTAATAACAATTTCTCAGTATCAAAATTGCCCTTTATCCATCTGAAAAAACCTCCATGGTGAACTTCGGTGGTCTATATGTTCTATCTCTAGGGGAAAAGGGAAATACTATTCATTGGCATCATTATCTCATACTAAATTCTCTCATTCGAGCATCACATATTTACTTACCACCGGTTCTTTATCTCCAACCGGGACATTTTGAAAAGAAATAAAGCATATATATGAAATACATTCTTGATCTATCTATGTTCATTACTAATGATAAAAAAAACAGGATTAGAGAAACGCTTTTATGAGAGCCATTGATAATTTTTACTGCCATTAACTTCCTTAAAAATGATTTTTTTGCTTTTTTATAAAATTTACTACAAATTAAGTAAATCACTATTTACTTTATAGTGTATAAGTCCTTTTTACTCTTGATTCAGCCGTCAGACTACTCGTTGTATAATACCATATTCACAAAATACATTTCAGATGTGTGTACATGTCTATATTTTATTATTATTAAATTATTAATTATTTTTATCAAAATTATTAATTATTTTTATTAAATTATTAATTATTTTTATTAAATTATTAATTATTTTTATTAAATTTCGTTCATTCATATGAAGCAATAATTAAATTACACACTTAAAGCATGCATAAATTATACATACACGAATAATTTATGCAATATTAAACAACAATGAGATGTAAAGGGACAAAGTAGGCTCTTAACGCACAGTATGTACATTAAAAATCTGTGTATATATATATATGAGCAGTAGAATAGAAATCCAATGGCTTATTAACAAGTTACTCTAAAATTTCGTCCACTGTATATTTCTATGTTCTGTTTCATACTTGCAATCTTTCTCACGGAACGAAACGTTAGACTGATCGAAACTTCGTAACTTGAAACCTGAATAATCTCTGTCAAATTGAGACTTAGAGTAACCCTACGTCAATAAAATTTTGTGTATATGTTAATAGCATTTCATGCGCACGCTTCAAACATGTGATCTTTGTTAAGTATTTGCTCGGTATACTAATATCTTAATGCATATATGTAGCTAATATGACTACAATTAAATCAGGTATTATAAATTTTTTAAACTATCATAATTTTGAATTGAATTGCCTTAATCTTAAAGTTCATAAACCAAAATATATATATCTTGACTACCAAAAATATACATTGCAGAATCTCCAAACTTTTACGAATATTTAAACTTCTCCACAGCACTTTCAAAACGTATGATTAATTGAGCAAAATCATTGCATATAATGTCCTTTTATTACCACAACTACAATTGGATCGGATCACGATCACCAAAAACATAATGCATTATCTGTCCATAGTTCAGTATAAAATTTTGCGAAAATTAAGCCTCGAGTACTATGCTTAATACAGAGAAATATTTCACAATGCTGCAATAATTAAAAAAAATTAAATATCTT
>QLNU02015360.1:230617606-230629114 GCA_006491805.2 Dysdera silvatica
TTTCTGTAGAGAGTGTGCATCTGCGTATGTGCAGCCACTCTGCTTCGTTTACGTGTTAGTTAGGAAGCTCGACAGATGCGGCAGTAAAAATTGACTTACACGTGTTATAAGTCTTGCTTGACTTCGTTTAAATCAATTAAAGTTTAAATAAATCTTTATTAAACTTTCATTTCTTATGTAATTACTCGCTTTGTTTTATCATTTAACGGCCATACAATGGTATGCTCAGTGGAAGACAAAGTGGGAATAATTTTTCTTTATGGGGAATGTGGTCGAAACTGCAAGGCAACCTCTAGAAGGTTCGATGAATTATTTCCTGACCGATCAATCGATCGTAAGTGCGTGTCCGATTTAGTAAAAAAATTTCGCGAAACACAAAGTGTAAAAGTTCGGCCACGCTCTGGTCGATCTAAGGTGGATGATGGACGTTCTGGAGATTATCGGCAATGCTAGTGTAACACCCCTGCAATCCTTGAGTGAAATGAGTGACTGCACGAATGTTCCCAAATCCACAATCGACAAAAATCCTTAAAAACGTTCGTTTTATCCGTATAAAATGCACTTTACTCAAGAGCTCAATAAGGACGACTTTGATCGTCGATTTGAGTTTTGTGAAGTAATGTCGCTGAAAATAATCAGTTTTTACAAAACATTTGTTTCAGCGATAAAAGCACATTCTTTCTTAGTAAACACGTCAATACCCAAAGCATGAGTTATTGGAGCGATGAAAATCCCCATATTTTAAGAGAAAAACATACTAAGCGACCACAAAAATTAAATGTTTGGGCGGGAATTTTAAGCAACTATATCATAAGACCTCTTTTCATTGATGGTACTTTAACCGATAAACGTTATTTAAATCTGCTGGAAAATTTAGCAGACAGTTACAGAAGTTGTTAAAAATGCTACAACTGAAGAAGGAGAGCTAGAATAGAATAGCTAGAAAGAAATCCTATTCAAATAAGATGGTTGCCCAGCCCATTATGAGCGCGCTGTGCGTCAGTATCTGGATAACAGATTCCCAAACAAATGGATTGGTAGGCGAGGACAGATTGAGCAGCAGGCTCGATCGCCAGATTTGGCTATGGATGTTTGTTTTTCTTACGGGGACACAACTGAAATCTGTAGTCTATACTAGAATCCAACCATCTTCGTTACTCGAATTAAGAAACAGAATTACTACAGCCTGTCTGGAGACACCATTGCTTACTTTTCAGCGCGTACGACACGAATTTAAAAATGGTTTATTTTACCTTTATTGCACAAATAATGAAAACTGTATAAACGAAATTTTAAAAATTGGTCACGAATTAAATATAAAACTAACAAAGGAAAACATTGACATGTCACATAGACCCCAAACAAATAAACAAGGAAAGAGTAAACTACTGGTTCGGTTTATGAAAATAGAAAAAAAAGGCGAATTTTGGAGCCAAAGAAAAAACATCAAGCTTAGATCAGGCATGGGGTCAATGCAACTCAAAAATAACATACATGTAAATGAACATCTAACCCAAAAAATACAAACGTATTCAGAGAAGCAAGAATATTTCAAAAACAAAATAATTGGAAATTCGCATGGTCGTCTAAAGGACGAATAAAAATAAGATAAAACGAAAACTCAGAGATTTATGAAATAAATAACATCGAAAACTGAAGCAACTTGTGATCCGTTTCCTCATATAGTAACAACTAAAACGAAATTAATTCACCACTAATCAATAACCAATCTCTAATTAGCAAACTTTAAATAAAAAAAACTACTAGAAATCGGAAAAAATTATCTCGTAAGAAAATCAAATTATTTTTAATTTCTAATAAGTCAATTCTTATCTCCTTAATTTATATGAATGCAAATTATAGTTTGAATAACAAAATTGATAAAGTAAAAGAATTAATAAACAACTATAACGAACCAGAAATGATTTCAATAGTTGAAACGTGGAAAACAAATGATTCAGCAATTGATTTTACTAATTATAAGGAATACTCCATTTATAGAGATATAAACAAAAGAGGAGGAGGAATCTCAGTATATGTGAAAGACGAATCAAATGTAGATCTAATAAACGAAGAAACCGAATTAACTGAAGAAATTGAATTGTTATCAACAAGAATAGGTGAAATAAAATTAATTATACTATATAGACCACCGAACTCAAATATTACCAAATTTTTTGAAAAATTGAAATCACTCTTAAAAAATAATAACCTAGAAATAAGTTTATATTGGATTATTTTAATATTGACATTAAAAAAACTAACAATGACTCAACAAAACTATAAAACTTATTAGAATCATATGGATTAATTAACAAAGTAATTGGAACTAGAACAACATTGACAAGTTCATCTACAATTGATCCAATTTTCACAAATGTAATTAATAGTTCAACGTCATTACTGGGTGATATAATAAGCGGTCATCGAGTAATCCTATTAAAAATAAAAACCAATATTCAACGATCAAAAAAATAATAAAGATTAGAAATTTTATTCATAATAATATTGAAAAATTTCACGAAGCTTTATTAAATATTAATTGGCCTGACTTCTTAAATTCCGATAATTCTCAACAAACAAAATACGAAAAATTTACAAAAAATTAAAAGAATTATATAACGAAAGTTTTCTTGAAAAAATTATAACATTAAACAAAAGAGAGAACTCTGAATGCAAACCTTAAGAATGAAATAAAAAGGAAAAATAAACTACACAAAAGATTTATGAATGAAAGAACAAATAAACGATGGGATGATTTCACTAAATTCAGACATGAATTAAATATTACAATAGAAGAAAAGAAAAATAATTATTACTTGGAAAAACTATCGACAAAAAATCCAACATTAAAATGGAACCTAATTAATCAATTATTGAGTAAATATTGATAAATAAAAAAATTTGTAATATAACCAAATTAACTATAAATAACAACAAAACTGATAATTTAAAATTAATAACAAATGAATTTAATAAATATTACACAAACATTGACAAAGAACTAAATATAAGTCAATCATTAAATGACAATTATAGAACTTACTTAAATACTACTATTTCAGAAACATTGTACTTACACGAGACATCGGAAAATGAAATAGAAAAAGAACTTAATAAAATAAATACAAAAAAGTGCTCAGGTATTGATGGCTTATCTCCAAAAATAATAAAATTAATCATAAACGAACTAATAAAACCTTTGTCAATACCAATTAACGATATATTTCAAACAGGAATTTTTCCAAATGGATTAAAAACAGCAATAATTAAACAAATTTTTAAAAAGGGTAATAACTACTTAAAAGAAAACTACAGACCAATAGCAATTATGTCAGTATTCTCTAAACTAACTGAAAACTTAATGTACACAATGGATTAATCGACTTTTTTAACAAACACAATATAATCCATCAAAATCGATATGGATTTAAAAAAAAAATCAACAGAGGAAATTTTACTAAGAGCAGTTAATAACATACAAAAAAACTTAGAAGAAGAAAAATTACTTATGGATTCTTTTCTGATTTGAGCAAGGCCTTTGACTTGATCGATAGAAACATATTAAAAGCAAAATTATATAATTATGTTATTAGAGGACCACTGTTCAACCTCATTGGTAATTACCTTACAAACAGATATCAACTAGTCAAAATAAATGTTAGTTAATCTAAATTACTAATAAACAAATTGGGAGTTCCTCAAGGAACTATCCTAGGTCCTTTATTTTTCCTTTTGGCAATTAATGATTTAATAAATTCAGATAAAGGTCTTTTGTAATTCGCCGATGATATTATCTGGCTAACAGAAGGAAATGAAACTGAACAAATAATCAGCAGCATAAAAGAAAAATGTCCATAATTTGAAAGATAGTTCAACTACAACAACTTAATAATAAATACAAATAAAACAAAATATATAATATTTCACACAAAAAAAACAAAAATATTGCAAATCAACCAGATGAACTTAAATTCAATAATATTATAATTGACAAAGTTTATTCTATTAAATTTCTTGAAGTAACAATCCAAGAACAATTAAGCTAGAACCAACAAATACTCGAAATTGAAAAAAAATTACAATATTCAACGGAATTTTATCAAAGCTTAACTCATCCTTACCACTTAAAATTAAAAACAAAAATTTCTATTTTACATTGATTTACAGCTTTATAAATTACGATAATATCGTTTAGGGAAATTTGTCAATAACTAACTTAAAAAAATTAACTTCTGAATACATTTCAAAAATTATGCTTTAAAACAGGAAAATCAAAAGACGAAATAATACATGAAAATAAAATATTAAATATAAATAACGTTCATAACTAGAAAGTTGCTATATACATATACGGAAGAATTAACGAGAACAAACACATAAACTCCATCTTAATCAATAAAACCAATTATACTCATAATACAAGAAACAAAAATGAACTTAACAAATTAAAAATAAGAACAAATATAAAGACAAATAACATTAATTACTATGATATAGATTTATGGAACAATATTCCAACGTTAATTAAACACCTTAAACCTAAAAACAAATTAAAAAATACTTTCTGGAGAACCAAAGAAATTAAATGCGCCTCGGTTGCAAGAATTTTAATATTTTTGTCTTGCATCCTCTATATGTCATGTTTTTAATGTGTTATACATGAACAAATTTTGATTTTATTTTATTTGATACTATCAGAAGGTGAATGATGTGCATTTTGAGCAGTTATTGATATAAAGTTCAATCTAGTAGTACGCCGTGTAATTTGAATAGGAATTTGATCCTATTGGGGCTGAGGAGATCCCCCCCACCACCTATAAAATCTCCTCTGCATCTACACATGTGCAGATGCACACTCTCTACAGAAACAAGTATAGAACGGGATTTTAAGTACCTATGTATGGGGAATTTTAGTAAAGAAAGAGATTTCGAACCCAAATTTTCACCTCTCCCCATTCATAACTGGTTCCGTGTATTGACATGGACCAACGTTAATAATCGTTTTTTATTCAGATCTTTCGAACGACATACAAATTAACATACGTTTTCATTGGAAACTTTTCATTTGACCTCGCCTCTGACCTCCCCCCCTCCCCCCATGGGGCCACACGACAAAAATTTTTCACTCAAAAAGTGTGCCCCCAAAAATAATGGGATACGTGTTCGCCGATTTTTCCATCTACCCAACCGTTTCCGAATAAATGACCCGGGGTCAGACTTTGTGAATACCCTGTATTTTACCTTTAATTCGCCAAAAGAAGATAGTAGTCCAGCTCCATAGGCTTTGATTTCACCGTTTTGTTTGCATAAGCCGAATTCCACCGTAAACCAGTAGAGCTGTAAAATACAGAGTGGTGTGAAATAATAAAATACATCATTTATTTACGTAAACACACCCCAATATAAATACTCAATCATAAGTGCATAAAATCAATCTCGGTTTCTGTATACAATAAGTATATTTTTTATACATGTTTAAATATTCAACATTCACTGCACATCTGAAATAAAAAGAAATCCCAAATAATGTACGTGAAGGCCTAAATTCTGAAATAAAAAAAAATCCCAAATAATGTAAGTGAAGGCCTAACTATTAAGGCTTTCGTATTAGACGATTATTTCCGTAAAAAAAAAATATTAAACCTCCTCTCTGTAGAAAAATGGTATTGACGGAAATAAAAATAATAATAATATAACAATATATAATACATGTATTGTTATATTATAAAATATAATAGTAATAGCAATGTGTGTTTTTAAGATATAACTAAATCAGTTATGGATAAGAGACGCAAGTTGGCTTTGTGTTTCGTGTAAGCTCAGCTGTTCTATAGATCTCACCGTGCCCAATAGGGTAACGTAGAACTTGAAAGGAAGTTTATAAAATCGAGATTTCGCCTCCTGAAACCAGCTTTAATGAAAACTTTATTTAGCATAGAATAGGTCCCACATTATTGAGTAGTACCATGCTAAAAATCAGTTTTTGATCTCTGGTGGTATCATAGAATGCTCGTAATTTTTCTGCGTCCCATAGATCTGAGTGAGAATTCGGGGACAAAACGTAATAGGAACATGATATTTCGATGCTGCTTGGCTGCTCATGGGGATTCTTGTAAGACTTAGCTGCTCTAGTGAGGCTAGCTAGACTGCTCACGGAAGTTCTTGTACAGACAGACTGCTCCCATTAGAGCTAAAAGCCTGCACATGAAGATGGGTTGCAAATCATAGCCGGTTACACAGTCCATATGGAATTCTTGTGGGGACGTTCTATTCCAGTATCAGACAGAATGTGATTGCGTAACATATAAGGGACTGAACATGTGGAACAAAGGACTGTGATGGATGAATGTTCCTGTGGCAGTTGTCGACTTAAGATTTATTTCCATTAGTTTTCAGAAAGCTAAGTCACCTCAAAAGTTATTGTAGATACTGGACCAGTAGATTGATAATTCCGATAGTACAGCCAGAAGAACTTGGCAGGCTTGTTGATTGTTTTCCAGTCGTTGGACCACTTACGTTAATAAAAGTTATTATTAGAATATTGTGTCATTACTGTGCATTTCAGCTGAACCTAGACCTTCAAATCAGAATTATGCACACTTAAAGAGAATAAGTCGCTGCATAATATCTGGTATGACTATGCGCCCTACACTCACACGTCAGTGGATGAGAGAAAGAAGAGAATGACACCAGTGGGATATCTTAACCAAGATTCTCATTATCGTAAAAGACCAGCCTAGTACAAATACCATGCACTTTAAAAAGTAAACGACTGGAAGAATGTATGCTGGTCTGACTAGTCAACGTTTTTTTTATTAAAATCCGTGGATAATTACGTCCGTATTTGGTGTCAATAATATGAGGCCATGGGTCTATCATGCATGATTTCAACAGTGCAGGCTATTATAAATAGTTATAAGGTATTGGGCACATTTAATTCAAAAAGTGAATCTTTGCATATAGATCAAAGCATAACTTCTTTCCAATATTACTATTATAATTCAAATAAAGTAACAGGGTACTTTATATGAATTACAACTTTGTAATTGAATATGAGATGTGATGTCTCAAAAATATAATATACTTGCCGTGGCAAATTTTTCAATATCTTGGTCAGCAGCTCCCAACGATGCCAAGCCTATTTCTTGGGAAAATTGTGCAAACGTTGGGTCTGCCAGCATAGGAATATGCCCGAGCAATTCGTGGATGCAGTCCCTGTATTATAGATAAATTATTTATGTGAAAAGAGAACGTAACTAATCTAAAATTATCGCATTAGAAAAACATATATAAGATTGACTTATACAAGGTATCCAAAAATAAAAGAATACCAATCTCAGGAGAAATTCTTCGCGCCAAAGAAACTCGCTTATTTTTTTTTTAAACATAATTTTCAAAATAAACGCGCCAATTAGTTATATTATTTTACAGTTTATACATTTGGATTTCTATGAAAGGGGATCAAAAAAGAGATTGAAGTGAAACAAATATTTTACATTAGATTTAGAAAGAAACACCTTTAGAGAAAACGAATCCGAAGCCTTCAAATTTCTATTTTATACAGGGTGTCTCAGCACCAGGGTTACAAACTTCAAGGGGTCATAGTACTCATCAAGGTGAACGATAATTGTCATAGAATCTAAAGTCGCAAACCACCCACAGCGCCAGTTCTAAAATCGTCCAGCATGCACAAATATTTACAACCAGTGCATGAGAAGCGCAGCATGCGTTGTCCTAATCAGCTATGCACTTGATCAGCTGACCTGAGTAGTATCTGGCGCTCTTCACGCACTATTTGTAAATATTTGTGAATGCTGGACGGTTTTAGAACTGGTGCTGTGGGTGGTTTGCGACCTTAGGTTCTATGACAAATATCGTTCACCTTGATGAGTACTATGACCCCTTGAAGTTTGTAACCCTGGTGCTGAGACACCCTGTATATTCAACTCCAATTTACGCATCGATTAATGCATCGTTATCATAACATAGTGTTGATAAATGTTGTAATTTTTGATAAAATTAGGAACTAATTTGAAAATAAATATTCGAAGGATATGTGGGTGGCTTTTTTTTTTCTTTAATAACATCCCCTTAATAATCTGACGCAGAGAGTACACGAAGTGAGAATCGAAAATGTGCTTCATTTTAGTTTTATAATAAAGTATAAACGTTTCAATAAGAAACTAAAAAAAAAATTTTAACGAAATTCCACATGTGGGGGAGTTATAGCCCTATCAAATTTGGCGAGAAAAGGTTATTTTCAGCAAATTTTACTTGATAAGCTTTTTATTAACAGCAGGAATGGTGAGATATTTTTGAAGTGATGTCACCAAACTAGAATTAATAAACAATCCTTCATTCATGATAAAAATATTATCGATTTTGATTCGTAAGAATTTATGCATGTGTTTGCAAAAATATTTAGAACTTTATTATTAGTGGATAGATGTCTCGTTTTAGTTATAAAAAGCGTTTATTTCGCTTTAAAAAAATAATATACATACTTGGCTTTATTAAAAATATGCCTACTTGGCTTTATTAAAAATATACATACTTGGCTTTATTAAAAATATACCTACTTGGCTTTATTAAAAACATACTTGCTTGGCTTTATTAAAAATTAAAAATGCGTATGACAATGTAAGATATTATTACCCTTCACAGGGATAACACAATTGCCAAATAATGGTCAACACAGAAAAGCCTCCGGGGCGAGATTTTTGTGAGTTTTCGTGGGGGAATTTATTGTTGATGGTTAATTATCGCTTAAGTGCTCACTGAGTTTTATATTTGGAGAAAAAGAGGCGCCGTCCTCATCCTGGATTCGAACCAGGGTCCCCGCGTCCAGGATGAGGTCCGCGCCTTTTTTTCTCCAAATATAAAAAAAGCTCTAGTTTGAGCTACTTAAACGTGGGTGGCAAAAAAAATTATTATATAATGTGTATGAAAATGAACAAGAAAATACAAAAAACAAATTAGGTTTGAACAATGACTGCAACTAATAAATGAGGGATTTTCACAATTTAATGTGTAACATGAATTTTTGGAAAAAGTGAAATACACTTGTTTGACATTACGAAATGTATTTGGTTTGAGAACTGGTTATGTGCTCTTATACCAAGCATATTTAATCACGTCACTGAACGTTGGAGCTGATAATTGGTTGTGTATTAATGATTAATGAATGTAATTTTGTTATGGTATTTCTTTCGTGTAAATTAATGTCATTAAATTGATGAAGTACAATATATCGTGTGACAGTTCTTGTGAAATATTTCTACTGCCTGAAAAAATACACATCTCAAGGTTGAATTAATGCAGTGGTGCTTGCAGGTATATATAATAATTCAAGCGATGATTTATCTCCAAAATTGGTTTTTCCCCCCTCCTCGTTTTTCTGTCCTGTCCAGCAATTTAATAAAATTACGCCATATTGATCTATTAATTAGGGTTTTATTATTTCTTTTAGAAATAATTCATAGATATCTGTGCATGTAAATATTCCGTTTGGTGGGCTGAGTAATTTCTGTCGAACACGAGAGCCAAAAGTACGTGTTTTTTCTTAGTGTAAAAATGTTGGTAAAACTGTACCATTTATTACGATGACGGGTTGTACTATATACAAATGTGAAACTGCATTCGTAATTTGGGCAAATTATTATTAATTTAAATTATAATTAAATTTTAAAGCGAAATAAATGCTTTTTATATAACTAAAACGAGACATCTATCGACTAATAATAAAGTTCTAAATATTTTTGCATATACATGCATAAATTCTTATGAAATCAATAATATTTTTATCTCGAATGAAGGATCGTTCATTAATTCTTCCTTTTTTGGCCACATCAATTCAAAAATATCTCGCCATTCCTACTGTTAATAAAAAACACATCAAGCCAAATTTGGCGAAAATAACCTTTTGTCGCCAAATTTTATGGGGCTATAACTCCCTCCCCATGAGGGATATAGGTAAAAAAAAATTTTTAGTTTCTTATTGAAACGTTTATACTTTATTATAAAACTAAAATGAAGCACATTTTTGATTCTCACTTAGTGTACTCTCCTTGTGAGTCTCTTTTCGAATATTCGTCAACTGTTTCTTTCGCTTCACTCGAATAGCTACGAAAAAAATAACATTAAACTTTATGACTAATCTATATAAAAACATATCGCATTAATCTAAAAATATTTGAAAATGTATATGTTGCATGAATTAACTCAAACAAATAATCTCCGAAATCATGGCATAATCTTTTTGAATAACTTTACATTTTACTTTTGAAAAAAATCGCATTACGAAGCAAAGTGTAGTTCATGCACATTACATTTTGAGCATTTTAATTTCTAAAACATACTATCAGAATCGCTTACGGTTCTGGTGAATGGTCGGGCGAAGACCCATGGCGAACGTATTGAGTTGATTGAAATACTCGAAAAGCTAAACTGGCCAAAAAATCTCTTGCAGTCAAAAGCCCAGCAGCTGGTCTGACTTGAAATCCAGTGCGTTCTTTTACAAATTGAAAAAGCAACATAGATTTAAACGAATATATCATACGTAATACATTGCTGTTTAACTCAAATGCAAGTTTGCAGTGTTTTACGTAAAATTAAAGTTAAATGCCTAAATGTTAGGAAAATTGAAGATAATAATTTTATTGAATACCAAATAAAGGATAAATAAAAATATTCGTAAAAATTCAAAGGGGTTATTGCAAATATTGTGTGAGACTGTTTTAAAATTATAGGCAAAACCAAAGAACGACATCCTAAATTAAAATAATTTACAACTTTTACTAATAGATAATAATTGCGCCAATTCATTAACTCATAGCTTTTTAAGAGAATAAATAATACAGTAGCCAGTGGCGGCTAGTGGGTTTTTCAAATGGGGGTTCACCAGTGGCAGAGCTAGTACCTTTGTTCCCCGGGCAAACCAAGATTTTGGCTCCTCCACTGGTCCCCCTACCAACATTTCATGCCATGGCGCCTAGAGCATGTGCCCCATCTTCCCCCTATCTAGTTGCGACCGTGAGTTTACAATACATAAATTACAAAAAGAAATTTTCACAGGTCGGCAAAATGTACAGATTAAAATTTATTGCATTTTCTTGGCATAAGATTGAACGAACTTGTAATGCAACTTAAAAAATGCACTGTCAAGCTGTTGAAGAATACCAAGCAAACAGAATTCTAATGTGGAGTTTAAATGTGACTGCGAGTATTCATGCTAATTTAGTTTTGGAGTTATATGTGACAAATCAGCCACACTGTACTTCACCCAACTGAAATCACCACTTCGTTTTGCAAACAGGAGACAGTAAAAACAAAATAGCCTGTTTGTTAATTCACATTCACAAATCCACAGATTTTTCTCATAGAATTCGGATTTGAAATCCCTAGTTTTTGATTTTGCTACCTGGTTAAAGTCAAGCCCAGTGTTGATCTAAGAAGTTTTATTTCTATTTTTCTTTCCAGCAGTAATATTGAAAAATGTAATTGTTT
>QLNU02015360.1:230638344-230663998 GCA_006491805.2 Dysdera silvatica
TCTCTCTCTCTCTCTCTCTCTCTCTCTATATATATATATATATATATATATATTATATATATATAATAGAATTCAAAAGTCTCACAAAACAAGAGAGAAACAAATACAAAAGTAATAATTCATTGCTAGCTCCATCTAGCGATCGGAAAAAGTACTAATAGCAAATGAAAATACCACTGGGCCACGAAAAACCGGACATGTAGCCAGCTGATGATACAGCAGCATCCGGAATGCCGTTGGAATACCACCCGGTACCCCGGCGGCGTGAAACAAGTTACCTCAGACTCTGATGATATGAACCATAATGAAAATATGAATGGAGCATCGGTTGTTGCACTTTCGAAACAGAACCGCGTTCGGGCTATTCACAACAAAAAACAACAGAACAAGGAATTCCAAGCAAACCAGAAGGCCTTCTACAGGAAGCTTCGAGAGACCCCAGCGAACAAAGACAAGTACGAAGCCCCAAAGCCAGCAGAAATAGAGACCTTCTGGAAGACACTATGGTCCAATGAAGTACAGCACAAAAGCGCCCCCTGGATTCAGCAAGAAATGGAGGCTACGAGAGGAATAGAGGAGATGGAGTACACGGGCATCACGATAGAGGAACTCCAGCAGGTAATCCAACGTACGCACAACTGGAAAGCACCCGGTATTGACGGCATACACAACTTCTGGTACAAGAAATTTACCAGCGCCCATGGCCCATTAGCCAAGGAACTTACGGCGATAATTGAAGACCCCAGCAAAATGCCTGAATTCCTCTGCAAGGGAATAACTTACCTCCTACCGAAGGACCAGGATACCAGTAACCCAGCGAAATACCGACCCATTACGTGCCTGAACACCCTGTACAAGATACTTACAATTCAATTTCAATTAAATTTATTTTCTCAGCATAATAATAGATACATTACAAAATATTTACAATTAGTATGAAAAAACTATGACAAGAGGGAGATGGAAAAAGGCTTAGGAACCTAACAATGTCCCAACACCCTCGAAAAGGCAACACAGAACAAGAGACAGTGCAATATACGATGAATAACGTTATTTCTGTATACAAACATTAATTTTTTTAATATTATTTTTTTAGTAATTAAATATTAATTAAACATTTATACCAATATCAATTTCTAAAAACCAGTATCTGTATACAAAGATCAAGATAAATGGTTTAATGGCGACACACTGCACTAATCAATAGAAGCAAATAAAATTCAATTTTTATGGTGCAGTTCGATAAAATCATTAACACGATAACACTGCTGATAGCTATTTCGATAGCGTTAACCAGCTACCGTCGTCAGAGCGAATGGCGGCTTCTGTTTATGTCCGTGCTGTTGGTCGGTGTTGCCATCACGTCGGTTGGAAACTTGATTGGGCGGAGGAGTAAAGCGTATTTGTGGAGACGTCTTCAGCCGTGAGACCCAAAAGGTTTTTCCAAGTGGATGATATAGAGTTACTAAGGAGTTGATCATTAACTGCAATATTGATGTTTGCTAGAATGTGAAATGCCTCAAAGAAACTGAGATCAAGTGTTGAGTTGACTTTTTTAATAATATGTGCATTGGAGAATAGAAACTGATGTCCGAATTCCCATGAGTGTTTTGCCAGAGCCGATTTATGAAATTCTTGCTTTCTGACATAAGCTCGTTTTATTGGTTGGTGTCTCGTGCCATCAAATTCTCTTCTACAAGTGACGCATTGACTAAGAAAATCAGCTACATTCGACAAATTGCCTCATACCGTGGCTACAATCCAACAATTATTGATCATATTTTTAAAGAACTCACTAAACCTAAACCGGCCTCTTCTCTCTCCAGTGATTCTTCAGCTCCTAGGGACATTGTCTGCATTCCTTATGTTCCGAAAATTTCTACTAGGATCGCTGCTGTCCTGCACAAATTCAACTTTCGCGTTACCTTCACTCCGATCAACAAAATAGGCTTTTCTCATCTTAAGGATAACATCCCGGATTCTGACAGCTGCGGCATATATTCCATTCCGTGCCAGTGTGGCCAAATTTATATCGGTCAAACACGGAGAGCACTGCGCCTCAGACTAAATGAACACGAAGCTTATGTCAGAAAGCAAGAATTCCATAAATCGGCTCTGGCAAAACACTCATGGGAATTCGAACATCAGTTTCTATTCTCCAATGCACATATTATTAAAGAAGTCAACTCAACACTTGATTTCAGTTTCTTTGAGACATTTCATATCCTATCAAACATCAATGTTACAGTTAATGAATGATCAATTCCTTAGTAACTCTATATCACCCACTTGGAAAAATCTGTTGTGTCTCACGGCTAAAGACGTCTCCTAAAAAACACGCTTAACTCCTCCGCTCAATCAAGTTTTCAACCGACGTGATGGCAACACCGACCAACAGTATGGACATAAACAGAAGCCGCCATTTGCTCTGACGACGATAGCTGTTTAACGCTATCGAAATAGCTATCAGCGATGTTATCGTTTTAACGATTCTAAATAACTACACCATAAAAATTGAATTTTATTTGTTTCTAAAGATCAAGATGTTAGAAGATGTTTTCTTAATTTACATTTGAATAAAGACATTATTTATAGATTTCAAATCATCTGGGAAAGAGTTTCAATTCTTAGGACACAACACTAAAATGCTATTATGTAAGTAGTTTGTTCTTGAAAATGGAATATTTAAATTTCCACAAGCTCTAGTAGAATATGGATTATTATCGCATGCTGGACAATAAATATCTCTATTAAGATTTAATTTAATACATTTAAACATAAAAATGCCAATCTTATAAGAAAAAGATACGCTATAGCGCAGTAATTCTTCTGCGATCCTATGAAATTTCTCTGAAAAATAACGTGCCTCGTTTTAAATTCATTCAACGATATACTACACTCTTAACAATTTCCGCGTTAGTTGTTACTAAAACATGGTGAAAATGCAGGCATTTTACCAAAATTTGGTTCACTTGAAAATTCAAAAGTACCACTTATTGGTGAAAGTATGGTATTTTTTAAAAGATGGTTAAACACCGAACCACATTTTCGTTCCACCTCCTAGCCAATCACTTGAGGCGAGAGAAGTCACGTGTGGCAAACAGCTTTATCCGTTGCGATTCTTTACCGATATTCACCAGTTTTTTTTACGTGCCAAGATCTCTTTAATGATCCGGCAAGCTACGATGATTCCAATTCATTAGTTTATGGTGTGTATATCCTTTATTTTTGATAAATTACAATGATATATGTGATAATTTCTATGTCTATGACTTGTTGATGTTTTATCTCACTAATAGCTAACACGCTTATATTAGGCATAATACAAAACCTTTGCAATTTCACTTGGTTGCTATCGTTCTGTAATTAATAAAAATTATGTGTACTCTCTGTATATGAAATGGGGTAGATGTGGCTTCAATAGCAGCCAAGAAAAACAATGGGTACTCCTGCACTCCTCGATACGCCCTTGATAGGTAGTATGTTAAAGTTAAAGGCAGATTTTCATTTTGCTATACAGTGTCCGGATTCTTTCGGCCATATTTGGTTCAACCTACAACAATATATTTAGTTCAACCTACAACAATATATTTGGTTCAACCTACAACAATATATTTGGTTCAACCTACAACAATATATTTGGTTCAAGCTGGAACCATACATTTGGTTCAATGTTGCCTTATTCGTTATTGAAAGTATATCCATATATTGGTTCAACCTCCGGCCAAGTATTGGTAACATAGCTGGAGCAAAAATGTGGTGAAACGTAGTTCTTAACAATGGATGAAGCTGGAAAATCACCATATTTTGGTTCAACCCTGAACTATTATTTTTAACAGTATATTTCTACAAAATATATCACTTTTGAACCATTAAGTGAACTTCGAAAAATATTAGATATTTTTTGCCAGGGGTTGTATTATAATAAAACTTCTATTCTTGTATCATTATGATCATATACCTTTTATACTTATTTTCTCTTCACCCAGTACAGTTATATCTTGTAGGCTGTTAGTTTTCAATGTCCGGATTATGTTTAGTACTCTATCTTTGGGCGCATCTATTTGTAGAAGAACATCGAAGGGAATCTCTTTCTTTTGAGATGGCCGTGTTTCCAGGTGCGAAATATTACCATGGCATGACTGCGTAAAGAAAAGATACATAAATACCTTGAAAACAAAATACGTTTGTGTTATATTCGTGAAATTTTTATTAATTGGTACCAGAAGCTTTTGCATCTAAGGGCATTTTCTGAATACATACTTGGAATAATAATGAAATAGGATTTTTCAGTTCCCACTCGCAAATTTGAGCAGTTTGACCCATATGTTATAGATGTTAAATAGTATTGCCCTTTTCAAAAGCAGCACAATTACCACAGAAGTGGTTAACACACGGATACTCACTGGGCAGTTTCTTAATGAGAACCAGGAAGAAGAAACTCTGCCCCTGAGAAAGATAGTGCTGTCCCAGATTTGTAATACATGGGTCAAAGGGCTCTAATTTGAGCTACAGAACGTTGGAGCTGAAAATCTAATGTTATGGATTGCCCCCTGAAACGTCGATTTAAAGAAATAAAGGAATGAAATTTGTGATAATAATTCCAATAGCACATAACGGAAATCGCTAACACGAATTCCATAACGCAGGTTCGTCTTCCGTCACGTATACTCTCATGATTACTGATGTATACTCATTTTGAGAAACCGCTCTATTAGCGAATAAGCGAGTGTGAATTATGTAAACTTCAGTGGCGGATTTATAAAATTGCCGCCCTTAGGCACAGCCTGTACTGCCGCCCCCTCCCTCCTTTACAAAGAAAGGAATATTTGTTAAAAAAGAAACGCATATCATACTCTTAACATTTGATATGTAAAGGAGATTTTTCATACAATTATTCAAGGTAAGATATTGATTGAAGATAAGATTGTTAAAAAGATAAAACACGAAATTATTGCTACCATAATCGCCAACTTCGTGGATTCGAGACACTTTTTGAATTCTCAATACTTTTAGTATGGATTCTAGGAACATCTCATGTTTTTGCGCGTATTTCGCGTATTTTGGAAAAATGCACGTATCACATCCTTGCATGAATTTTTTCGTTATGAGTTCAAATTTTTCATTATTCATTCATTTACTATTAGTATATATAAAAAGCGTGTTAAGCCTAAATTTATAAATGGGTACGCTGGGCAAATGCCCAGGGCCCAAAATTTTTAGGGCCCTTTGTCTTTCGATTCTATGGTTTGTATTTGCAGGCAAGTTAAAATAGTCGCTTACATAAAAAGAACATTCAAAACAGCGTTCTATTTGCATATAAAACGTTCTATGCGCAAATATAACGTTCCTTTGAATGTGCTTTTAATTAACTTTGCGTAATTTCGACAGAATATATTCACAGTCGCCTATATGTCATCGCTATTGGGGAAATAGGGCAATAATTAAAAGAAACATTATTTTTTCAACGATGTCGAGTTTGGACAATTTTATGTTTAAGCACTTTGATTCTGCCCCTTAATAAGTGCCGCCCCTAGGCCTGTGCCTTGTGTGCCTACTTAGAAATCCACCACTGGCATACTTCATTGCTGTCGAACTGTTAGAGCAAAGAACGTTGCATATGCATAGTGATATAAACATTCTGCTTTTGAAGATTATTTCAGACGAAGGACAAATGCCAATAAGCATGAAATGCTTACAAGATGCAGCTTATATTCGATATACTGGCGATACTCTTCCCTTATCTAATAAAAGAAGAATTTTTATAAAATGTTTCCTGCAGTTCCATAACTATAACAGCATGAAACATTCTGTGAAATTCTTCTACTAATACAGCTTACAGATTATTTACTTCAGTAAACTTGCATTCGCCTCTTCATTGAAATATTGTTTTGATGCCCATTGTAATACCATTAATCCATATTTTTATCTTAACCGTATTACATATAAAACTTAAATGCAAGCGTGTGTGTTATGAGGGTACAAATGCTATACAGGAACCTTAAGTCTTCTACTGTGATGCCTAGTTATCCAACATTAAAGAGTTAAATGATGAATTCCACGCAAAGAAGAGAAATTAATTATCCACACCTAGTGAAACACGAACCCACGATCTCTTGGTTTCCAGTCAAGTGCTTTACCATTAAGCTACAGGCATTCTTTTCCTTGCGAGAATATATAAGCCGTTATTAAATTAAAAAGTCCTTTTTATAAAAAAAAATCGGATAGTTATATTAATCATGTTATAATAAAGATGTACGACTCGCTGCGCGTAAACGTTATATAAAATAAAACACATAATCACAGTTTAAATTAATAAAACGGTTGTTGGCCTTTTCGGAAGCACTTTAGGCTTCCTTCTTCAGAACCCTAGTTACGCTAACTTGGTCCGCATGCTAAAAAGTCTATCGATGCTAACATGCTAGTCATAAATTAGTTCGGATAAACGAACTCCACTCAGGGAAGCTGGCCACAAATTTTCTTTCGACAAGGCCCATCTAATAGAGAAAGTTTCTTCACCAGCCGACCTCAATTTCTTCGAAGCCTTCCATATTCTTTCGCATTCCTCTTCTACTGTTAACGATCAGCTTCCGTTCAATTCCATGTCCTCTATTTGGAGAAACTTCATTCGTCCCATAGCAAAAGACGCGGCTACGGACCCACAACTGGTTTACCCGAACTAATTTTGGACTAGCAATTTGGCATCGATAGTTTTTCTAGCACGTGTGTCACATTAGTGTAACTAGGGTTCTGAAGAAGGAAGCCTAAAGTGCTTCCGAAATAGCTATCAACCGCTTTCTTGATTTAAACTGCGATTGTGCGTTTTATTTTATATAATTAATCATATTAGTTTAGCAACAAGTATCAAAATAGATAATTCGTTTTCCCACTATATACTCGTTAATTCATCTATGTACTACAAGCAATTAGCAATGTAAATTGCTGCAAATTTAAATGCAATGTAAAGGTGAGTATAGAAAAGGATAAGTATAAGAAATATAATACAATGAGGAGAAGAAAATAAGGCTTCTTCATATTTGTATTGAACACTTATTCACTGAAGAAATTGCACAGCTAAGTGCTGAAATCATCATTCGTTACGAAAAAGATAAAATACTGCCTTTCACTCTGGCATCAATCACAAAAAGATACTCAGTCACGTAATTTGCAGCTGAAATGAATCGTACACTCGTTATGTATTGCTATAAAATGGCCTGCATATATATACCTTATTACAACACAGAACCATGCACGGCATATGGCTTCATACAGCACATGATCATGCACTGCATATACTTTATTACAATAATTATCAGCGTATACCTTACTACAGCACATTCCAATATATCCGTACATTACCTTTATTGAAAAACAGTTTTCAATGTCCATAATATTTACCTGAATAATCCGCAAAACTCGAGGCAACGCACCAAGTCCATCTTTTAAAGACAATATAAGTATCACTTGCTGGGGAGAAATCACCTCTTCTTGTATATCACTCACAAGAAATACCTAGAAACACAGTATTTTAATACTAAAAAGATGAGAGATTATAATTAAATAGTAGGAAGAAATATATTAATAAAAGAAACAACATTCCTTCTTATATTTAACGCGCTACAATATTCTAGGATCTTTAATCATTAATTTTGATTAAAATAATTTAATTGTTAAGAAAGCACACACCTCTTCTTCGGAAAGTTCCTCGTCTTCGGATTTTTTCCTTTGTTCCAAAATCCATGATTCTTTAGCTTCTTTGTTCTTTAAAGTTTCAAATTTTGCATCACCAACAAGCGATCGTCGTCGTGATGGATATCCATGCTAATGGATATAATGGAATATATATATAAATATATATATGAAATTCAAGAAACATAAATTTATTAATTTTAAAGTAACAAATTAAATATAAACATAGATTATCGCAGTTAAAAATTTCTTAATAGCTATTTCGGTGGTCATCAGCACCATCTTCAGAACTGTACTGACAGTGTTTACATACGATGCCAGTCAACGTTGCCATCCTGCCACAACACGCCAACTAGCCAAAATACAGGTGAAACAACATTGACTAGTCAATGCTATTTCACCCGTTTGGAAAAACTCCCTTGACTCTGCAACAAGAAACGTCGCCACAGACGCACAGGTTTCTTCTATCTCCCAACCAACGAATTTGTGATTATCGTAGCAAAATAGTTATGAAAATTTAAGTCAAAAGCTATTAAAATTTAAATAAAGCAGTTGTTAAACATTTTTATTTTATCATTTTTTACTTTCAAAACCAAATAAACATAAGTAAATATAAATGTCACGTAAATGTATTATTATATGAAAAGCATCCAGTGACTTAAAGGTTTGCGAACAACCGATCTTAAACAACACACTTATTTAAAGGGAAAGAACAATCAGTTTTTCATTCATAAAGAATAAGACAACTTGGTAAGTAATTGACATCAAACTCAAAACTAAAAGTAAGTAATATTTCCAGGCTATCACCATTATTTAAATTGACCGTGCCCGATGCTACTTCAACTTCCGTGATTTAACGAAAACTGGTGTTTTCAGGATGACGTGGAACCAACAGCTTGCGATATGATTATAGTGGGGGCTAATCTGTATTTAAATTGGTTAATCAGTTCTTTCATTTTTTGTCTGATTTTAAATGAGGTGAAAAAAGAGTTTTTTTCTACTATCTACCAGTATTGCCTTTCGTGTTAGCAATTATTTGTTTATCCAAATATGAAATGATTCGTCTCAATATCTTGTCAAAAGATTGCCTTCCTAATAGAAATGTCAACTTTTCTTTTCAAGGTTAATAATTTTGCTCATTAAATTTTTTTTATTGCAAATTCAGTACATTATATATTTTAACTATAAATTTGCAAATAAAGCAATCTATTTTAGGACATTTTCTATGAGCGAGGAACACGGCTTTTTTTTAAACTTACATTTTTTCATATTTATCATAGAATAACACATTTTTAGTAATATAATGATGATTATAATATATTTTTAGTATTATAATATTTAGTATAATACTACAAATGTATTGAATCAAGCATAATTAAATACATTACTATGGAATAGAAACAACAAAATTTACAGAATCAAAATTTACTATGCAGCTGTTGCTATCTCGATTAGAAACTTTATTATTAACTATTAATAAAATTCCAATTATCTAGAAAATATCAGAAAATAATAATATTTATAAACAGAAATTGGCAAAAGGAATTAATCTTTGGCTCAGATATTTAACTTTAAATAAAATTTTATTGAATCAAAATCCTCTGAGATATATTTAATAGCGTAACGACTGCCAGACCAATCACCCATTTCGTCAGGATTACAAAGTAATGATAATGCTGGAACAATTATTTTAAGCGAACAGCTCCATCGGGTATTTGAAAATCTATCTGGCATTCATTCGGGAATAAGAAGAAAGGACTTTTAGACGTGTTGACGAATTGTCGTTCACCGAATCTCCGCAAAAAGCGGAACGTTCAACGGACCGTTTAAAAGAACATGCAAGGAAAACGTTCCGCATAACTTGTTATGCGAATGCTCTTCACTAATGCTATTTCCTTGTCGATGGGATCCTGAAGAGCAAATCATATTTTTCCTTTTATTCACGACAGCAGTATTAGCAAATATTAGGGACTGAATGATGCTATATAAACGTGGGGTGAGTTTTGTCCTTCTGGTGCTAACATTAAAAGAATATTCATTTGGTTCAAGTTCAGTCTCCTGTGCAACAGTTTCGAAATTAATTTTGTCACCATTCCAGTCACTAAATCTAATTTTTCTAAAACGATTGCACGAAATCACCTACTTAGCTTAATGTAACAGAATGAACTTTTGTGTGCAAGGAGGTGGGAGGACTCTAATTTTAAATTCATATTTTGAATAGAATAGGAGAAAATTCTCAGTCATAAATGAATAAAGACAGCCAATAGAAAACCAACTGGATTTTTTATTCATTGTTAACCTTTAGTGGTTGTTTTTTTTTTTTTGAATATAAACTTATTCCCTGAGTTTAAAGAAAAATTAAAATATTGCATGAGGGATTTTATAGTTTACACGTCAATAAAACCTTAATAGAGGGTAGCCATAAAATAACTAACTATATTCTAGACGCTATAGAGCGATTATGAAAAAAATAATATCGGCAAGGAATTTCGAGATTAGCTTAATTAGACCATGGGGAAGTAATTTTAATTTAGTTCCAAATTTTGCCACCAGAGAGAAATGGCGCTTTAGATGTGCTAATCTCGTTCATTTGCATAAAACCACGTTCCTTATGCAAAATAAAATTTTCTGTAAAATTTAGAATATCCACACTAGCTGAAAACAGCAGTATTGGCCTTAAAGCGCCACATTACCCCTGGTGGGGTAATTTTGAACTAAATTAAATTCGCTTCCCATGGTCAAATTAAGATACCCTCCAAATCCCTTGGCGATATCTTTTTTCCTCACTGCTCTAGAGCGTCTAGAATAGGGTACGTTATTTTATGGCCACCCTGTATTTCCTTTTCTTAAATTCCTTCCTTTATGAAAAATAATAATTTTACTCACTCATTTTTTTATGGTAAATTCAGCCATCCACTGCCAAATAAAATATTTTGACCTAAAAATTAGAAGGCACATTTTACCTAAGCAATTTGTTTATCTGTCGCCATGGATTTTAAATACTTTGCACAATAACATGCCATTTTTAAGACATCTTATTTTAAAAGATCCATTAAAAATATGTATTCCGTTTTGATAATATTGGAAAGCACAAGATGTTCCTCATATATTGTGCATAGTATTCTATCTTTGATATCCAAGGACTGAAATTAGTCGTATGATTTTGTTTCTAGTGAGGTTGTGCAATTAGTATAAATACCTGCACAGATTTCTTTGTCTGTTCCGCAATAAATATGCTTCATCAGATATAGAAATAATCCTGTTACTTCCCCTATTCATTACGGATTGTTGACTGAACTTTCTTTTTTCAATTTTTAGATTTTGTATACGAATATAAAGTTTTAAAGTTCTCCATCCATAAATTTTTCATTATAAAGAATGTATCTAAATAAACTATTTCAAGTAATATTTTGATTATTATGTTCAAGGCGATGAAATTCCCTTAAGCAGAAGGGGTGGTATGAATTTTCATGTCTTTGAAACGGTATAAAGAAAAGCACGGACATTTACATGTATTGGAATTTGAATTAAATACAGAAAAATTAAAATATATCGAAGAACCCAATTTTTCAAACTTAAAATCCAACGTAAGATTCATCAGATTTATTTTGTTCTGTTTTTAAGCAGCGTTAAAGAATTGGGCTCGATTGAACTTAATACTTCTGTAAAACGTTGTGTGTTTCAAAATGATATTTAACAAACAAAATAAATGAGATAAAATTTTATTTGGCGAAATTCCCTTTTGCTCCTACAATTTCTCCGTTAATTTACCACCAGATTAGCTGGCAGAGTTGACGTGTTACTCAGAGCGCAACATGTAAGATGATCACATATATGATATTAGTTCGTGTTAGTAAGCAATCCATCACATATTGTCGATAGAATTTTTACGATTCAGAACACAGCACTGAGCTTTCACAAATTCGAAGAGGGCGAATTATGACGCTCTTAGCAAAAATATTTTGTTTTTAAATAACTATCAAATTATTTTAAACAACGAACGATTCTAAATTATAAAATATATCATTAAATTAATTACTTACATTTGTTTTGCTTCAAAATAATAATTTAAATTCCATAATCTCTCTTATCTCTAGAGTATCATTTATGTACCTGACATTCATTTTTTATGTATGTGCCATGTTAAGTTTTACTTACACGTTAAGTATTATATGCTCAAATACTCTCTTACGCTTTTAAATGTTTCATATACTAAAAATGTATATTCTGGTGTATGATTTTTTGTTGGTCATACCAATAACTTTTCCAGTAAAATTATGTCATTATTCTACATTTAAGATTAATTTGCTTTCAATAATCTCTAATTTTAGAACTTATTCGGTTTATGCTGATTATCATGTGTGAAAACAATGGGTTTAAAGCATTACAACATTTACATATAAACGACGTGCCGTGAAATCTGTATACAACGATACCCAAGGGACCGGGGAAATATATCATTACAGACAATATTCAGCCAGATGCACTCTCTATCTGTAGGGACCAGGGTAGTATATCTTTACAGAGAACTTATTGTTATAGACAGCACCGTGGTAGGAAGATTTCACTCTATATAAATGTCACATATAGTATATAGGTGTTAAATACAGTACATAGGTGTTAAATACAGTACATAGGTGTTATATGCAGCACATAGGTGTTATATACTATACCAGGGTTTAAGCTGGCTCAAAACATGCTGTCGCAAAAATGCTAAAATGGGAAAAAAGTTGTAGCAAAATGCTAAAAAATATTAGTTGCTTTCGTTGCTCGAAAAATCGTATCAATGAAATTATTTATATCAATGATGCGTAACAGGTGCTGTTAAGAATTTTGAAGAGGAAACAAAAAGGAACAAGAAAAGATCGCTGAAGTGCAAAACGGATATTCTGGAATCGAGGAATCCTGTTTTCAGAGAATAAACTGTGGTTAAAAATGCCTGTCGCATTTTCGCGATGGGCAATAATTTTTTCTTCGCATTTTCGAGCAACTCGTCGCATTTTGCGAAAAATGCGATCTCAGCTTAAACATTTATCAGCTTAAACACATTAATTTTAACTTTTTTATTTTTAATTTTTCTTAATTAAAAACTTACATTATATTAATATTAATTTATACATATTATAGAAAATGATCTAGATAATATTACTAATTTGGCTTTAAAATACATGTTTTTAAAATTTTATATATCATCATAACGCATGCACGCGTATCATATATATATAAAAGACATAGAAAGCGACAAATGCAGACACTGTCATGCGGCATCGGAGACAATCCAACACGTGATGGCAGGATGCAAGATCCTTGCGCAGTCAGACTACAAACATAGACACGATCAAGTAGCGAAAATAGTCCACCAGAAATTGGCAGCGAATGCTGGCTTTCTGACAGAAAAATGCCCGTACTACAAATATGAGCCAGAGACCGTGCATGAGAACGAAACACACAAGCTTTACTGGGATAGAGCAATCATAACAGACAAGACAGTCCCACATAACCGTCCTGACATAACCCTCGTCGATAAATCGAATAAGACCACGTACTTAATCGACATAGCAGTACCCAACACCAATAACATACAGACAACCTACACAACGAAAATCACCAAGTACCAAGATCTCAGACATGAAGTACGAGATATATGGGGTATGGAAAAGATCCTCATCATCCCGTTAGTCATCTCAGCAACAGGGATAGTACCAAAAACGCTTGCGACGAATTTGGAGATACTCAACATTGACCCAAACACCTACATTAAGAAGTGATGTAAAAAAAAAAAGGCTTGGGAACATGGCGCTCTGCCCGTCCCAAAGCCTGTTTCCGCCAAGAATGGGCGAGGAAAATTTTTTATATATCATCATCATATTCAACCATTATCTATCCACTGCTGGATGAAGGTCTCTCCAAATGCTTTCCACACAAGTCTATCCTGGGCCATTCGTTTCCACGTCACCCCAACCTCTTTTCTTATTTCATCCACCCATCTAGTTTGAGGACGTTTTCTAGGTCTTCGGTGGTCTCTTGGAATCCAGTTCAGAATTTCTGTTGTCCATCGTTGATCAGTTCTTCTTGCAATATGCCCAGCCCATCGCCATTTCAGCCCTTTTACTTTAACAATGATGTCCTCTACTCTAGTTTGCTCTCTCACCCAAGTGTTTCTTTTTCGATCTCTCCTAGTTATTCCAAGCATGCACCTCTCCATGCTCCTTTGCGTTGTCTGTAACTTTCGTATTGCTCCAACTGTTAGACTCCATGTCTCTGATCCATAAGAGAGGACTGGCAATACACACTGGTTGAAGACCTTTCTTTTTAGACACAAAGGCAATTTCCCCTTCAGGATAAAACTGTTTCTTCCAAATGCACTCCAGCCAAGTTTAATACGTCTGTTGAGTTCTTTCATAATGTTGCCATCCATTGAAATCAGCTGGCCAAGGTAAATATATGAATCAGCAATTTCTAGCTCAATGTTGTCAACTTGTATTTTTGTTTCCTCTACAAAATTATTGAACATGATCTTAGTTTTTTGTAGGTTCATCTTGAGTCCAACTTCTTTACTTCTAGTTGAGAGCTCCTGTACCATGTCTTGGAGTTCTGATGGGTTCGTTGAAAAAATAACAATGTCATCAGCAAACCGCAAATGATTTAAATATTCACCATTTATTTTTATTCCCTTGTTATTCCAATTTATCTGCTGAAAAATCATCTGTAAAGCTGAAGTAAAAAGTTTTGGAGAAATGGTATCTCCCTGCCTCACCCCTTTGCCAAGTTTGATAGTTTTGGTATCTTTATGTAACCGAAATTTTGCACTTGCATTTTTATACACACGTTTCACCATGTCAATGTACACATCCTCAATGTCTGTTGATCTTAAAGAGTTGATGACTGCTGATGTTTTAATAGAGTCAAAGGCCTTCTCATAGTCAATAAATGCAACACACAATGGAAGTTCATATTCATGTGTTCTTTCAATTAATTCTCTTAATACTTGAATATGGTCCACTGTACTGAATCCACTTCGAAATCCAGCTTGTTCTCTTGGTTGAGCTGCATCTAATTTTTTCTGCAGGCGATGTGTTAGCACTTTTGTGAAGATTTTATAAATAGCAGGTAACAAGCTAATTGGTCGGTAATTTTTCAAATCCTCTTTATCACCTTTTTTATGCAAAAGAATTACTGTTGCAGAATCCCATTGGTTTGGTATGTTACCGCTGTTAAGACATTTGGTAAAGAATTTTGCAAGTATGTCTTCTACATATTCTCCAGCTTCTTTTAGGATATCTAATGTAATACCATCATCACCAGGGGCTCTTCCTTTCTTCATATTTTTTATTGCAAATGAAACTTCTTCTTTTAAGATTTTAGGAGCTGTTCCTTCGACTATTTCAGTGTCTTCGTTTAATCCACTGTTACTTTCATATAGTTTTTTGTAGAATTCTTCAACTCTTCTAAGTATTTCTTCCCTATTTCTTGTTACGGTGCCATCCTCTCCTTTTAATGCAATGATGTGTTTCTTCCCAACAGATAAACTTCCTTTAACAACCCTAAGGCTCTTGTTATTTTCAATGGCTTTCCTTACTAGCTCACAGTTGAATTTTCTTATGTCTTCTTTCATGCTTTTGCGCAGAGTTTTACAAAGTTCTATGTACTCAATCCTGGAACTGGTATTTCGATTGTCCACCTTCATATCTCTTCGCCTTTTCATGAGCTGTTTCGTCTTCTCAGATAATTTGCTATTGTGCTTTTTACAGGTTACACCACCAATTTCCCCAGCAGTTTCAATTATTGTCTTAACAATGTTTTCATTTGCTTCTGAGATGTCAACTTCTTCAATAAGTCCTTCCAGTGCAGAAAAGCGATTTTTTAATTCCAACTTGAATGCCTCAGTATTTTCTTTTAATTTCTTTAAATCCACCCTCTTACATACTTGTTTCCTAATGAGCTTCTGCCTTTCTAGTTTAGTATTTAAGTGCATTTTACATCTCACCATTCGATGATCACTTCCAGTATTAAATCTGTTCAGTACGCTGCAATCTTCAATAATTGATTTCTTGTTTGCCAGTATATAGTCAATTTCGCTGGTTCCTCCATTGGGGTGTTTCCATGTCCATTTTCTTTGTAGTTTCTTCTTAAAAAATGAATTCATGATGCTAAGATTTTCAGCTTCGGCAAATTCTATGAGTTGATCGCCACGTTCATTCCTTTCCCCGTATCCGTATTTACCAACCGATGTCTCTCCTTGTTCCTTATACTATAATTTTTGCCACCCACGTTTTAATTACAGCTCAAACTAGAGCTTATGTAATTTTGGAGAAAAAGAGACGCTTTCCCCATCCTGGATTCGAACCAGGGTCCCTCCGTTTAGCCCGGAGTGTCTTGGACCGCTAGACGAATGAGGACAGGTAATAACGCTCTCTTTCTCCGTATGTAAAGGTGTTAAGGTATTATTACTTCCTTGTTCCTGTTGTCCAATTCTTGCATTAAAATTATATATAATATAAGGTAATATAACTTGGTCGTTACATGCGAAGATGTCGCAAGACATAAAAGTTCCTAAGTCATGATGATGACTGCGTAGGGGTACAGCTTAAAGCAGCTGTCTTCAACCTTTTTCAGTCCAAGGGCCAATTTTGCTTATTCTTGTTGTCTCGCGGTTCACACTACTATATCGGCAATATTAGGAATGAGAAAAGGCGGATATGGGGGGGGGCGTAGTGGGTAATCCGCTTGGATTCGCTTTTGTTGCCTTTTTATTTATATGTCCATATTCGTTTGCCCTCCCGCCCCCGAAAATATTTTCTAGATCCACCGCTGTAACTGAATATGCATATATTACAACGTAAAATACACATTGAAGCAAACATTTATAGTACTTTTAGTTATTAATATATAAAGCGAAATCAAACCTTTTAGTGAGATTTTTAGCACTGTTTATTTTTAACAAGCCTGTCATATCTTATTTTTGACGTTGCAACCCTAAGAGTGTTTTTAAGGTGGGCGTTGGTTCAGGGGCGGACAAAGATTTTCATTTTGGGGGAGTCAAGGACAGAATTTGCCATGGTCTTGGAATAACACCCTTCATTTATCATAAAAGTTGGAATTTTTTACAGTGAAAAAATATACTTTGGGGTCATGATCCCTTTGAGTCCACGTTTTCGTCGGTTATTCTGGTCTTAATTTTTGATTTTACTAACTTCATTCTTGAAAAGAGTTGTTCGCAGACGTGTATGTTCCCGAATAGTGATATCGTTTTCGGAGCATGCAGTCGGATGGTTGGGAAGATGTTCTTATCGATTTATTTAGAATTCAATGAGTCATAAGTTGAATTTTATTTTAAAATCACTGTTGCACTGCAAATCAATAAAACTACCTTTACTGACCCTATGCGCTGGAAAATTAAAGTAAAACACGATTGAGGGAAGACCGTGTGTTTAGTTTTCTATGGTTTTAAAATATTTATTGCTGAATGTGAACAGAATAAAATACATATGCTTAAGATTCACAGGGAGTAAGGAGTGTATTTTTGTGTGAAACAATTTGTATTTTTTCATGAGCCAGCGGACCGCAAAAAATATGTCTACGGGCCGCATATGGCCCACAAGCCACGGGTTGAAGACCCCTGACTCGAAGTATTCCATAATAGCGTGTAAAATTACATTGGAAAATTTTTATTTTTATATATAATATAAAGATAAATCCTATTTTGTAATTTTATACATTACCTAGGTAATATTATATGCTTTTATTTATCGATATTAACAGAATATTTTATATTTTTAGATGTTATTCATTCCAAACAAACAATTGTTTACAACCAAAAATAGCAAAAACAGAAGAATAATTCAATAGTTAATGCAAAACAGAATCAAAACAAAATAAAGGTAGATTGAGTAAGACCAAAAAATATTAAAGAAAAGATTAAAGTAAAATTATTCTTAAGATTTTCAGAAGCAAGTTTACATAGATATCCTTTCTTCCCTCCCCTCCCACTCCTTATTTATAAGTAATACACTTGATTACTGAATAAAAATACAATTAGTCAAATTCACAAAAATTCATGTATATACATAACTTTATGTAAAAAACAATATTTGTTCATATGTAATTAATTTTAATAAATTAATAATTAATGTTTCATAAGTGAATAATTATAGAAGTTTACATATTTCAGATCAGGAGAATTATCACTTTATATCTTTAAATTAATAAATCTTAAATCACTAAAATTATGTGCAAAATCCAAAGTCCCTGTATTACTACCAATAAGAGCAATAAATGTCTCGTTGAATAAATCGCCTGAAATATATAACTTGGACTCTATTGATTGATGAGTACGACCATGGTAGGAGGAAATGGTCACTCGGAACCGGAACCCACTAGAAAACACTTTCTTTGGCGAAAATCCTACAAGTGGCCAACCGGATGCCACTAAGGGCCATTCCGAACTCCGTAGGAAACTGCCAAAAGGGAAATTATTCGTGATTTCCTCCAGATACATTTGCACCTTCAGTACTAACACAGAATAAGAATTTTTATTCCATCTTCAAAGTAATGCATTACATACAAAATATCTGCTAAAATATAGAGTATTTCTTTGACATATCAGCAATCTAACAAACACATTCACTCGGTTTTACTTTAGCTGTAAAAATTCTGATTATTTCCTTTGCCTACTCATTTATCGTTTTACGAGTTTTCAAACAGCAGTTGTCAAAAATTTAGGCTAAAATTTGCAGTGTTTTGGATTAGTATTTGTGGTGTGTTAGGTTGGATTTACAGGTTGGATTTTGCAGACTGGGTTTTGCGGTTTTAAGGAGATTAAGGTGGTTAGATTAAGTGAGTATATATATTACGCTAAACTTACTATTACTATTAATATTATAATAACTTACAAGGGAAGGTCGGAGGGTGGACGACGCAGATTTTAATGACATTAGGCTCATTTGAAAGCTCTTAAAAAATTATTAGACACGTATTCGGGCATTTTTCAGAATGGCCATAAATATAGGTGTTATAGGGCCGGAGGGAGCAAAAATAGGACTATTTTCAGAGATTTTATATCATATTTTCAAAAGTATTGAATATTTATTTTTTTTTTTGCTTCATTATGTTCCTTGCAGAAATCCATCGGATACGCGTTTCATGGTTTTTGGGGGAAGTAACTTATTAATAATGTTTTTAAAGGGTTATAAAATGCATTCGGAAACGAGCAGCTCAGCGCAAGAATTCGCCAACTTGTTGGCTGCTTGGCGAATATAATATGTTGCATTTCTTTTTCCTGTATACTTATGGTATGATAATGACATAAAAATAACAAAAATTGTGATGGTTGAAGGAGTTAAAGTAATAAAGGAAAATCGAGATTTATATCATTAGAAGGAAGGAACATAAATGAAATTGAACTTTCTTCATTTTTATTTAAGAAAGGAGAAATCTATTTATTACAATTTTTATCGAATATTAAGTTTTTCACAATCAATTGTATGAAAATCACAAAGGCATGAAAAACAAATTTTTCCTGCAGTGGCTGGCTGCATCGAATAAAAGGAGAATTTTTACAATTAGGTATTTTATCACAAACGTTTCCTGTGAATGTGAAACACATTTAGCGGACATTTAAAAAATCAGGATTTTCGTCTTCTGATAACCCAGATGTAATCCATGCTATTGATCATGGGTTCAAAAATATCAGAACACATTTGGAAGTGTATCAAGGACTGTAATTGGATAATATTATTTCGAATTTTTAATTCAGAACCAACAGCAGATATTTTAAAGTATCGACATATTTCTCGCGCTATGTACTTCGTTTCTCTAAAAAAAAGCGATCTAAAAGTTGGCAAATGGGAATTGTCTGTTCACAGGGCTTATAGAATACAAGGGCTAGGTCACTCTTGCTCCTGGGCTGGCACCGGAAGTCGTCAGTGATGACGTAGCTTGGTTGACCTCCACGATCTGAGATTTGCGGGAGAGCTTTGTTTAAAATCACTAGCAAAATAATGTTAAATGCCCCTGATTTAAGTTTAAAAAGTTAATTTGTTCATAAAAATTGCTGTCCTTTATATTTTTTGAGTGAATATATTATACGCACATATGCATTTTGGTCAACGTCCTAGTCCGGGGTTTGGTTCCCTAGGCCTTAAGAGGTTCGGATTCCTCGGAAAACAGTAGGTCCCGGCGCAGCATGACCACTGTAGTCTTTGAGCCGTAAAACCAGAAAGAAAGAAAAGAAATAAGATTAACGTCCGCTTACAGTTGACATATAAAAATTACTTTATCCAAACTTTAAAAGCCTGGAAGGAAACAATTTTTAATTTTTCAAAACGGCCATTTGTTCTTTTGCATCCGATAACCACATAGTTTGTCGATGATAAATACAAGAGTAGAGGGGGAAAAAATAATTTTCCGAACATATAAAATATAATAAAATACTCTAGTACTACGGAAATTGGATTTTAATTTCAATGCAACACTAATAAATCCAAGAATGGGAAAAAGAAGACAACGCCCCCTCTCCTCTCCCTTGCAAATTATACATTTACATAAAGTAAAGGAAAATGGGTATTTAAATGCCCATTATTTAAATTTTTAACTAAATTTGTTGAAAATTTTCCTATATACTCCTTTGATATACTCATTTAAATGTATAATCATGGATTGAAAATGGTAAAACTTAATTATCACACACACACACACACACGTGTGTGTATATATATATATGTGTGTGTGTGTGTGTGTGTGTGTGTGTATTTTTTTAAAATTTATTTACTTGTTTATTTTTTTTCTATGTATGATTATTTATTACAATAAACGTTCTGGAAATTAGCACTTTAACAGTTCTTAAGTTAAAAGCAGTTCCAAAAGAAAAAAAAAAGTATCATATTTAAAATTTTACCTTTTTTATTCACGACTGGAGACTTCAGCCATGTATCCCTTTTCTATTGTGCTTTTCTTTGAGATTTACAATAGTTAATTTTAGGCATTTATCACATTCATTAGCCTCATTTTTGTCTTGGATGTTTTCTGAATCATTTTCTATTTCGAAAAAACGAGATTTTTTTTAGGCTTAAGCACTTGATTCTGTTTAAAGCATTATTTAGTATTTTCCTTTTTGTAGCCTTTAACCTATTGGTGTTAATTCTTATAGATTACCCGAAGGTAAGTTAAGACTCGGCAAGGCAGATGATTTTTAAAAGTTTTTTCTTTGGCAAACCGAGCAAATGATTCATCATAGCGTCTTGATAATCTGAACTCTTAAAATGTTCAATACAAATTCTAGCGTTTTTTGTATTCAAAGTATCTGTTCTGCGATATCGTTGAATCCAGCATTTAAATTCGGTCAGATCATTCAAAAGGACAGGATGAAATAAAATACTTTTTTTCCTTTCACGCTTTTACCTGTATTCGAACATGTAGCTATAGCGCAAAACGCCATTTAAAAAAAAAAAAAGTTTACTGTACTTACAAAATGATTGAATTGTTTCTTGAAATACGTACCACAATCGTGTATAATTATATACTATTTTTTAATTATGCAATATTTTGTATACAGATTGTGTATGTAACATTATAGGCGTAATCTAGCGGTATCATTTTCTTTAGAACAGAGGAAAATTCGTATTTTTTCCACCCAATTTTAGGGTTTTGTTTTTGCCCCCCCCTCGCCCCTAGTTTGCTCTACATTTAACCCTCAAGCTACACCTATGTATAACATTATATACACAACTACCTTTAAAAATTCTTCATGAAAAGTGTGCGAAAACAGAAACAAGCAAGCACGCAAATGAATAGCGGGTACTCCGGATTCAGCCAGGAGTCATCCAAGCTACGTCACACAGCGACTTAGCTCCGCCTACTTCGGTGCCAAGGCGGCACGCGTGAGATCAAAGAAATGAACTCTCCCTGGTCTTCTGTTCAGAAATAATTTTAACTACCCCATCTGGCTTCCCCCAATGCTACACCTCTTTTCAAAAATCTACAGATTTTTATGAACACTACAAGAATCGCACAAAAGGAAAAAAATTTCAGTCACATTTCTCAAAAAGTGCTCGTCCAAAAATTGCTCAAATAGGGTTGCCGTTAATTTTCCTGATGAGCTGCAAGTCATAGTTACATTTGTCGCTTTAAACAGAGAAGATTGGATTCTTTTTCCAAATTGGCTTGTGCTTTCGTGTAAACATAAAAATGCATCACCAACAACTTCGCCATCAGCATTTATTAAATATTGAACGGTGTACGAGTGAGTTGAACGGTGTACGTCTGAGAAGACGAAACAACTCATGAAAAGGCGAAGACTTATGAAGGTGGACAATCAAAATACCAGTTGCAAGATCGAGTATGTAGAACTTTGCAAAACTTTGCGCAAAAACATGAAAGAAGATATAAGAAAATTCAATTGTGAGTTAGTAAGGAAGGCCATTGAAAGCAACAAGAGCCTTAGGGTTGTTAAAGGGAGTTTGTCTATTGGGAAGAAACACATCATTGCATTAAAAGGAGAGGATGGCACTGTAACAAGAAATAGGGAAGAAATACTTAGAAGAGTTGAAGAATTCTACAGAAAGCTGTATGAGGGAAACAGTGGATTAAACGAAGACTCTGAGATAGTCGAAGGAACAGCTCCTAAAATCTTAAAAGAAGAAGTAGCATTTGCAATAAAAAGTATGAAGAAAGGAAGATCCCCTGGCGATGATGGCATTACATTAGATATCTTAAAAGAAGCTGGAGAACATGTAGAAGACATACTCGCAAAATTCTTTACCAAATGCCTCAACAGTGGTAACATACCAAACCAATGGGATTCTGCAACAGTAATTCTTTTGCATAAAAAAGGTGATAAAGAGGATTTAAAAAATTACCGACCAATTAGCTTGTTACCTGCTATTTATAAAATCTTCACAAAACAGACGTATTAAACTTGGCTGGAGTGCATTTGGAAGAAACAGTTTTATCCTGAAGGGGAAATTGCCTTTATGTCTAAAAAGAAAAGTCTTCAACCAGTGTGTATTGCCAGTCCTCTCTTATGGATCAGAGACATGGAGTCTAACAGTTGGAGCAATACGAAAGTTACAGACAACGCAAAGGAGCATGGAGAGGTGCATGCTTGGAATAACTAGGAGAGATTGAAAAAAAAAACACTTGGGTGAGAGAGCAAACTAGAGTAGAGGACATCATTGTTAAAGTAAAAGGGCTGAAATGGCGATGGGCTGGGCATATTGCAAGAAGAACTGATCAACGATGGACAACAGAAATTCTGAACTGGATTCCAAGAGACCACCGAAGACCTAGAAAACGTCCTCAAACTAGATGGGTGGATGAAATAAGAAAAGAGGTTGGGGTGACGTGGAAACGAATGGCCCAGGATAGACTTGTGTGGAAAGCATTTGGAGAGACCTTCATCCAGCAGTGGATAGATAATGGTTGAATATGATGATGACGAGTGAGTACACTGATTAGTTGGAGATGATGCACAACCCAATGTTATTTTTTCCCCTCGGAAACAAAGCGTTCGACTATCTGTTAATTCGTCATTGACACAAAAAAGTTCCACAGCTATAGTTTTTTCACAATCGGTGATATCACTAGACATGTTCAAGAAATTTTAATACGTTGCTTCGGTTATTTTCTGCAAATGATGAGTAACATTAATTGCATTTATGACCAATAAATCCATTTTAAAGTATAAAGCGAAAATTCGTAAACAGGAAAAAAAAAGTTAATTTGCCAAAAATTAAATTTTCTGTGGTTTTCTGCAGAAGCTAAACTTTAGCTTAATATTAAAAGAACAAGATATATCACAAAGATTTAAATTAGAAACTAATACATTTTAAACAAGTATAAAAATATATGTTGAATGCGAAGTCAAATTTTTTTAAATACGAAACTAACAATTTATTATGCGTACGATATATAAGAACAGTTTAAATGAACTGTCATGCAACACTCCCGAATGTGTCACTTTCTAATACTACTTATACCTTCGAAAATAACTGATTATACTACACCAGCAAATGTGCCAAGCAGCCAATAAGTTGGCGAATTCTTGCCCTTGGCTACTTGTTTCCGCATGCATTTTATAACCTTTAAAAAACATTATTATTAAGTTACTTCTCCAAAAACCGTGAAACACATATTGGATGGATTTCTGTAAGGTACGCAATGAAGTAAAAAGAAAAAACAATACTCAATACTTTTGAAAATATGATATTATAAAATCTCTGAAAATAGTCCCATTTTTGCTCTCTCCGGCCCTATAACACCTATATTTATGGCCATTCTGAAAAATGCCCGAATACGTGTCTAATAATTTTTTGAGAGCTTTCAAATGAGCCTAATACCATTAAAATCCGCGTCGTATACCCTCAGACCTTCCCTTGTTAGTTTTATATAGGCTGCTTCTAATGCCATATAAACTTTTTGATCTTGCTTTTATTATACCTAATATTGCTTACTATAACCATACATTAATACTCCCATTGTATGTGTATGTATGTGTGTACGTGCGTCTATGCATGCATGCATAATTGTATACTCATTTTGTTTCAACTCCCTTCTTTTCCATTGTTTTTTCTGCATTTACATATGTTACGTCCCCAATATTTTATTAGGGATCATCTGGGAACGTATTGCTCTCTTTTAATGTAGTACCCTCAACCACGGTATATTTATACACACCGATATTATATATATATATATATAATCTTTATTATATTATTTATTCATTATTACATTTATACTACGCATTAATATTTAGTCATATAAATTACGGAAATATAGTATGGGGAAATTTATCCCAAACAAATTTAACTAAACTCAATAAACTACTTGATAAAACGTATCAAAAATTATGTTTCAAAACAGGTAAGCATAAAGATAAATTGATTTACGAAAACAAAATATTAAACATAACTAATATATATATTTTAAAAGTAGCATTATATATTTACGAAAGATTATACGAAAATAAGCACCTAATTTTGATTAAAATAAGTGAAAATAAACATAATTATAATATAAGAAACAAGAAATAAAACAAAAATAAGAATCAACATACGTAAAAATAATATTAATTATTATGGAATAGACATATGGAACAATATCCCGCCAACAATTAAAGAAATCAAATCAAAAAGTAAATTTAAAACCAAATTAAAAAATATACACTGGTTTCCATAAATTAAGCAACAAATGGAAAAAACGTAATAACTCATAAAATATACAAAAAATTTGGATGAAATTTGGTGAAAATCTTTATCATACCATATGTAACTAAAAAATGTAAGAACATGTGATACAAAACTGGCTACATTTGTACAGCTAACTGAAATAAAAAAAGTCAAGCCTGAGTGTGCGATTAAATATTGAAAGTCTCAATACAGTGTGGTTTCACTCGGGCAACAATACAGGCCCGCAACGTTGTTTCATTCTCAATGTTGGCCAACCCTTTAATAACAGTAGCAGCATGGAACAGTTGCGGGCTCATCAGGCTAAGCACTAAAGCCGGACTTCACTATTAACCCATGTTACCTGTTTTATTTGTATAACCTCTAAATAATAATACCCAACATCACATGTTCTTGACCCTCCAGCTATGATCTGTCAAATTACCTATAGAAATTAACATATTACTCGAAGTTACCCTCCAGCCATTCACCGCAAAAAGCAATTCTAAGCCCCTGCAGGGTTCGAGAGTGGGCTGGAGGCCAGCAACATGCTCCCGAGAGCATCCCAAACATGCTCTATGGGATTCAGGTCGGGAGAGCGTGCTAGCCATTGCATTTCGATTATAGTCTCTTCTTCAATTTACAGCTGCACGAGACGAGCTGTGTGAGGGCGGGCATTATCTGACTGCAGTACAAATGTATCGCCAATAGCGGCCGCATACGGTCGAACAATGGGGTCCAGGATCTCGTCTCTATACCTCTGAGCATTAAGGTTGCCATGAGACAACACATAGAGGTCAGTACGT
>QLNU02015360.1:230664098-230710461 GCA_006491805.2 Dysdera silvatica
AGTTGCTCCCCTGTGGGGGGTGAGCCCCACGTTGGGAAACACTGGATTAGATGCTGGCGAGACTAATAATTAAGGCCCGGATTTTCATGCATAAAATTTAACTCAAATAATATGCACGAAAATATGCAAATCATAAAAATCTAAACTCTACACTTAAGTGATGTTTCGAAATGTATAAAATAACAATTTATTGAAACAGTGCAAATGTTCTTGAAATTATTGCATAATATGTACTGAAATGCATAAAAAATATCACTTTGTTACGTCCTTGAATATGATTGTGCAGAAAATACAAAATAGCGACAACAATGTATGAAATACGTAGGGAGATGTGTTTCAAAATTTGGCATCATAAGCTTTGACTTAGGCTCAATGATGCGAACAGGGTAAATTTTTCTTTGGTGGGGGGGGGGAGCAAATGTCTAAAAAAATTTAAATTTTTTACCTCACCTTTTACCAGCACAGTGTAGGTACAGCTACGTAGACGTACGCACAGTTTACACAATTTTTTTTTCAAAAATATCGAAGCATGGGGGAGTAAATAGGCTTGCTTATACCTGCCAGCCAGGAGGTAATTCCGGGGGGGAGGTTCAAAAATGTTTGCAGCATGTATCGATACAATCACAGCATGCAAGGAAGTAGCCAAGTTCCATCAAAGTTTTAGTTTCGGAGGGGGGGCGATGGACCGCTCCCTACGATCCACCCCGCTCGATACGGCCATGCTGCCAACGCCCATAGCTTGGGATGCGAAAATATTACACTTGGTCTTGCCTTTCTTTCTTTTTGGTTTTACGGCTCAAAGACTACAGTGGTCATGCTGCGCCGGGACCTACTGTTTTCCGAGGAATCCGAACCTCTTAAGGCCTAGGGAACCAAACCCCGGACTACAGTGAGCAGTGCGATCTTTATGAGATCTCTGAGTAAGCGTTCTTTTTGCACTGCTGGGAGTCGAACCCGGATTAGCCGCGCAATAGGAGAACGCGTTACCACACTGCGCCACCGCAGAGCTGGTCTTACATTGGAAAGTATTACGCATATTGAGAAATATCACCACAGAAATGTGAAGACGCATAAAATTATTTTTTTCTAACTTTAATATTATCTAATTATATCATTTACAATGGAAACATATTCTGTAGCATTTTTCCCATTTTTATTTAAAATTAAAAAAAAGGCGTTAAAAAATCGAATTAATCTAGTAATTGATTGAATTGCCAAGTAGATTAGAAAAATACACACTTTTTGAAAATTTTATGAAAACTTTGCAGAAATATGCCAAAATATGAAAAATATGCGCACAAAGGCGAAATATGCAAAAACATGCATAGAAATCCGGGCCCTAGTAATAAAGTAATAGGTACGTAACTTTCGTTATCCCATTCAACAATTTTGAAAAATCGGATGAAAATTCTGGAGCATTTCGAAAATGATTTGTTTCGTTGCAAAAAACTTCGGAAGCCCAAACACACGGGCATCCATTAAGCTCTTGTGAAATGGTTCAAAACACAACGGAGCCAGTGTTGCCAGATTGGGCTACAAGTAGCGGATTGGGCGATGTTTTAAGTGCCCTCGCTACAAACATTTCGAATTGGGCGACACGCTATTTTTGAGCTACTTTTAATCATCTCAGTTATAAATCTAAAAAATATGCTACTTTTTTATTTTCATATATAAAATCACAAAATATTATTAGTATTGCATAATACAATAAAAATTTTGTTTGTTGAACATTTCTATTCGCAGTGAACGATAGTTTCACTAAAACATAACATGTTCGATACTCGTTCAATTCATATAAAATCTTTGTGGTTCAATTCTTGTTTTGGTACTTTCAATCACAGTGATCTTATATGTACTAGAGTGGACGTCACGTAATTCCGAAACTCGTTTAACATTGAAGGTCTGTGCAAACCTTCGAGCATATATGCGCTATATAGGTTCGAAAGTGCAAACCATGGAGACACATTAGTGAAGTCCATTTTTCTATTTTCCTGTGTTTCAGTATAATCAAGCGCGGACATAGGGGGGAGGTCACAGGGGTCATGACCCCCAAAATATATTTTTTCACTGTAAAAAATTCCAACTTTCATGATAAATGGTATTATTCTAAGACCATTGCAAATTTTGCCTTTGAACCCTTCCCCCCAAAACGGAAGTCTGTATCCGCTCTTAATTATAATGATGCGTGCTTGTTCAAGTTTAGGTTGTACACAGTAGCGTAACTTGATGGGTTCAAGGGGGCGGTTGCCCCGGGGGCGGCAATTAGCTTTCAAAAAACAAAATTTATTTTTTGTTTTGTTACCACATTCTGGGGCTTATTTATCGGCAATGAGAGTTACTCGTCCCGAGCGTCAAAATATCTAGCTACACCACTGATTGTACACTTCGGGATACTGTGGAAAATCGTTAACGTGGCAGTACTTTCCACAGTTAAACTAATGATTTTAGTTTAACTTGCGTTCCATTCAATTTTCAATATATTTTTCAATCAACAATGCACGTATACAAACGATTATGTTGACCTGCTTTTATATCTGTTAGGCTTAAATATCGAAAACGCTCAACGAGCGAAAAAAGACCACAACGCATTGTGGCCGTTTCAAAAATGCCAAATCCAAGGGTTAAAAAAATATACAGATACGTCAGGGGCGTATCAGGTACAGCCCGAAGCGCCAGCCTTTTTCTAGGCCGTTATTGGAGATACAACTACACTATTCCGTTTGTATTCAAAGAGTATATGTGAGGGCACTTAAAATGTCGAATGTTAGGGGCGTATCGGAGTCGGCCGGAGCCCCCATCCTTTTTCTAGGCTGCTATTGGAGATACTACTACTAATACTAGTAGTTGCAAAATAATTCATTTTTATGTTTGGGCTACAAATAGTTCAAATCCGCTACTTTTGGAGCACAGTTTGCTACTTTTTAATCTTCAGATCTGGCAACACTGAACGGCTGGCAATTTATCGATGCATTTGATTATCAAGATTTTAGTAGTTTCAACTAGAAAGAGTTGTTTTAGGAGCAGGCGGGACGTTGTCCATTTTGCGATTCGGTGGTGTCTTGACTTACTGACGAATGAGAACAGATAGAAGCCTCAGAGAGGTTGTTGTAAGATATTGAGTTATTTCGATAATTGCCAAACATTAGTCAACACAGTCAGTCATCGGGTGATTTTTGTGAGTTTTCGTGGGGATTTTATGATATCTTGGACACCCACGCATAGTAGCTCAAACTACCCGGAATCCGATGAGGACTCATGTCTTTTCTCCCAAACAAAATAGACTAGTTTGAACTAAATAATGTAGGTGTCAAATTTATTTGCAATAAAAATTCCCCCAATGAAAAACTCAATAATAAAATCTCGCCCCGGTGGTTTTGTGTGTTGACCAATATTTGGCAATTGTTATCCCTGTGAAAGGTAATAATATCTTACAACTTAATATACGGAGAAAAAAGCGTTTGTTCTTGTTCTCATTCGTCTAGTAGGTCAAGACACCGCGGGCTCAACGCGAGGACCCTGGTTCGAATCCGAGATGAGGACGGCGTCTCTTTTTCTCCCAAACAAAAATAGCTCTAGTTTGAGCTACTAATACGTGGGTGTCAAATTTATTTGTAATGACCAATTGTACCTATCACTGGTGATGACTTTGAATATTTGGGCAGGAGAATTCACATATACCAGAACGTTTAAAAATGACTAATATCTTTGCCAACTACGCTACATGATCGAAGTTGAAACTACGCCTGATCTGTCAGATACAGACATCGTTTCACCGCTATTCGAGTTCGAAGCAGACGAGGATGAGATCGAACCGAAAATGAAATCACGAAATTTCCTTCCCACAGCCAACGATTTCCTCGGAACGTTGCCTTCAACGCAACGTTTATTCTACTTTACACGATGGAATGCAACAGACGTTGAATCTTTTATAAATTTTATTGAAACGATTTAGAATCTGATTCTTAAAGACACGGACAAAAGCAAACAAAAATTACCGATTTTTTCGGGGAATCATTAGTATAATACCATTGGTATTTATTCATCTGAAGGAAAAGGGAATTTACGTAAGTTTTTATTGGTCATTGTTTTTATAATATATGCCATAGTATTTGCTTCAATTTTTTTCGCTTTTTAAAACGCATTATATATTTAATGTGGCTAATAATATATTTCTAACGGCAGTAATTAAATCCATTATAGTTAAGTATATTTTTACTTTAGTTTTAAAACCAACGAATTTTATAATTTTCCCATCAAACGACCATCGGTTATAACGACCGAATTTGCACGGTCCCTTGGAGGTCGTTATAACCGATTTTCACTGTATGTATATAAGGTGTGTGTATGTATGTTTATGTTTGTTTTGTGGTTTTACGGCTCAAAGACTACAATGGTCATGCTGCGCCGGGACCTACAGTTTTCCGAGGAATCCGAACCTCTTAAAGTTCGGGGAATCCAAACCCCGGCTACAGTGAGCAGTGCGATCTTATGAGATCTCTGAGTGCTGCCTTTCACCGCTGGGAGTCGAACCCGGATTAGCCGCGCAATAGGGAGAACGCGTTACAACACTGCGCCACTGCAGGGCCGTGTGGCTGTATGTATGTATGTATGTATGTATGTATGTATGTATGTATGTATGTATGTATAGAGAGAGAGTGAGAGAGCTCTCTAAAGTCTGGTGTTTCGCAAAGAACTTTTGAACGAAGGCTCGTAGAGCTGTAAAAGTTAGGTGCGAGTATAGTGAAGTGCCCATGGCCGATGAAATGAGATCGACGACAGCGTCCTCTGTGGCGAAATTGGGAAGTTATTGCACCTAATTCTGGAACTAGAAGGGATACAGAAAATTTTTCAATTATAAAGTTGTTAAGCACTAACTAATTAGTAAGAAACGTGTTTTTTTCACCACCTTAATAGGGCAAAATTCGTGATTTAAGAGGTTTTTAAAGTATCCGTCCAGTAACACCATTGTTGGTCAAAATTCCGATTTAACGTCAATCATTAACTTCAATTTTCAAAATTCATGTTAACTTCAATCATTCATTCATGTAATTCCGTAAAACTTCATTCACTATGTAAGCACAGACTGGATGTTACGTACTACGTACAGTATGGTGGAAAAAATCGACGTTATTAATTCCGTTGTAGAAATATTTTTTGTGTTATCATGATTTCACGATATTAATGTAAGTCACGATAACACAAAATTAGCCCGATTAGTTGACAGGCTGACGCCTTAACCAACTACGCCACTGGTACGCCTATGGCAGAATGGCGTTGGGTCCTCAATATCACATTTGTTTGAACTATTTCCTCATCCTCAATAAAATTGAGAGAGGAAATTAAAATTTCAAGTTTTTTAAAAAGCACGAAAGCTAAACATTTTTCTTCTTGAACGATTTCATTTGCATTACTTTCAAAAATTGAATACGCGTAGTTTACAATGTGTTCAAAATAGTGAAGAACAGTGAAGGGATTAATATTGCTATTCATAATTTCAAATTATTGAAAATGGCAAAAAATTTAGAAGTATATATTTTCTTTCAAAGCCCTATTAACTATCAAATAACAAACTCATCAAATTAATAATAAATCGTAATTGGTTTAAATTTAATTTTATTTTTAAAATTGATGAACGCATGATTAATTTCTTTCATATCTTAAAATTAATATTAATAATATTTAAGGAGGTGACCCCTTAAAATACTCGCAGTACGATTGACGGAACGAAATCTAACGAACAAAATCAATTTTCTTTCATAATCTTTCTTTCATAATCTTTCTTTCATAATTCTTTCATCAATTTTCTGTACATAATATACTCGTAATTACTGTTCAAATACGCCTTAACTCAGTTTGCTATATTTTCAAACAATTTTTCTCTTTAAACTTGTTTTGAATTCATTTATCGGAGGGGAAAATAACAATTATTATGCTCGCTTAAACGGCCAGAAAAGCCTACGTGATTTATTTTAAATGTATTAGTAAAAAATATTATAACATGCTTTATAACTATTTTAAACTTTTAAATTCATTTCTTATTTACAGGCAGCAAAACTGCTCTGTACGTTAATACATATCTAGCAAGCGAACCTATCTGGATTTCGATCAAACCTCGTTGAAGCTCATATTTTCAAGCGGGCTTTTGCTGAAAAACCACCAAACAGGGGTTGATTATTTTTCCGTTTTGTCGAAAGATTTGAAGGTTAATATTTCAAAATTTTTAGTTTTACTGGAAAATTGCTGAAACACATATCAAGTGATTTTCTATAATCTGTTTAAAAAAGCCGCAGATCATTAAAATCCATCCATGGAATCATGAGATATCAAGGTCTGTAATAGGGCTGTTTTCAGACTTTGTGGGGGGGGGAATATCTCCGAAATATAGGGCCAGTCCGGAAAAAGCTTGGACATGGGTCTAATACCTTTTTAAGCCCTCTCAAGCGCACCTGCTTTGATTCAAATCCTCGTCGAGCACGTTGGGGGATTCCCTCGTACAAGTACTGTACTATTTTGAATAAGTTTTGTAACTTTTGCTTCAATTTAATGATTTTAAAACGAAGGAATTAATTTCTTCACTGCTCTACTTGTTCAAATACATTATTTTATTAATAGTATCTAAGATTTAGCTAAAATACATTCTAAGACACTTCAATTGTAATCATATTTTGTCAAAATCTTCTCACACCGTATATATAATATGATCCTTCGCTTATAAGGTCTGATTTTTCAGGAACACGGGGGGTGACCTTATATCCAATACTGACTGTATTTGTAACTCTTGAAACTTTGACTGTAAAACTTTGACTGTATTTGTAACTGACTGTATTTGTAAATCCAATACTGACTGTATTTGAAATATAGGAATAATAAGAAATGGCAGTTTTTATCTGCCTACCAAAACCCTTATTGATCTCTACTACTTCTTTTTTCTATTTTAAACTATACTATTGTTGTATTAATTTGGGGTTCCCTCACAACCAAATAACCAGGCTTAAAAAACGGTTTCTATCTTAAAATATTTCTAGGCTTAAAAACGTATTCCATCCTTTCAACCGAATGACTCTAACCATACAAACAGATTTCTTCTTCTCGATGAACTCTTCATTTATAAAACCTCTGTCTTCATGTGCGATGTTATAAAAACTAATGCATGCCCTCGCCTTACCCCTCCACGTTGTCCTAATTATATTCACCATACTGAAATCGAAAAAACCCGATTCCAAATTACTCTTGAACAATTCTAAGTAGTAGTAACAGAAGAGTGAGCCAGGGGGGTGGGATTTGGAAGGGTAGCCACCGAAGGCGGCACTGTAATTCCAAAACAATTCTAAGTATGGCGCGCATCGGTTGTGTTGATCCACTGGTGTGGGACCTCCGACTTGCAGATTTGCAATCTCTGAACTCGCTATTCCTATTCAGCAAGCATCTCCGAAGACATATGTTGGATTTGAGATAACCTTTCCTCATCCTTTTTTATTTTGTTTTACTTTACTTGTCCCTAATCGTCCTTGCAAATAATATTAACTCACTATTTTCCCATTGAGAAGCACAAGTTTTGTCAGCTTTTATAACTTGCTGCTCAAGCGAATCATTGCATATTCTATTTTTAAGTATAGCTATTTGATTAAGCTCTAATGTAGTTCATCCTGAATAAAGTTTTATTTCTATTGTATAATGTTTTCTACAGACTGGAGATAGATCTGATGCAATTGAAACAAGGTTTTCTTTTGAAAATACTCTATGTTATATAAGGCAGTCAAATATATATTTACCGATATCAATTTTTGACCCAAATTGTCAGTGTGAGGTGTTGCTGTATCAGCACATAACAATAAATTTAGCATTGTATTTAAAAAATATCTACTTTATATCCTTATTTAATTTCAATTTCAATTAAAAAAAAATCATCCTTTTTGTATTCAAAAGGTAAAGATATATTTAGACGGAATTGTACATTTCCAAAGTTTTTGAACAATTATACGGTCTTGCACAAGATCTATTTCACAAAGCTCTTACCCATGGTCCATGTTGACTTTTCGAAATAGTTTCGCACACAAATAAAACTTGCACAGCTACCTGTGCATGCACTGACGGCTTTTTTATCAAACCCGGCGTCCAGTCATGGTTCGCAAACTTGATCACCACTTGTACGCATGCAAAACAGCGTATGAAGACTGCATGTCACAATTCTGGGCGTCTACTGCAAAGTAGACGAAGAAAGATACGAAAACTTTGCATTTACAGTATGCTTTCAGAATATATAAGAGCATATATTCTTTCCATTCTGAGTAAGAATATATAATATTTCCACTTTTATTCCATATAACCGCGACCTTAACGTTGTGGGTTTGTGAATTTAATACGCTAACTTACATAGATGGAATATTTTTGAAGTTGTAACAAAAAAAATGATAAGAAAGGTACGAAAGAAACCAAAGCATATCAGCAGAGCATGAAAAGGCGTTTGCTTAAGATCTCTATGAACCATGGGCACCCCTTGGCTTATGAAAAAAAAAGGGGGGGGGGAAGACTGAATCCACAATTTTTCCTGGATGCATATAATTACACATAATTGTGGGGGGGCGCCCACGCTAGGAACGATCAAAAATAAAAAAATGTTAGCCAGTATAATACGTAGAATGTGAAAACACAACAGTTTACGTAAAACGAACAATGTATGGTCAATGAACTAAATGCATACGACCTTCAGAAAAATATCATATACTTGCTAAACAGCAGAGCTAAACACTTTATAGCTATTGAAAAGTAATAACGAGGTTAAATGGGTTCTCTTTATTTCCGGGAATTCTCGTTATGACTCGGTATTTTTCAATGTAGCAAAAGAGGGTAACTCTATGAAACTACTCTTTCATTAAAAGAAGCGCGAACGTATAATACGGCTTCCCGCCGACCGGAGTGCGAGACCCCCGCCCCTACAAGACCGTTACTCTACAATAAGGCGTTCAGTGAAGGAAAGACACCAATAAAGCCAACGCTCTCTAGCCACATTTTATCAAAACGATAATTCTAATCCGTTATTCACCAATTAAGATCTTGTAATGAACAAACCAATTTCATCTGTGTATGATGGGACAAAAGCATGTAAAACCCTAAATAAGATTAATACTTTTTCGCCTCTCGCTTTTTGCTTTAAAATACTTCAAATAAAATGTATTATATATATATTTATTTAGTTTTTATTATTCACCATTTTTTTTTATAAATCAATTTAAGTTTCTTACGAAAGTACAGATGCATTATACTTTTTAAACGATACATAAAAATAAGTGCAATAATTTTTAATTTTCCATTACCCACCCCATCTTAAAGATAAGGAATTATAAAATTATAGGGCGTTTTTCCCATTTTTCAAATGCTAAATCTATTCCTTGTGTCCTCTCTCGCTCTCTTGCTCTTGAGAAACATATTATGATTGTTACTGTTATAAAGTGGGGGAGAAATAAAAATGATATATATTTCTATAATTCCATTAATTCCAAAATGAAAGTAAAATATTCTACATCAAATCAAATATATCCATTCGATGCTTCTTCATCTGAGTGAAATCTATTTTGCTTTTCCCACACACTACTCCCATCATTCCCAGTCATTGGTTATCTAATTATTCGGTATTTAACAATTTAGTCTGTGAAATAAAGACGTATATTTGTCAGTCGTTCGTCTTAGGCTCGCCATAAGAAGCGATTAACATCACTTTATGCTATATTTACAACCAACCAGGCTTACTTGGGCGTCAAACCCAAATCCAGCGAAGCTAAAGGCGGTTGACATAACCGCTAAATCTCCGGCTAATTAATTTTATACAACGCTATATGTTTTACATAACGCTATATATTTTACATAACGCTATATATTTTATATAACGCTGCATATTTTAAATAACGCTATATATTTTATATAACGCTAATCGCGTTAACAAATTATTTAAACTTTTTTGTGTTTAATCTTAGTTAAAGAATTAGCTGAAATTGTCCATAACATTAATATTATTAACATTTTCCAAAGTGCTGGGAAAAATTAGTAACATCACATTTGATGACGCATTTTCTTGTAAAACAGCTAAAGGTGAAAAAATGCATTAAAACATTGTTAAGTTTTTATTTTAAATCGCAGCTAAAAATAAAATATAACGAATGTTCCTGCAACTTGAAATGGTATCAATTACTGAATTCCAAGTCAATTCCACATTACTGTCATTGCCATAAAAATACAACCAATCAAGTCAATCCCGTATACAGTCGTACAATGGCGTAGACACAACGCTTTTTGTAAAATTGTTTACATTGTAGGAAATCCGGGTTTTGACCACTGGTGATACGGAGTGCGTGTCCTTCTTCCTGCCTTTTCGTATTTCGAAGTTTCACTCCTTAGATAACGGAGATTCGAATCCATCGGAAAACTACGTCCTCGCGCCATAAAATACAAACAATCAACAATCCCGTAAAATTGCGACAATGGTACTGCGCCCAATCTGTTTAGCAATAAACTTAAATAAACTTCGAACAAATGTAAAACTATTTCATATTGCAGAAAAAGGAAAGGAAAGAATATGCATGTGCGAATGAGAAAAATGTATAAATATTTAAGTAGAAAATAGTTTTAGCATCAAGCAAATCTTATTGAATAATTGAGAAAAAAACAAGTTTCTGTATATTTTTAAGAATTTAAAAAAACAAAACACTTTACCTCCACACTATAGCTTTTGATAGAGGCCAATCTTTTACGAGCAACAGTAGCGGGCACGGCCATGGCTTTCTACTGTGGCTGACGTTTACGAAGAAAGTGCGGCGATCTTAGAAAATTTCGTGAACATCATTTCAACGGAAAGCAAGAGGGGGCGCTATGAGAATGTAACGAACCAATCGCAAGAACCGAAAGACATAAAATCTGACAGGTCAGACTGAATCTTAGCTATTTGTTCAAATTAATAAATTAGCTCTGTTAAACTGCTCAGATTAATACATAAAATCCTTGTTGAATCTGATTAATTTAACAAATCAAGTGTTAAATTAATCGGGTTAAACTAGCATTAGGAAATTGCAATAGATTAAATTTAGCTATGTCAATAAGAACATAATTGGACGAAACGTGTTCTGTAGACGAAAAATATTAAGGTGGGTAGCTTAACATTATTCATATTCACATTGTATGTAAAATGGACAGTAAAATTTAACTTATTATTTAACTTTTAATATCATATTACTTGCAGATTTTTCTCCTTAATTAGCACATAAAAGGTAATGAACTACCGTATTTGCAAACTGTGCTACATATCCAACAACATTTGTCATTTCCCACGTAGAACCTTACACGTACTCAGTAATGATTTGGCAAGATTTTAAAAAACATTCATGAAATTGTAATTCCTTTTATGACAAGCACTCTCTGAGTTCCGTTGCTTTTCTTTTAGCATATGAAAAATAAAAGACTTAATGATAATAAGTATTATTCAAATATTATCACTCTAATAAATTTTTCCCATAATTATAATACTCGTAATGCCAATTTTCTTTTGCCCGGTCACTCTCGTATGCGTTTGATGTGTAATAATAATAATGTTAATTCTACTGGCCCAAAGCTATGGAATGCTCTCCCATTGGAAATTAAAACTTCGTTACGTTTTATGAGTTCAAAAAATGTTTAGGTTATTTCTTTTAAACAAACAACGTGTAGATTAAGTTCTTGTCGGTTTGTGGTACAGGCATAAATGTTACATTATTATGTTCTTTTTGTGATACTGTTACTTTGATATTTGTTGCATCTTGTGTAATTTTAATAATTCTTATGTAGCCATGACAATTTGTATGGATATTAAAAAAAATTAAAATTTGTTTTACTCTCTTTTTTTTTTTTTTTTTTGAACATGTTCACTTGCGGAATCTGTTGGTCTAGGGGGGCAGTGTGCTTCTCAGGCCTTATATTAGACCATTTCTCGCTGTCTCCCTCCTCAGGATATGTGCATTCATTTCCTGTTGGAATATAAATATAATAATAGTAATAATAATATAGCAGCGGTTCTCAAATTTTTAGAATTACGGGACACTTTTCGGGGAGGGGGAATTTATCGCGATGCACACTTCTTCGGAGCGAAATTTATCATGAAGCATTATAGTCGTCTATGTGCGTTCTTTGCTGTGTTCAGGGCCGCCGCTTGCAGGTGTGCAAGTTGTGCCCCATACAAAGGCGCCTCATCAGGAGGGGTGCCATTTAAAAAAAAAGCTCTAGTTTAAGCTCATAGCGTGTTGTCAGAAATTATTATTCATGACAAGAAGACAAATAATAATTTTTTACACAAAGCATTATTAAAAAATAATTAAATCCAAAATTTAAAAAAAATAGATAACATGAGTAGGTAAGTATATCAGGGCCTGATTACCGACTAGGCCCACAAAGCAGGAACCTAGGGCCCTTCAGTTGGGGGGGCATTTTTTTTTTGTTTTTTGTTTTTTTTTTGTTTTGTTTTGTTTTAAAGTTGACTTTTGGTTATTCACTTTTGATCAGTATCTAGAAAAGTTTTAGGTACCTTGGGCGAACAGTTTAGGAACGTTTTGGGGCTATTTTGGATAGTTCACCACAAATTTTAAGAGTTTTAGAATAAGTAAGTACGTATTTTTTATATACTTTCAATCCCTCCCCTTCTAAATCTTGTAAGTGGCCCCCATCTAATACTATGCCTATAGCCCCCACTTTTCTTACTCGGGCCCTAAGGTGTACATATATAGGTATTTATATATTTTTGTATTTGTGTGTTAAACAAATTTAAATTATTTTCATTTCAATTTTTGAATACCATTTTATGGGGGCCCTGAAAGACATTTATGCATAAAGGCGCCTCTTACCCACACGGTGGCTCTGCATGTGCTTACATAACTGTATTTTTCGAGCTATTAATTCATGTTTCATTGTATAGCAAAATCATCGATCATTTTTCGATTTCTTAAATTTTGATCTAAATTTACTTTTCTCATTGAAAAAAAAAATAGTAGTTTTGAATATCGTTTTCTCGAAACATCAATTTTGCAGATACGCGTCTTTGACATTAGAGCGAGGATATTTTAAGCTAGCGCCTATAGTCTGTGAAAAGCCAGTTAGAAAAACGCCCTTCCCTCTACTGAAATGAAACAAGCCGTCTGTGACGTCGGCTCCCTTAAATTCTAACGGTGCTACCCGCCAATTTTCCGCGAACGGACTATATATAGATGCTAAACCAAATGACAGCAATATTGACAATAAAGTGTACTTTTGAGTATTTGTAAATTAAATTTATTTATTTATTTATTTATTTAACATACAGTAAAACAAAATATTTGAGAACGGATTCAAACCAGGTATTGTAAATCCACAATACGTTACCCACGTAGATATGATATTTAAAACTTCCGTTTTTCTAATTGCGAAACCAAAAATGTTTCCTGGCAGCGAAAAATAACGATAAAGCATATCACGAGAACTTCGATGCTAATGAGAGGGGTGTAGCCTTTTTTATTTACACAAGTTAGTTATAGTATCTGGCTGAATTTGGGACAGCTGCAACCCAATATCTGGTTCTACGTTGACGCAGGATTGGTATTTCGTTTTAGTAACCACCTATGGGCAAAGAACTGGGAGTTCCATAAATAAGCTGTTGCAAAGGGCAGAAGGGTGATTTTCGTTTTATCCACCAAAATTTTAAAATCGTCTTTTAGCTGATACCAAAATTCTGATATTTCTTAACTGATATTTCTTAGCTGATATTTCTTAACTACAAAATTTTCTCCTATAACAGGATCTGAGTCCAGATTTATTAAGCACTCACTCATATTGCCGCGATGTCAGATAAACTGGCTTTTCCGACACAGAGTATAGGTACAATCCAAAAATTTCTCTAGTTCTTTATTTTATCTTCTTTTATTTTTTTTATATTTATTTTTTGAGAGAGGGGGGGTATTCTTCTGGAAAATAAAATCAAATTTAGTAGATGAAAATGACACTCGTTTAAGATATCTCCAAATAGACTTAAATTTAATTTTTATCAAATTCTTAATCCTTTTACCATTTGCAAACTGTTCAAAATGCTCAATATTCAAAAATGATCAAATTTTCCACCCTAACCACAACAACATATAAAAGCAGTATATAGCTCCCAATATGCAAGATAATTTGGCATAGGACTTCGCAAATTATATTCCTAAGTCGAAGTCAATGTTATAAGCGTCTTCAAAATCTTCGTCAGAAAGTTTTTCTGACAAAAGAGCGCCAAGTTCGCCTGAAACGTATATCGAAAGTACCTTTTTTTTTACGTTTATAACGTTGATTTCGTCTTAAAAATCTTCCTATATCTCTATACACTGTATACACATCAATTACCGATTATGATATGAATAGTGCTTAAACATATTCCATTTAATTTTTATGTTTTTTAATTTGCTTTTACCCTCCCCTCTCCTACTTTAATTAAAAAGTTGATGTAAAATATCTATCGAACACAGGATCGCGTATTGCATCACAATACTGCTTTGGGCCTTGCAAGTACTTAGGTCTCCTATGATTAAGTCGATTAAGTGCCTTGGATTTTTTTTAATTAAATCTTAGTACGATATTTTCAAAGGTAAACTCTTTCTGTGTACAGACAAATTTTCATTGGTACTGAAAACTACCATGGAATATTCAATAAATGAACAAAAATAAATAACATTTATAGAGTTCAATTTTATTTAGAACAAACATGACATAGATAACACAAATATCCCAGGTTAGAAACGTTCAACAAGCTGTAATAACAATATAAATGTTATGGTTTTCACACAATAATTGTCAGTTATGATATGAATCATGTATATATTGTTTTATTATATAAATTAATAAATATATTCACTTTTCATAATATTCGTACAGAAAGAAAAATTGACCTAATCTAGCTTCAAAAGTACGACTTACAAGAATACAGTGGCGGAGTGTGGCTTCAGAAATGAGTACTTTCCGGTTATTCATCATCCTTTCCCCATCACTCCTTCGAATAAAAAATCACAATTTACATATATATATCATCAAGATATATATATGAATTGAGACTTTTTATTCAAGGTGAAAATGGTGGGGGGAAAACTTCTGAAATCACAATGTACAACTGCAAAAAGATAACTTATAAGAATGTAACTTAATAAATATTTTGCCATAGAGGGTTTTTTTTTAAATTTGTAATTAACCTACTTCAATGAAAAAGTTTGCAAAACGTTACAATATAAAATTTAAAAAATGTTATTCAGAATTCGACATCGATATAATACATCAAATATGCAATGTATATTAATTGCATGTTAATATATATAAACAGTGAAATCTGTGTGTATAACGATAGTCAAGGGACCGAAGAAAAGGTATCGTTATAGACAAGGTTGAACATGTTACAGTGTATATCAGTCTGTACCGAGAGAAAATATCTTTATAGACTTCACTGTGCACACCCATACACACATTGTGTGCATAGTGATGTCTATAACGATATTTTCTCTCTATTATACTATCGATCTATATCAGGGTGGGTAAATTTCTGTCTGTTATTCATTTCTGTTAACACCACTGGTTATAACCGATTAAAACCGGCATGGTTAAATTTAAATCCAGCCAGGATAATTTTTTACCTTTTAGTGACTGCGGACAGGGTGAAGAAGAGGCATAGAAATGTGGCTTTTGTCAGAGAAAATGGTCTTTGTCAATAAGTTCGACGATAAAAAGAAAGACTGGATCCGCTGCCAAATGTGCAAAACCTGGTACCACGAGTATTGTGTCGGTGCAAAAGGCCAAAAACGTTTTGTTTGTGGACACTGCACGTAATATTAAAAAATAAGGTTTATTTTTACTTTCAGAATTTTATTTTGAACTCTTATGAAATATAGGCTGTTGTATTATTCGATTCCCACTTTGGGAATCGAAGACAGAGGTTATGAAAAACTTCATGGATCCAATCTAATTGCACGGCCTTTCTATTGATTAACTTTATTTCTGTTAACTGCGCATAAAATGTATGGCCTTGTATTGTTTTATCGGATTTCCAATAAACGTCCATGAAGTTCATGGGCGTTGAATTGTTAGTGTGTTTCGTTATATAGTGTTTTTTGTTTGATTCAGTGATTATTGCGCGAATATGGACAAAAAAAAACAAAAAACGAGTGCATCTTGCTAGTAATGGCCCAAGTGGGGCAGTACCAATTACCAATTGTATTCTTGAACGTTATAAATTGAATTATTTGGCTTTCTGTTATATTTCATGTTATTCGGTCATATACACAGGTTTTATTATATCTATTCAAATATCCTCTCAGTATTCAAATAGCCCTGTTCCATATGGAAATTTTACAATTTGGAGGGTAAATTGAATACTAGCAAAATATATACTAGTTTTCACTCCTCATTATCTAGCTTCTACGGAAAGAAAGCTTACAGATGTGGATATTGTACTGTATATTTAAAAGAAAATTACTGCTCACATATATATTTTTCACATATTATACTTCCATGGAAGTTGAAACTATCCGTATAGCCCCACTCTACCCTACCCAAAATTTCAAAAATAAATGCATTTTAAAGTACAATAGGTTCAGTTCCAATGTTCATGGTATTTATTCAAAGGTTACATCATAGCAAATTCACTAGCATTTAAGTTCAGGCTGATCTTTTCGATAAAGCAGTCTATGATAAAAGATCCGTTCTTTGTGTAATGATTTCTAAAATATTTCTAAACAGATACCCTATGCTTTATAACAGACCTATAAAAAAGTGTGGTTCATTGGCTGTAATACAGCTTGTCCAATTGGTCATAAACATCTAAGGCTTTTTCTTACTGCCAGTCTGTCAATGTTGTTGCTTTTTATTTTATAGCCAAAGGTCTAATGAGGTAGAGAATATAAATAAGGCGAAATAGGCATAATAAGTTAAAAAATATGGCCTTCGAAAGATGGTTTTTTGCATCGTTAATTTACTCTGAATATCGTTAATTCAATCTGTTAATATCAATCGTTAATTTACTCTGAGTATTTTTTAACTTTTTTAAAGTACTTGAATTATTAAAATAATTAATATAAAATTTTATTATGTATTAAATTATTGTAATAAACATATATTTTGTAATCTTTCATTTACTAAATGATGCAAAACTGTTAATAATTTTTACCAGTTTCTCTCACTTTCTGCCGGTTAAAATCGGTTATAACCAGTTTCTGCCACTGGCACGGCAAAAAGTAGTTTCTGCCAGCAGAAAGCCAACCCTGAATACTATCAAAATCGAATATGCCTTTACAAATATTTCAAAATGTCATATATAATTAATTGATTAAAATATTTAGAAAATGTAGTGAATCTATTGAAAGTAAAAATATATATATTGTTCAACATAAACCGCATTAAAAAAAATGTGGTTACAATATGAAAACAGTTTATAAAATTATCAATAATTTAATACTGTTAAATTTATATTGCGAGAATGCTTTTGTTAATTAGTTACGAATGTAGGTGGAGACACTTTCAAATTCTTTTTTACTTTTGTAAATGATTCTTTTGATGTTTAATGGGACATATTTTGGTGCTTTACTTTTAAAAGAATTTTAAAAATTCAGAATAATTTTTCGAGTATATATTTAATAATATACAGATTTATTTATGAAATTACATTTGTATTGTGTATGGACATACGCATCCAGCTGGATTATAATGAACACGTCAGTTTTAATGCTTAATATTTACAGGTAGTGTATGTTATAATTAGGGGAGAGTTGCTGAATATGGGATAGGTTCCTAATTTCGGATACGTCGATAACTTCATTGATAGGTGTTGCAACTTGGCTGATTGTTGCGTAATTACTTCTTTAGTTGTCATCGATTACTCCATTCAATCTGTAGCGTTGTTAGAGGACGTTTGTTTTTATAGTGAAGGAATTTGTGTTTTTTGAGATTTTAAATATTTTGCAGACTTCAATTGAACGAATCGCTTCTCCTAGAAAGGTACTACAACTGTACTATTATTGTTATCATAATATAGGCTAAGAATAGCAGTATAAAATGAATATAATGTAAACATAGCTATTGATGTTTACTTTTGAGGTTATAATTAGGTTATTGCTGAACAGTCGGGTTGTGAAATATCGATAGTGAGGCGGTCCTTAATATAGGATATCCGATATTATGATATTATTTTTTTAATATTACAGATATCAGAAATGAAGAAAAGGAAACAATGAAGCTGTAGCTGCCGTTAAAGAGAAAATAATGGGGGTTCTAAAGGCATCTAAAGTCTACGAAGTTCCTCGTTCTACTTTGGAGAATTATATGAGTCAAAAATGTAAAGATACCGAGACACTCATACCTACTAGACTTGGAAGAAAATGTGCATTAGGAGAAAATCTTGAAAAGCAATTAGTTCAGTATTGTAAAATTATGGATGAGAGATTTTATGACGTTACAGTGCGTGATGTTAAACAGCTCGAATTCCATTTAGCTGTGAAAAATAATATTTCTCATCCCTTTGCTCTTTCAAAATGCATTGCTGATAAAAAGTGGCTTCGTAATTTTCGCAAGCGGAACCCAGAAATTTCACTACGTACACCTCAGTCGATGTCATTAACTCGAGCCAAAGGTTTTAAAAAAGATAAAGTAGATACTTTTTATAACATGTTACAGACTGAACTCCAGAAAGTGCATATGAACCTAGCTAAAATTTTCAATGTCGATGAGACAGGCATAACCGTGGTTCAATCCACGCGTTCTAAGATTTTATCCGTGAAAAGAAAAAAACAGGTCAGCACTCTTTCCTCGCAAGAAAGGGGAGAGTTGATGACAATTGTAACCTGCATAAGTGCCTCAGGTATTTTCGTACCACCATTAATTGTATTTCCTAGAAAGAACATGAAGGCCGAACTCTTAAACGGTTGACCTTCCGGAACTATTGCTTGTTGTCACCCTTCTAGATGGATGAAAGACATCTTCAGTAATTGGCTTAATCACTTCATACAGTATGTAAAGACTACTCAAGAAGATCAAGTTGTTTTAATCTTGAATGGGCACAGCTCCCACACACGAAATCTTGATGCGATTATTTTGGGAAGGGAACATGAAGTTATTATTGTGTGCCTGCACCCCACACATCGCACAAACTCCAGTCTATGGACGTGTCTTTCATAAGCCCTTTCAAAACTATTACTCTCAAGAGCTTGAGACATGGTTATCAAATCATCCGTTTAGGAGTCTATCATCACATCAAGTTGGAGAGTTGATGGGGAAGGCTTATGCAAAGACCGCCACTTCGCAAATCGCTGTGAGTGGTTTAAGAAGTGCGGCATCATGTCTTTTGACAAAAATAGGTTTTCTGAAGCAGATTTCGTTCCTTCAGTACATGAGAGTGCAACTGGAAACAGACCCACATCTGATCGCCAAAATGATAATAGGCCTACATCACCTACGAGCTGCCGACCCTCAACTTCGGCCACCATTTCACCAGTTGGTGTAGGCTTACTGTCGTCATCTAGTGTCTCTCCTTTTGACATTCAACTGTTGCCCGTCCTACGTCCACGATGATCACAACCTAAAAAAGGTCGTCCTCTGGAGAAAGCCGCAATTATCACTGGTTTCCCATACGAAAATTGCATTGAAAAAGGCAATGACGTCACAAGACAAAAAGGGGAAAGAAATCTCAAAAACTACAAAAAGCAACAAAAGGAGTAGGCCTAAGGAGTCAATCCAAAACAGATGTACCCTCACAATCATCTTGTAGCATAAAACTTTTTCCTACAAATCGAAAACGCAAGTCAGAGACTAAGGGAAGCCTTCATCTAAATTCGGAGATGAAGATTCATCCTCAGAAGAATTTGCACTGTCTTTGGTATCAACTGATGATGAAGGCAGTGCCGATGAGGAGTGTCTGTTTTGTTTTCAGCCTTATAAATTGGACAAAGCAGGTGAGTGATTAATAAGATGTATAAGTCTTAGGTTGCCTCACGTGTTTTTCTTTTTTTTTTTTACTTTTAATATGAATCTAATATACCCCCAACATTTTAGAGGACATTTATATGGTTTTTATATAAGACTCTATTTAGAATCTCTAAATAAATAATAAATTGGATCAAAAATTAGGATTGGTGACTTATATATATATATATATATATTATAAGTAAATTAAGCTTGTATTTTTTGCGATTACCAGAACTTTTCCCTCACAGTCCTTTCCACATCGAGATACGCAGAGAGTACGGCAGGAAAGAGAAAAAGTGATTTATCTACTAATATTTGGACTCTGCTGATTTTGTAAATAATGTTTTTATATATGATAGTTATTACTTAGGGGAGGTTGCCGAATTTGGACCAACGCCTTGATTAGACCACCATTGTAACTTGGCCTGTATATGCAAATTGGATCATATAACATGCAAAATCGGTTACCTTGACGCATTGGCGTACGCAGGGGGTGTTGATGGGGGTTGTAACCCCCATTGCAATGAAAATTTGTATTTTTAACATAGGAATATGCGAGTTGTATCTCTGTAACCCCCCATTGAGCCTATAACCCCCCTTACGAACTTTCTGCGTACGCCTATGCCTTGACGTAATTCTGATCGACGCAATCACTTCTGCACACTATATTGGAGCATCTCATAGATGTATATTTAGTGAGAAGAGGTTGTATTCCTGGCAGTTAGAAATTAAATATTTCAACGTAAGACTGGCTTTCAAAGTAAGCAGCAAAATATGACGTTTTATTTTTAGAAAATACACTTATTTGGCTTTATTATTTATTTATTTATAATACTTTTATTTTAAAAAGGTTAAACACTGGTAAAATAGCAATGAAAAAGATCACCCAAGCTTTCGGACGCATCAGCAGCAGTCCTTCATCAGGAGTAATGACGATGTTATGTTTCTGTCTCTTTTTATACTTGAAATTTCTGGTAAGTTTCTGGAAGTGGTTGTGATGTATTAATGGCTTTCCCGTGTAGTTTGTAAGTTTCCCAAGATTCTAAGAAGTCTTCCAGAAACTTATAAACAACTCTTACTCTGAAATGTATGGGACTTCCCCAACATTAGGTAGCCCGCAGTATGGGTTTCTCATTGGTCCCTATTGGGTTTTTCCATGATTCTATTGGAGGCCTCCCATTGGTTCTCATTGGGTTTTCCCATTCTGCGGGACTACTCTGATGAAGGGTTTTCCAGAAATTTCAAGTATAAAAAAGAGACAGAAACATAACATCGTCATTACTCCTGATGAAGGACTGCTGCTGATGCGTCCGAAAGCTTGAGTGATCTTTTTCATTGCTATTTTACCAGTGTTTAACCTTTAATAATTTAGTTGAAAAGTAAGGTTAGGTACAATAGTTATGATTATTTTTGCAAAGTTACCTAGTTTAGACCACAAGCAGTTGCCTGAATTTTACCAGCCCAATTCGGGCAACGGTAGAATTTTATAAATATTTCTTCAGTAACGAGCGTGGCCAATAACTCGAGTGTGAGGAAATTTGTGATCGATCACAACAGAAATTTAACAACATCGTATGCCATAGCGTGCAATGTTGCCAAATGCCAAATACTTTATAATCTTTCACAGTTATTAGTTATCCTTTTTTTTTTAATATATCTATTGCAAATATATGCTTTTTTTACTGCAGTTTTTCCAACTGCAGTTACCTGATCACACTACCTATCACTGGCAGTATGTAAATGTTGCCCTTTTTTTTCCTTTGCAGACTTATTTACTTAAGCGCAAGAAACATGCCATCGAAAATACGAAGGAAACAAACTCTACCAAACACAAATTTCTAAATTGTAGAATGAAGCATACAATAGTGTAACCACCCTGGACATAACTGAGAGGGTCTTTAGTGCCTCTGGTCCTTAAAGATGTGCCTGTTTACAGGCACATCTTTAAGGACCATCAATTTGCACCATCCGATGAGTTTGCTATGTTCTAAAAGTCCAACCGAAATTGCAAACACTACCAATATGCATGAGGGACCGATATATACGTTTTCTAGTGACAATGAAAGATGCAGTGGTGATGTTACAATTGCTTATGTACCCAGGAGAGAAAAAAATAAACAATTCAAGAAAAATCTCTTCGAAATATCACCTGCACCAAAACGAAACCCTCAGGCAGTTCCAGTATCTTTTTGAAGACGTGAATTAATCCAGAAGGCAGTTGTAATAATAAGCGTTTCCTATAAATAAAAACTGGAGCAAGTTAAATGGAAAAAATGAGAATACAAAATCACTAAAGTTTGGGCAAAAAGAGAGAGTGAGAAAAACAAACGATTACATGATTTCGTATTTTATATGAAGACACCAAAGAAGAAAATAGGATGCAGTCCAGGAAGTGTCGCACCTGGGTCCACACACTATGTGCTAGGATAATTGCAAAGATCAAAATGCACTTTTGCTTAAACTACTCTTAAAAAAACTGGTACGTTTATGAGGTAAGCCAGTGGTCTATACTTGGAAACCAGTTTCGTTGATTGGACTCATGACTTAATTTTAATTTACTACCTTTTTGACATTCCAAATTGTATTTTTGAAAAATTAAATTGTATCATTTTGAAGACTTACATAGTGACTGTTAATTCCTCTTCTTTTTTCATTTTTAAAATATCCCGTTTCCAATATAAATAAAAAAAATTTCAAGTGGTCCAAATTCGGCAATTTTCCCCTAACTTTTTGTATCTGCACTTTTAGCTCACTATAACTCGCAACGTCTCTGTACTGGGATATATATTGTTATAGATATATAACTATTTCCTAACAACCTACGGGTCATCTACGATTTCGTCGTTTTGAGAAATATGATTACAATATATAATTTTCTATTCGATATTTATGCTTAATTTTTTTTTTATTTTACAACCTTTAAGGAAATGGTTTAAAAATCCTTAGAGAACACAAAACATTACTATTTTAAGATTTAAAATTATTTTAAAAACTTTATACCTGATTCAGTGCCTTTTATAATCTGGTTTACTTTATATCGTGATATTCTAGTATAGATTATTTAATTTAATCTCATTCAAAACATGATTAATTTTTATATGTGTTAAATATCGCGCATTGTTTCCCCTTCTGAAAAGTTAGCGTTTTCTTCCCGAATGTTTATATTCTACTTCATCTTCAAGCTCTCTTCTGTATCATCTTAAATTTTCCTGTTCTCCCTCCTTAGATTATTTCGGTTCCCAATCGTTCTAGAAATTATTTTAATTGAAATAAAACTACCGTATAAGAAGCTATTAAACCAATCACAGTAAGGATGAAACTTCGATTAATAACAAAGGCATTCCATCCAGTGAATTTTGGTGTGCTATATAATATTCTATGTATAAATGTAACAAGCAGATTTCGTGATTTTTCGCATCGAATCATTCTGCGAAACATTTTATAAAGAGGTCGAGAACAGTTCGCAGCATTCATAGGCACAGTTGAAGCCACTGCAGCAGTTAGAAAAAAGACAGAAACCTCAGACACTAGGTTACATATGTTATAAATAAGAATTGCGATATTGTCGAAAAGGTAAATATCGGTAACCAAGTCATAGATATAAAAGGTAACTTGCGCAAAACTTGTAGCGTACCAGCCGAAAACAAGCGGTGAAAAAATGTCATCCATGCGGTCTGTGTTATCACTGAGTCTATCATACACGCCATAGGCTTGAAACAAATCTCCAAACGCTTCTTGTTTAAGAGCTATTTCAATATTTTTGTATTGATTACCATATAATGAAACGATAGTTGCGAAAAATAGGCACAAATTTGCCTTAGGTACCATAAAAAGCCAAATCCAGCTTAACCACTGCAGAATCGCCAGAGCTATCGGGACACCCTTGGCATGTTGAACACTGGTCTCTGACAGTCCGAAGACGTACATATCGAAGTAAGCTTGTAAATCGAATTCTTGCAAAGAGCATGTCATGAATATGCTTAGTAACATGCCGTAGCCCCATAAGATGCAAACCAGCCACTTTGATCCACTAAGACTGGAATATTATTAAAAAAAAATAGTCAACATCTATTGTAAAACGCATATGTCAGATAAAAACATAAATGCATATATATCGATGGCGTAATATACAAAGGTTGTAAATGCAAAAATTAAACTTTCAAAAAAACGCAGTTTGAAAACCTACATCTGTAAACCGCGTCACCAAATTTTATATAGTAAACTTTTTCAAATCTGATAGGACTCTACTACGCATTTAAAAACTTAACTGCAAAATTTGTTTATTTGATCTACAGATGCAAGCTTTTAAATTGCATTTTTTTTTTTAAAGTTCAGTTTTTACACTTACAACATTTGTATACTACACTATCCATATATCAAATACATATTATACCGAAGGACTGGTCTACCATATATAAGTGCCCGCATGGACGCCAGCTCGTATGCTCAGATTTAAACGGCGCCCAATAGTCCAGTGGCTTCTTACTTGCTTATTTATTTGTTTTCTGGCGCAAGGATACCTAAGATCATGCTCCGCCAAGATCTATACTTTTCCGAGGGACCATAACCTCTATCGCCTAAGGAAACAAGCCCTGAAATGCACGTTTGGTGCCTAAGGGATTCAAACCCAAATTTTCTATACGGTAGACAGAGACATTACCTTTACGCCACCGTATACAGCTACATTATTAATATGTACCCTTTATAAATATTTCCTACTCCACAGATTCCAGTCATGATCAATGCCAGCCATATGCATTACCCTCTGTCACCTGTTATCCAGGCCCGTAGCTGGATGCTTGTTATGAGGAGGGGGCTCTGAAAGTTACAGAGGGTTTCAGAAACCTACAAGGGGACTTAAAATTCGTAAATGTTTTGATGTATTTTATTAATATATTTACTGATACTAAATATATAAGGAGAGTAATATATTTAACGTTAATGAATAAATTTCTTAACATAAATTTTATATTGAAAAATGAATTTTAGTATACCTCTCTATAATTTCCCCAATCCTTATTATAAAGTATATGAAGACTCAAACCTATGTAAAAAAAATTACATACACAAGATCTACAGTAGAAAGCTATTTTGAATACATTTTTAACGTCAAAGAACAATTTCCATTGTTATGTACAATTTCGTACAAAACAAAAAATTTAAAATAAAATTACAATACTTGATTTTTGAGAAAAAATATTTTCCAGGTTGGGGCTGACTACATTTCCAGGGGGGGCTCAGCCCCCTATAGCCCCAGCCTGGCTACGGCTCTGCTATTATCTCTTCTTTCTTAAAAAAAAAGGGACATTTTCAATAATGGAAAAGTCCATCTTTCTTTGCAAATGTTTTTCGTACCTAATCAAAGGCACATCATATATAAAGTACAGCCGGTTCCTCCCGATTGGGCCACCGCTTAATCAGGGCAGCCGCTTAATTGGGCCAAATCTCAAGGAACGAAACCCAAACCAAGAAACTAATAGTAATTTACATCGCTTAACCGGGACAACATTCCGCTTAATTGGGACAAAATTTTAAGATAACAATTAATTTGTTTGTTTGTTTGGATGTTTTATGGCGCAAGAGCATCTGGGCTATACTGCGCCAAAATTAATTTGTACATACATATTATGTTGCACATAATCTCAAAAAATATGTGCAAGCAATTTAATATGATGTGATCTTATATACAGGACTTCAGATACATATCACTCAATGTTTACCGTCGATGTGGTGACGCAACGCTGGCACGCACGCGACGCATATCGGCGTCATGGGTCCCGTCTTGCGAGCGGGGTAAAACTGAAGTTTTGTTTTTAGATTGAATTCATTATTTTTTTCTTCAGAGTTTATATTATTTTCTTATAGTATGTATTGTATTTTATGTATATATGTAGTATTGAAAACATCCATTAATAAATTTTATGTGAAATTCGCCTATTTGGAGCAGCCGCTTGATTGGGCCAAAATGTCTTAGTCTCGATGTGTCCCAATTAAGCGGAATCTACTGTATTCATATTTCAATAAAATGGTTGAAAAAGATAGGAAAGGAAATGAAATAACCTGTACCTGTATATCGCCATTGGGTATGCAGTATTGAAATCACATTGTAAATTTTCTAACACTTTCAAGATGGCGGTTGTGTTTCGTCTTAGAGAATAATAGGAAGTCAAAATTGCGATCGTGGCAACAGTCTGACAAATAAGTTTCATGGTAAACATGAAATGGCCACCACGGGAAGCAAAAGCTACAGTATTTCCTAATGACAGCAAGAATCGAAGATGAAGCAGAAAGAAGATTAAATTTCCCCATCTTTTGGCTGCCGAAGAGGTGTTGTTCATTGGTAGACCGCATAGGTTCGAAGACCAGAAAGCAAAATGCAGTTGCGTACGATATTGAATCTTGTTCGTGGACTACGAAGAAAAGGCAACGTAGCAGGTTAGTTGTACGTTACTTATGCAATGCAAGTCAATTGTTTACGATATATGATTGATTTACTTACACATTTCCTACTACACGGGACATCAGGCGAAATTTTACGGTTTTTATTCTTTACTTTTACACAGCAAGAATCCATGTTGCTTTTGAGGTGCAAAGCTTTCTGTGGAACTATTTAAAAAGTTTCGTCGTCCAGAGTGAGAACAAAAGCAATCTAAATCATTGAGAAACCGGGAAACGTAGAGAATTGCTAATCAATAAACGATTAGTTGCAAACCGTGTTGTCTATGTAAAAGGAAAAAAACTAATAGACATACCATGCTGATAGAAATTGATGAATGTATGAAGCTAAAAAGATAAATAGAAATCCAATATTATTAATAACGCAACCCTGTTTATTGATTATCGACATTTCTTGAACACATTAATAATATATAATAATAATGAAATTGCATGTCAATTTGACATTTATGTAAGACAGTGTCCTTGACAATATAATTTTGTTTTGTCATCTTGATTCAATTTTTTCTACACAAAATTTATGAAAAATTATATCTTCAAGGTAAATACATAATTTATTAATTCCGTGTAGAGTACAAGAAACGTTATACACGAATATATACACACTGTTAGGTAGTACGAAACGCAAATGACACAAAAATCGCAGTAAATTAATAAATTAAAATTTAATTAAAACTGGGATAGCTATTTCGTTAGCAACAGCTATCTTCTTCGGACCGATACAAAATAGTATTGTAATACACATGCGAAAACATTTGCGGTTGCCATAACGCCCAGTTTAAAATTGGATATGAAAATAGGCTGTGGGTGCTCGGCCGCGTCTTTGGCTATGGGACGAAATATTAAATGCTACGAGTTACTGGCCGCGTCTCGAGCCATTGGAGGGAGGAATGCTCTCCAAATGGAAGAAAGGCTACTGTGAGGAAGCTGGTGATTAGCGGTGATAACAGTTAGATAGGATGTGGAAGGTTTCATAGAAATCCAGGTCTAACAGAGAATGAACTTTTTGAATTAGTTGGGGCTTATTGAAGGAAAAACTGTGGCTAACTTTCCAGGCGTGTTTAGCTAGAGCTGATTTTTGTAGTTCTTGTTTTCGAACATAGACTTCATGTTCTTTCAAACGGAAGCGAAGAGCCCGTCGTGTCTGGCCAATGTGTATTAAGTCACATTGGCATGGGATGCAGTAAATTCCCCAAAAATTGGTGTCAGAAATCACGTCCTTGAGCTTAGAACAGCCTAATTTGTTAGATAGAGTGAAAACTGTCCTGAATTTAAATTTCCGAAATATGGAGGCAATCTTTAAAGAAATTAGTGGGACAAAGGGGATGCAGGTAGTATCTTCGAAAGGAGTTGAGTCAATAGAGAGAGTGATGTTCAGCTTGGGTCGTGAAAGTCATCTCAAGGCTCCGATAATGCCAGGATTGTAGCCGCGATCTAAAGCGATGTCCCGAATGTGGTTGAGTTCACTATTGAGGAATTCACTGGTTGAAGAAAAATTGAGGGAACCATCCAGTAACCCGCGAAACCATCCAGTAAAACGTGCTCATTTTTTAGCTTTGTGGATATGCGGAAGTAGCGTGGGGCGGCATATCCAGTGGTGATATCCATTATATTCCTATGTCATCGTAAGTGTCGCTGTCCTGCGTCCAAGGGTGGAAACTTGTAAATTTTTGTGGTTGCTCCGAGCAACCACTGGAAATATTTTGGTTGCCCTCAAGTTAAGTTTGTTGCCCTAAACTATTTATTGTATCAAATGTGAAATATCGGTGACGGTCATTATAATGATATAATAAATATTTATTCGTAAAATTGCCATATTCGCTTGCATATTAAGAAGTGTAAATAGGAGTAGAGGATTTACTCATGATGCAATTCTTTTAATCATCATCTGTTGTACAGCTATGGTCTGTACAATTATCACTCTATGAGACAAGCGAATCTTCTGGCAAAAGAAGTGACTGTTTTCGACTTTTATATAGTTTCTGGTATGGTTTTCTCTGTTTTGCACTTAACCACACGTTAATGACTTCATTTGATTCAAAATCTTCGCTACGTGCAGATGATAGTGTTATTTGTATTAAGTCTGTTGTAACGAAAACATGCAGTTTGCTTTGCCAATTACCTTTTACCCTTTTCATGACAGAAAAACCTTGTTCACAATCCACACTCTGAGTTGGAAGACTGAGAAGCAAGTCTATTAACAATGAAAAATTCCTTATGCTATTCGGTTCATTCATAAAATTCCACTCATACTTGCAGACATTCTTGCGTTTTATGTACAAAAAATGTTTAAAATCAATCCATTTGCATATGATGCTTTCCACACAACAGATGTTTTCTGACATAACATCATCAAATATTGTAATGCATTTAGTAATTTCTCTGTCCCCACATGTTTTTTCAAACTTTCCGAGCCAAATTTTGAAATTGAAAAAGTTCATAGAATTTATGATTGAAACATCTTCAAATCTATTTTTCAGTGATTGAAGAAGAGATTTTATTGTTACCGATGAAGCAGCAAAATCTTTGTAAGCTTGGAGTTTTATTTTTGCATTATGAAATAGTTTTGAAGACAGAATACAACCAAATTTGATTCCTGGGCTTGATTCTAGTTTTTCCGTGTACATAAGGAATTGTGTAATGTAGAAAATACTTCAAGGAGGGGCAAATTTTGTAGTTGAAAATCTAATGGTAACTGACTGAGAATAGGCAAAATGTCCATCAGAAAATGCAAGTATAAAATAAAGTTTTCTTATGTAATTACTGTGAAAAGCTGTTTTGACTTGCCCTTCGTTTCAGCACTGTGTCCACGTACAGAAACCTATTCAAGGTGTTTAATAAGAGCTGGATATAACTAATGAACTGCAGTTGCAGCTTCAAGGGAGTAAGTAATCCACCTCGTTTCATCAGCATGCCTGGGTTTCACAAATCTTGTTTTTAACGCACTGTGTGTTGTTTTGAGACCGGCCATACTTAGAGCACTTCTTGAATAGAAACAATACCGTCTCTGAAGCGTTTGTTGGAAAGTTTTATGATATTGCTAAGTATTAAAAACTTCTTTGTCAAACTGGTAGCAGCAGTACAAAACATGTGTTGAAAATCTGATTATATATTGCATTTTAGCGATATTTTCAATATTATAAATATCGAGATTAAAAAAAAGGAAAATTTTAATTGCCCCAGGGGCAACTGCTTTTTTTTGTTTAACTCGCCCTTCTAAATATTTAATTGCCGGGGCAAGCGGGCAACCGCAAGTTTCGACTCTTGCCTCCAACTCGGTTGCTTCACGTCTCTCAGTCTTCTCCGTTTCCATGCGCTACCGTCACTGTCTACACACTCATGACGTCTCATGTGTATAGGGATGAGTGTCCCCAGTAGCGTAGCTAAGTGGGGAGCAAGGGAAGCAGTCGCCCAGGGGGCCAAATTTCGGGGGTGGTAATTAGCCTTTAAAAAACAAAAAAAAAATTTTTTACCCTATTGGAGAGGATGGCAATGACAGTCACTTACCCGGGCAGCAAAATGACGCCAGGGTAGGTGTCCCAACCCGCATATATATATATGGCCTGCAAAAGGGTTGCTGGTATCTAACTGGAAGGAGACCCACACGCTGAACGTATGTGACGATGTGTGGAACCGGCCAGGCCAGTAACCTAGTGTCCTACCCCGCCTTCAAGTGGTGCAGGCTGAGCTTTCTATTTATGTGGCAAATTAATATTTGCTACACGGATAGAAAGGCGGAAGGGGAGGGCTAATTCACCAACCCGTCTAGCCAGCGTGGTGAAATTATGGCTAATTCCTCCATTATGTTGACACACCAGAAACCATGGCCCCTAGTCTCCAGGTGCTGGAGTGCTCCTGATCAAGGCAGCGGTCAGTGTGGCATGAAAGCAGGGGGTGCTAAGAATCACTGGAATGGCCCAGGCTGCCGTTTGTTATTGACCTTGGCTACGTTTAATGGACGATCCCTTGCTTCTGAAGCAAAACTTCAGGAATTGGAAGAAGAACTTGACAAGATCAAATGGGACATTGTAGGACTCAGTGAAGTTAGAAGAAAAGGTGAAGAGTTGGTGGAACTTAAAAGTGGACATTTGTTTTATTATAGAGGAACGGAAACTGGAAGAACAAGTGGTGTTGGCTTCTTAATCAACAAAAGAATTAAAGACTACCTTCTTGAAGTCGAAAGCACGTCAGATCGAGCAGCGAGGCTCGTTGTTCAACTAACCCAGCGATACCAACTTCAAATAGTACAGGTATATGCACCAACATCAAGCCATACCGACGAAGAGGTTGAAGAATTTTATGAAGAAATCAAAGAGTTACACACCAAAGGGAAACAACATATCAAGCTCATCATGGGGGATTTCAATGCAAGAATTGGACAACAGGAACAAGGAGAGACATCGGTTGGTAAATACGGATATGGGGAAAGGAATGAACGTGGCGATCAACTCATCGAATTTGCAGAAGCTGAAAATCTTAGCATCATGAATTCATTTTTTAAGAAGAAACCGCAAAGAAAATGGACATGGAAACACCCAAATGGGGGAACTAGTGAAATTGACTATATCCTGGCAAACAAGAAATCAATTATTGAAGATTGCAGTGTACTGAACAGATTTAATACTGGAAGTGATCATCGAATGGTGAGATGTAAAGTGCACTTAAATACTAAATTAGAACGACAGAAGCTCATTAGGAAACAAGTAAGTAAGAGGGTGGATTTAAAGAAATTAAAAGAAAATACCGAGGCATTCAAGTTGGAATTAAAAAATCGCTTTTCTGCACTGGAAGGACTTATTGATGAAAGTGATATCTCAGAAGCAAATGAAAACATTGTTAAGACAATAGTTGAAACTGCTGGGGAAATTGGTGGTGTAACCTGTAAAAAGCACAATAGCAAATTATCTGAGAAGACGAAACAGCTCATGAAAAGGCGAAGAGATATGAAGGTGGACAATCAAAATACCAGTTCCAGGATTGAGTACATAGAACTTTGTAAAACTCTGCGCAAAAGCATGAAAGAAGACATAAGAAAATTCAACTGTGAGCTAGTAAGGAAAGCCATTGAAAATAACAAGAGCCTTAGGGTTGTTAAAGGAAGTTTATCTGTTGGGAAGAAACACATCATTGCATTAAAAGGAGAGGATGGCACCGTAACAAGAAATAGGGAAGAAATACTTAGAAGAGTTGAAGAATTCTACAAAAATCTATACGAAAGTAACAGTGGATTAAACGAAGACATTGAAATAGTCGAAGGAACAGCTCCTAAAATCTTAAAAGAAGAAGTTTCATTTGCAATAAAAAGTATGAAGAAAGGAAGAGCCCCTGGTGATGATGGTATTACATTAGATATCCTAAAAGAAGCTGGAGAATATGTAGAAGACATACTTGCAAAATTCTTTACCAAATGTCTTAACAGCGGTAACATACCAAACCAATGGGATTCTGCAACAGTAATTCTTTTGCATAAAAAAGGTGATAAAGAGGATTTGAAAAATTACCGACCAATTAGCTTGTTACCTGCTATTTATAAAATCTTCACAAAAGTGCTAACACATCGCCTGCAGAAAAAATTAGATGCAGCTCAACCAAGAGAACAAGCTGGATTTCGAAGTGGATTCAGTACAGTGGACCATATTCAAGTATTAAGAGAATTAATTGAAAGAACACATGAATATGAACTTCCATTGTGTGTGGCATTTATTGACTATGAGAAGGCCTTTGACTCTATTAAAACATCAGCAGTCATCAACTCTTTAAGATCAACAGACATTGAGGATGTGTACATTGACATGGTGAAACGTGTGTATAAAAATGCAAGTGCAAAATTTCGGTTACATAAAGATACCAAAACTATCAAAATTGGTAAAGGTGTGAGGCAGGGAGATACCATTTCTCCAAAACTTTTTACTTCAGCTTTACAGATGATTTTTCAGCAGATAAATTGGAATAACAAGGGAATAAAAATAAATGGTGAATATTTAAATCATTTGCGGTTTGCTGATGACATTGTTATTTTTTCAACGAACCCATTAGAACTCCAAGACATGGTACAGGAGCTCTCAACTAGAAGTAAAGAAGTTGGACTCAAGATGAACCTACAAAAAACTAAGATCATGTTCAATAATTTCGTAGAGGAAACAAAAATACAAGTTGACAACATTGAGCTAGAAATTGCTGATTCATATATTTACCTTGGCCAGCTGATTTCAATGGATGGCAACATTATGAAAGAACTCAACAGACGTATTAAACTTGGCTGGAGTGCATTTGGAAGAAACAGTTTTATCCTGAAGGGGAAATTGCCTTTGTGTCTAAAAAGAAAGGTCTTCAACCAGTGTGTATTGCCAGTCCTCTCTTATGGATCAGAGACATGGAGTCTAACAGTTGGAGCAATACGAAAGTTACAGACAACGCAAAGGAGCATGGTCAGTTTCCCCGAACATTTCCGGGATCGTTGGACGGACGTAGATGGACGGTGGACGGAAACCTTGTAACGTGAGTTTGTTTTCTCTCTTTACCCTTGGTATGAGGTGTATCGCGGTGCTGTAGGAAAGGGATATGTTGTAGAGTGAGATAGGCGCGAATCAGGAAAGATAGGTAGGGTTATTTTTTAATAGTTCAGATGCCTATTTATTTGTGTAAATATTTGTATTGCATTTTTTTGGGATTACAACAATATTGTATAAATCCATTGAGTGAAATTGGTTTTTTTATAATATGTGTTTATCTTAACTGTAGCGATTAACGAGTAATCACGACTCAAACACATGAGAACGGTGCTGTCATGAAATGAGCCTTCATATATAGTAATTACAGCTTCCTGATACAAAAAATATATCATACTCAGTGCGTTATTGTGTCACATTTTTTATTGTAATGCTATGCGATCATGGTGGTCTTTCAATAATCCATTTATATTAAAGATTGTTATTGTTTTCAAGTAGCCTTATGTCTATCTTAGCGCCTGGTTATTCACTGGTTGTTTACAGGTAAAACGCCAGCTAATAGTATAATCGTTTATACCACAGTCGTTTAATGACTAGAGTGAACTAGTCATTCGCGATACCATTAAAGATTTAAAGCAACGCATCGGTCACTGAAACAGAACCAATATCCTCTACGGGAAGCCAAGCACCGATGTGCTTTAAAAATAACTGTACTGGTGTACTACAAAACAAGCACTTGTGTGCTTTAAAAATATAACGGTAATTATGTACCCACACATACGCACTGGTGTGTTTTAAAAATATCGGTATTGATGTACTATAAAACAAGCACTGATGTGCTTTAAAAATAACTGTACTGGTATACTACAAAATAAACACTTATATGCTTTAAAAAATATAACGGTAATTATGTACCCACACATACGCACTGGTGTGCTTTTTAAAAATAAAACTACTGGTGTACCCACAAAACTAGCACTGGTGTGCTTTTAAAAATAGTACTCATGTACTGGGAGCATTAAAACATTAAAATACAATGCTATATAGCCCTAAATTTTGCTTTAAAGAAAATTCAACCGAGCAAAATTTAACGATAATACTCATAACTGAAATTATCATAATATCATTTAATATAAATTTATTTCTTATATGGCCCCAATGTATCAAATCATGCACTCACCCCCCTGATAAAACATTTCTAAGATTGGAGCCACCACAATTGAATTTGTTGAATCATCCAGAACGTAAAGAAAACTCAGAATTCACACGTAGATAGCGACTTGAAGAAGCGCGACCCTTTTCTCGTCAACAGCTCGTTAATAGAAGGACATTAAAATTGGAATTTCGTTTGCTCGCTCTCTTCGACGAGGGACGTTCCGCAATTCCTTAAAGCACTGGAATTTATTCGATCCACCGCTAGGCACCAAAAATTACTAAGCTGTAACGTAGCTAGTAAAATTCGAGACAGGCAATTGACGCTTGGAAGAATTAATTTAAAATCACATTTTATTCATCGAAAATAACTTTCTGTTCTCTACGTACAGGAAGCCCAGAGAGGGCTGTCTAATGGTAGCATATCTCTCGGCGTCCAGGCCCCTCTCTGGTCTTAAGTCGCCTTTACGATCTATCCCGGATCTGGTTCACACATGTCAAAGGTCGGATTCCAGATGTCAACCCAGATCCAGGGACTGTAATTTTATGTTAGAAATTCGAGTTGTATGGACGGAGTGTAGATCAGTAAATGCTGTGGCTGAGTTCAAAAGGGGATATAGTCAAGAGGCAAATGACATATCTCACATGGCTGGTAAATGGGGGGTCGGTACACAGTCAATAATACTGCTTTGACAGTGCCACATGGCATATCTAGTGTTAAAAAAATTAGCCTCTCTTTACCTATACGTTTATACATTTTCTTTCAGTCTTTGTGAAACTTTGCGAAATCAGTGAAATGGTAAATCGTTCAAATGGTTGTTGTTAATACAATGCAATACATCTTTATTTTCTCTTTTGTACATTGTATATTAAAATTTTCAACAATAAAATCAAACAAATTTTTCTCTAAATTTCTTTAAAAAGTTAAAATCTAAAATATTTTTAACAAATGTACAAACGTGTGGGATACGGATTAAAAAACACAAGTCTTAAAAGACCCGAACCCAAGTAATAGTATTAAAAGAAATAACAGATAAAGAAAGTTTTCAACGTGCATTTTCACCATTACATCGAATTGTTTATTAACTTTTGATATATAATAATCCTTTAATTTTTTTTTCAATAGTGAATAACTATTTATTTGTTTTAAACATTTCGGTACTTTAAGTGTAGTATTATATTCCATATTTTTTATCATGTTTAGTAATTTATATCGTTTTATTATTTCAGTTTTTGTTAATTTCTCCTTATATTTCAGTATGTCTATGAATTTATTTTGAATCTTCTGAATTTTCTCTATATTGGCTTTTCCTGTATTACCCCATAATGTTATTCCATAATTTATTTTTGATAGTATTAGAGAGCGATATATCTGTACTAATATTTTTGATGGTAGAATATCTTTATTTAGTGCTATAATTCCTGTATTTCTTCAAAGGTTTATAATTAATTGACGGATATGTCCATTCGATGATATTTTTTCATCTATGTGTATTCCTAAAAATTTTTTTTTACTTGTTCAATATATAGGGGAGACCGGGGTACAGTGTGTTGCGGGGCATAGTAGGACAATTGATTTATTTACTAGGATAAAAATGTTTAAAAAAGGGAAAAATATGATACACTTCGCCAACTTGTGTTGCTACACTGTGCAAACAGTTCACAGCCATCACTTATTTTGGAGGGAGGCAATAGCTATTTTTGTTCTCATCTGACTTGTTGGGAAAATTAGGTAAGTGTTGTTTTTCTGCATTTGTGCACTAAATTGTCATCCAATAATCAATATTTTTGCATTAATCCATAGGTCAAAGCTTGTTTATTGCATATGCGTGATGGTTTTTCATTTTATTCGTTAGTGGTAAGTAAATTGTAACTTTTGGTATGTGTGTGTGACTTGGGGCATAGTGGGACACCCTTGATGGGGTACACTGGGGCACTGTTACTCAACATAAAAATATATCAGATTCACAAAAGTTGAAACAAAATTATTAAAATTTATAATTTTCAATTAATTATTACCTAATGATAATCTTTTCGAACTACTTTTATATTGTGTGAACATGTAATAACACCTTGAGTTAACCTGAAATTGTTAGAACTGCATCAAGGCTATATAAGTGGCCTGTATTGTGGGGCAAAAACTACATTAGCTGTTTTTGCTCAAACAATGTTTAAAACTAATTCATAGAGCTATCTCTGTTATACAAATTATATTAAGCTTGGCACGGAAAGAACTATAATTTATAACTTTATGTTTATCGTCCTTTTTGTAAATTAGTAAGATTTTATATATTTTTAATATTTCTGGGTATTTTTCTGTTTCAGTTATATCATTTACTATTATCGTTAATGGTTTTTAAGTTCAATATATTATATTTTATAACTTTTATGTGTATCCCATCCTAACCTGGTCCCTTTTTTGAGTTCATACTTTGTATTATCTTATTTACCACTAATTCTTCTATTTGTTGCATATAAAATGTATTTATGATTTTTTCGTGATAATCTCTTTCGCATTTTTATTATTGTATTTGTTTGCTTTCTGATCTTTCTATAATTATTCCAGTTTATTTTAGTTCTTTTTTTTATAAATATTTTCAATTTTTTATTTGTTTTTTTTTTTATCTTTTTGTCAAACCAACTTTTACTTATATTTTGTTTTATACTTTTTAACTTTATGGTAAAAGTTTCTTTATATATGGATTTTATAATTTCTTGAAAAGTTTGGTATTTGTTTTTTTCATTTATAAATATTTTTTTCCAGTCTAAATTTTTTATTTTTTCATTAAAATTAATCATATTTTTTTGAATATATTCCCTATATTTTACTTGTTTTCATTTTTTTCCCGAGTTTTTGTCTTATATTCAATGAATAATGGCATGTGATCAATAACACTTATTTTTTGTACAGTTACATTTATATCACTTATATTCGTAAAACAATAGTCAATTTGCGAACTATGTTCGTTTCAATTCTCGTAGGTTCTGTTCTGTGTACAAATAGTCCATTACACTCCATTATCGTTAGTAGTTCTTCACCTGTTAATTTTATACAGTAAAACCTCAGAATAACAGTCACCCATGGGACTTTGCAAAAGCGACCGTCCTTCGGAGGTGGCTGTTATTTAGAGGTTCAGTATAAAAAAATGAAAATAAATAAAATTAATAATAAAAAAATTTATCATATAAATTACATTAATCATCATCTGTTTTGATTTATGTTAAAAGAAATCTGTGATTCGTAATTGTTTTGCTTTTTTGTGACAAATATTCCTTTCTAAGCAAATACTATAATAATATTTGTATTTCTTTTATATAACTCGTCATCATTTTTGTTCAAAGCAAAGTTTTGGATCTCCTGAAAATTTACCAAAACATCAAAATATGTTTTGATGTTAGAATTTTGTGGCAGTTCCACTCTTTCTCTCTTCCGCTTCCAATTCCTCATAGCCCCCCTCTCCAATTCCACCATATTTTCTAACAATTTCTGAATGGTATTAAGCTTAGCAGAAACTTCTAAATCTTCGTTCACGCAAACAAACCCGTTGGCTTTCATATTTGTCATTTCTGCTCATCTAAGAATGCTATCCAACCCTTACCCATCATCATCCCTGTCCAAGGGCGGACTGGGCTACCGGCCGGTGCGCCCTCATGGGCAATTGGACGTACCTTCGAATGGATAAAAACTCGCGCCCTTTGAGAGGACTCGGTCCGCCCCTGCCCACGGCGGCAAATTACCGACAGCGAAAAATTTGTGAAGACGCGGCTGAATTTTTTGGCCAATTAAATTATTAACTTCTCAGAAATGCTTTCTACCCATTGAAATATGTCACGATATTTCCGGACCACCCATTTTAATGAAAATAGGCGGCGAATTGGCCTGTGAGACCAGTCTCTTTGCAATTTGGTTTAAATAGTAGTCCATGTACTACACCATTCTGCGAAATAACTGGCAACAATATATATACGTTCGTAAAGAGATTATATATTGTCCTTCGTAGCTCAGTGGGTAGAGCCTCCGCCCGGCAAGTGGAAGGTCGTGGGTTCAGGTCCCACCGAAGGCAGAAATATTTATTTTCTTTCGAACGTTTCACCATCTAATCACGCCATACCATCGGCGTTGGTATCACTACGCCAATAAACGTTGATTGATATTGTTGTTTGATTTAATCTGCGTAGTGTTCGATTTATATATAAATTCAAGTAAATAATTTTAGAAAAAAGACCACTAATAAGAAATGGAACCTTTGTTACAAACGTGCCTTAAATATTCGTGCAGTACAGAGGCATAAAACCCAATTATAAAATAAACACCCAAAATAAAATTTTGCTAGATTTAGTTTGGGACTTTTTTTTTCTTTTAATTATTAGGCTATTAATACACAATTAAATCCATCTTATATATTTGCCAATAGATGGCGCTCAAATAACAGTAGAAGAATAATTTCAAAATAATAATCATTTTCGAAAATTAAAATATATATAAAAAAGTTAAATTATCATTCAATTTACCCATCCTTTATTTTTATTCACTAAATTGAATTTTAACAATCAGAAAATTTCACCACTATTATAAATTTTTGCCTATGCTAAACTGCTAGTACTGTCCACCTTTGGCGCAATATAGCCCAGATGCTCTGGCGCCATAAAATCTAAAAAAACAATACCTGATTTTCTTGTTAAAACGAAGTGCGTGGGTGTGCACGGGCGGATTTACATTTTGCCTCCCTTGAGCTACTATTTTTTCCGCCCCTTCATACATGTCCGCCCCTCCCCATTAAGTGATAGGAACACAAAAATTAATACGTTTAATATAAGTATATCAAAAACTTTTGTTTTAACAGTAAATATGCTAGAAGGCAAACTCATAAATTGAAAAAAACATTAAATATTAACTTATATTGAAATATTATTTTTTTGGTATGTAATAAATCAAATTCAAATTTATTGTAATAAATTTTAATTTTAGCAAAAAAATAAAAGCCTATCGAACACTGGTATTTAAATGGAAAGCATGACGTCTAGCTTCCTTCTCGGCAAAACATCTGATTATATCCTCCTATGATACTTTGTTAGACTCAATACACAAAATTTTGCCGCCCTAGTCTATAGCCTAGTATAGCCTATTGAAAAATACGGCACTGATGTGTGGGGGGGTTGAATATAGGATGAAAACAAGCCTAAAGAAAAAAAGAGAAATTTAAATATTTTCCAAGAGCGCTGTGTCCCTCAACTTCGGGATTAAAAAAAAACAAAGGAATTTATGCAATTCTTAATTTTTGTGAGAAGTAAATAGCAATAAATAATTTATTGGTTAACCAATAGATGGCGCCATCCATGTACTTAAATCAGGGATCTTCAACAGTGGCTTGAGTTCTATAGAAGCAAAGTGTTGTTTGCTAACATAAATTGAAAACAAAAATTGAAAATAAAAATAGAAAACAAATTTCTACGTTTTTTATTTATTATAAAAGTTCAGTAGCACTTGTGTTTGTGCAATAAATGTGAAGTTTTACAACAGCAGTGAAATTTTGTTCGACCTCAAAATATTCTTCGCAGTCTTTTTGTCACTAGATGACGCTAGGCTGCCTACTTGGGACTAAGGTGCCTAAATTTTACCAAAAAAAAAAAGATAAATATGCTAAATGTTAAAATTAAAGCACTCTACTTGCGACTTCCTATCATAAACAATACATTCATTTTCAGTTAGAATTGTAGCTATGGACACATCCATATGCGAATTTTGGAGGTTAAAAATAGCGTAAACTGGAGGGGTGGCAAAAAACTAAAGACCCAAAATTGTAAGGGAAGAAGTACGATTTTGCCTCTTTTCTAAAAGAAACAGAGGGGCAAGTGCACACACTTGCCCCCTTTAGATTACGCCTATGGACACAGCTAAGTAAAAGTTTTCTAAAGCTGTATTTTCATTTACCATATATATCTTCACCGTGTTTGGCGCAGTATAGCCCAGATGCTCTTGCGCCATAAAAAAGCCAAACAATCAATCAATCAATCATTTACCATATAATAGCGTTTGCTGCTTTAAATCTGTAAATTGGTGAAATTAAACATTAAAATAATTTAAAAATACCTATTATTTTAACTTTTTAAGCCGCATAAACGTGAAATAACTTTAATCTGGGAAATAATCCAAAGAATGATTACAACAATAATATAATAACAAAGATAATGCTGCCATCTACTAGCATTAATACGAACTTTTGTGACATTTAGACAATTTAATGCAGGGGTCGCTAAATTTCTTTGACCGTCGACCCCTTCAAGAGTTTCTTTAACTTTTATTGACCCCTACATTTTACTATTACAAAATTATATTGGAGCAAGCAAGAAGGACGCCTATGTTTTTTTATAGTTACAGTCAATTCTGCAATTTTCAGTATGCTATGCTAGGCTATATAGACTAGAGAGGACAAATTTTGTGTATAGCGTCTAACAAAATCAATATTATACGATGATGTAATCAAATTTTTTGCCAAGGAGAATGATTGAAGTCATACTTTCCATTTAATTATCAGTGTTAGACAGGCTTTTATTTTTTTGCTAAAATTAAAATTTATTTCCATAGAATTGAATTTTACTTAAAATATACCTAATGTGATCATTTATTTTTTTTCCTCAAAACGGGACATACGACGTATGTCCCGTTTTGAGGGGAAAAAAATAACCGGGACATCTACTAATTTTTAGGTATTAGTAGTGTGTTATTAAAAAAAAACGCATAGTTTTTATTTATTAATGAAAGGAATGGGAATGAACGTGTGAAAATAAATAATTTATGTCGTCCTATATTTTTCTGAAGAACATATTTGCTTAAGTAAATTTGGATTTGATTTTAAATAAGAATAAATTTCTTGGCATGATTTCTTAAAATTTACTTTAATAATTACCATTGCTTTAGAAACTGCGACTAGTAACTGTGTTTTTTCGCTCATCCATAACTTATTTGTAAGAGAAAAAGACCCTTTCTACTGGTGCATTAGTGCCTGGCAGGCATGAGATATATTCAATAATTATACGAAAGTTCGCATGATTCAAACTATTGGTGTGAAAGTGTCTGAACAATTCCACATAATGACTTTCAATTGAAACATTCCCAGTGTTCCATTCTGTCAATTCCTGCGGTGTAATGTAGTTATAAGTGAATACTCAACTAATACTTCTGATAACTTGGTCACAATTAATAAATCCCTTTTCAATCAATACATCCATTACATTTTGAATTTTTCTCACTTAGGTATTTTGGTTGAATTCGCCCATTCAAATATTTCTATTCTTTCATTTCCCGTCAATACTGTCATTAGATAATTGACAATAACATCTAATGTTTGGCTCGGTTTATCTTAAAATTCTAAAAATTTGACTTGTATGCCTTCGTATGGTAAAAAGAAGCGGACTAAAACAGGAAATATTTTCATGGACCCGTGGTTTGATGGCACAGTGGCGTCTTTCAGTGAATTCTGGGAAACAGTAAAGACAATTTTTAATGACACATGAGCCCTATTATGTTTGTAGCGATTTATGAAACATTTGCCATTTTAACGTTAAATAAATATTTGGTAATAGCTTTCGGATCATGTTTTTTTAAATTTATATTTAATTAATCACAATTGATTAATGTCAAACGTACTACTACACTAAAACCGTATCAATTTAAATTATTCAAATGCACAAACCAAGGCTAAGCCCGTAAGAATGTAGTGTACAAACCCCCTCTGGAAACAGTTGTTTATGGTGAGAATAGAAAATTAAAGGGGCGACAAATTTGCAATATGATATACGGCACAAATAATTCTAAATTTTGTAAAAGTCCAATTAAAGTATAAATGACGACCTCGGTCGTAAACGGTGATAACTCACATATTAAAGAAAAATTAGCTATTTGCATGAATAACACGACTAGCCACTTCCTCAACTGTTGAAGGCAAAATAATTCAATTTTTCAATCATAGATGGCAGGGCGTTTGACGATGATATACCACATTTATTCAACCTGTGCATGAAAAAGGTAATAACCCACAAAGGAACATGGCGTCATCGTTTAAGCAACGTGCTGAACATACAGAAGAATGTAGTGTTTTATTAGAGACTGAAAGTGAGATAAGCTGCAATAGCGACCCAGATGATCCAACTTATACTGGTGTTGGCACAGATGATCAGTTGTTCAGAAAGAATAAATTCTGTAAGTTCCTTTTGCTGATTTTATTCAGTTAAGTAAATGCGTGGCTTGTCACTTTTTACATGCACGAACTCAGTTGCTTAGTTCCTTTTACGTGCGGACTTTGTAGATTATCACCTGTTTATTTCATATCATGCAAATAGTAATATAAAATGGAATAAAATATTACATTTTTTTATTTTTATGACAGTACGGTACACTAGTTAACTTCATGCAAATACTTTATACGCGCTGTATTATGTTTTTTTAAGCTGTTAAATGGTTTCTTATTCTTGAAAAATAATTTCCCTGAAAAAATAATCGATATTTTGTGATATCAAGCCCCCTAATGAATAAATTATCATTCATCATCTTTTTGAGTATTCAGTTGTTGTTGCGCAGTATTTGCGCAGAAGTGTTTTTTGTTTATTCTAGGTACCTTGTTTTTCTTTAAATTAATTCCCATGTCTGTGGGGGATTTTTTCTTTCTTCTTCGCCACTTACTTGTGGGGGTTCACGGGTTAGCCTGGCAAATATATATTGGGGGAGGCATGGGGTCTACAACGGGGTAATGTTAAACCTATGAAAGGGTGGTTGGGATGGGTGGATGGAGGTGAATGTAAGTATACCATTTTTATCGTCACAAAAAGGTATTAAAAATAACTTTGTTGTAAAAAATAAGCGTGGTTCATAATTATGGATATTATTCCTCTTTGTTTTCCAGGATATCGATTCTATGCGAGATGAGCTTCAAAACATCCGGAAAGGAAGGAAACGGAAAAGAAATAAAAATAAGCAGGATGAGGCACGGTCGCTTCGAAATCATGGTAAAAGCTATAGAATGAATCGCAGCAAAGGAAGTACTTCAAATGTACATCAAATTGGAGAAGACTTTCTGTAGGAAGAGGTGCTTTTCAACGCTGAACAAAGAAAGTCGCAATAATATTTTTCAAAACTTTTGGAACATGAGCAGTTACAACCAACAAAACACTTACCTATTCGGTTTTATCCGTCCTCATAAAGTTAAAAGAAAATACAAATCACAAAATTCGGAGAAGAGAAACATTTTGGTTGATTATTTTATAAAAAATGAATCGTCTGAAACCCGTGTTTGTAAGAAGGCTTTTGTAAGCATGCACGGTCTACAAAACTCTCGAAAAAGGGTTGACCTTTTGGTCCAAAAAATAACGAATATTGTTCCATTAAATCAACGACAAAAAGGAAAAGCTGCATCGCCACATTTTGACCAAAGTAGGCGTCATGGCCAGCACAAGAAAAAATATTTAGACACTAATATTGAGCACGTCCGAGCACATATCAATAAACTGCCTCGCTACACGAGCCATTACTCCCGTAAAAAAACTCCAATAAAGAGTTTATGACTATGAAATATTCCATTAGTTAATGTTAGAACGATTACAAGAACAACTATTTTCCTGGATTGAATGTACAACCAGTATCAGAGGATAAGTACAGGCGTGTTTTTACCGGACTTCAATATATTATTTAAGTCACCAAAATCAGACACTTGTTCTCAGTGCGACCAACTACCGTGTTTCCCCGAAAATACGACCGGGTCTTACAATAATTTTTCCTCCAAAAGACACGTTATGGCTTATTTTCAGGGGATATCTTATTTTTTTATGAACAACAACTTACATTTATTCATTTATTCATGTACAAAATAGCTGCCATCTGTTTGCACTTTTAATTACTAACAGTTGCTACTATTGTTGATATCTTTACTTCTTACATTTACTTCTATTGCGGTTTTTTCCAGATATACAGGGTGGTTATAAAGGCTCTCCGTTTAGAGCCCTCTGTAGCCCGAACTAATAATAGGAATGCCGCCAAATTAGAAAAAACGCGACAAAGGCACAAGAATTGAACGAATAAGGCAAATCTATAAATATATTCTCCTTTTTTTAAGTTAACTCTCTGCAAGAACTAAAAGAAACTTGCATAAATTGCCCCAAAATTTTTAGTTTAAAATAAAATGAAAATAAAACACTTACGCCAGTGCAGAAATTTGCACAAAACGCTTTTTCTGTTGAAAACCTTTTCCGTGTTTTTTTAGTTTTCACAAAGAGTCAACTTAAAAAATGGAAATATGATTTTAAGTTTACCTTAGCTATTCATTTTTTATACCTTTTCCACGTTTTTCTCTTCTGAAGCGCCACATTTCCCCCTATCGATGAACTTTGGAACTATTTTTTTTTTACTGAACCCTTCTCCCTATCTGTTGAGCAGTAGGCGTACAACATTTGGCGTCATTCTTCTTATTAGTTCGGGCTACAGGGAGCTCTAAACGGAGATACTTTAATTATAACCACCCTGTATATGTGCAACTTTCCAAATATATATGTGCATAAAAAATACATAAAAATACAATTTTATATGTGTTTAAAAGCAAGAAAACCTTCATAAAATATTATATAAAGTACATATACATTTGGGATAAACTGAGATAAAAATAATATTATTTAATTATATATTCATATATTATTTTATAATTCACTACGCTCGTCGTGTGTTTCAACGGACGTACTAAATGCGTTTGTCTGGCTGACGATTTTAACTGGGGCTTATTTTTGGGGTAAGGCTTACATTACGAGAATCCTGAAAAACCATGCTAGGGCTTATTTTCTGGGAAACACGGTACGTATTGTAATTGAGAGTGCGAAACTAGACGACAATAACTCTGCTTTAAAAGAAGCGGAGCAAAACAAGGAACTGCACCTTCACAAAGAAAAAGCTGCTCAACAACACATCAGAGACAAACAAGAATGTGCTAAACTTAACCCTAATCACCATACTTTAACATTTGATCTTCAGCAGTCACTTCCAACGCCAAAGTTGTCTACGGGACCCACATTTTACAAACGTAAGGTATTTACATTCAATGTGAATGTGCATGACTGTGGAAAAAATAAAGGATATTGTTTTATGTGGTATGAGTCTGTTGGTCGAAGAGGATCAGAAGAAATTGTAAGTTGTGTGTATCGTTATTTTACTGAGCAGGATATTAAGGGAGAAACTCTAGGTGTTTTTTTAGACAACTGCCCTGGGCAAAACAAAAATTGGGAATTGGTGTCATTATGGTTTTATTTGACATCATCAGGAAGGTTTAAAAGAATAGAACATAACTTTCCTGTTGTTGGCCACACAATGCTGCTTTCAGATAGAGATTTTGCCGCAATTGAAAACAGTGTTCGACGTAATTATCAATGTGTATACAGTCCAAGTCACTGGAGAGAAGTTGTGAGTACATGCAAAAAGTCAAACATATTAAAGGTTTACGATATGAAACAGGATCATTTTCTAAAATTTAGTTCACTTTCGAAGTATATTATATATATATATAACAAAAACTTATGTGAATGGACAACCTTTCAAGATCCAGTGAATGCACAAAACTGAAGTTTGTTTCGGGCAGTCCTCTGACATATTTGCTTCAACGGCTTATGGAGCTTCCTCAGATGGATTTGAAAACTGTGAATTTCAACCGTTAAAACAAATTTCCCGTAATCTCATTAAAGCTTGTTTACGTTTATTAGTTCCAGTTCAGAAAATTAAAGATATATTAAAAGAAGGGGGTTGGATGTCGAAACAACAGGAATACGTTCCTAGTTAAGGAGGCCTTCCTTACACGAAAAGCAATCAAAGCTTATTCTAGACGAATGCATGGTGCCTTGCATCTAAAAAACGATGCATTGTCTGTGCTTTCCCTTATGCAACAATTAAGAAGTGAAAAATATGACCCCATTTTAATATTTAAACCACAAGGTAAAAAAAAACTATATGGTCTCCAAGGGCTCGATAAATTTCCGAATCATAATATTTCATTTGCTACTGGGTTCCAAACGATGGAGCAAAAGCAAATGAGGATTCAAGGTTGTAAGTCAATTCTTCTCATCGATTCTACTAACAAGACTAACCAGTTTGATTTTTACTTATACTACCCTACTACTATACTACCTATTTATACGACCTACTTTTTACTACCCTACCAAAGATTTACACTTAGCGGAAGCAAGACTCGATTTAATCACTCCTGTAAATAAAACTAATTCTGCAGAAGCGGATTTGAGAGCAGCAGCACTTGAAAATATCTTCGATAGATATCCAACAGATTCTTGGTTGCATGTTTACACTGACGGCTCTGCCGAAG
>QLNU02015360.1:230710561-230733388 GCA_006491805.2 Dysdera silvatica
ATACCTCTTCTGGTGTAATTTGTGCTACATCATTAGCATCTGAAAGAGATACAAAATACTGCTGAATATGTATTAATTAGTCATATAATTCGGAGCAGTTTATGTCACATGACTCTCGATTTCCACGACTCTCTTTCAAATACAAATGCAAGTCTCTGCATTTGTTTAAAAGGTTTTCACGTGTGGGAAGTATTTTTATATTATGTAAGAAACTCACATGTTTATGTAATATTGTAGCGTTTGAAAACGATCGTTAATTGAAGAAATTGCTGTATCAATTAACGGAAGAAATACTTAAATAACAGTTCTGGGTTTGTTTGTTTATCATCTTTTTCTTCGTAATCAAAAGAGTTTTCTTCTTTCTTGGTCGCTTTACTTTAAAGATTGGTTGAATTTTGAGTTGTTTAGCCATTTCTTTTGCAACAGCTTGTGCATTTTCAAATTCTGTAATTCTGTATTCATTTAAAAAATTAACGCAACCTTCAATTAAGTTTATAGCGTCAGACATGTTTAAATTATTTGATTGCATCATTTTGTTAACTATATTTACTTGAAAAAAGAACATCATACCAAACAACTAATGTGACCATAAATAAATAATCCGTAATAATAAAAAGTTCTGAGTATCTTGCTTCTACATTGATTTTTGGATCTTCTGCTTCCTCTGCCATATTACATAAAGCATCCCGGTTTTCTTTAAATTGATATCGGATTGCTTTTGCATTCTAAATACGACATTCTCAACGTGTAACTTTTTTAAAATTGACCACCTTTTAGTAATGCGATGAATAAAATATAGAGACGTTGAATTTCGGTACAATGCGCACAGAATATTTGCAGTAGAAAATGGCATACTACTGCTGCTTTCCTTAGGCCCTAAAACACCACATGTGAAGCAGTTTGACACACATGATCTAAATTTTACATGAAGGGAAAAAGCAATAAAAACAAAATGTCTAATTTGAGTGAATTAAAATGTCCTTCTGCGTGTGTGTAAATTTGAGACTTGTTTTCATTTCACGCTCAAAAATATTAATTTTATTTGACGCAAATTTCATACTCTCAATGTCTCATTCATGGGCGTAGCCAGATTGAAATTGAGGTGGGGGCGCGCGTAATAGCATATGAAAGGTCATTCTTGCTATTTTTACTATAGAAAACCAAATCGTGATGGGGAGGCTGTAACGTTCTGCACCGCAGTTGTCATTATGATGTTCGCGTCTATGTTTAATCTGATGGTAGCCGTGCTATGCTGATCACCTGGGTAGTCGTATATGCTGCCACCAGCTCAGCTTGTAAGCTAAGCGAAAGACTCCTTGTAAGGCTTGTAGGTTCATCTGCTTGCGTGTGTAGAATGACGACACTGAAGAGTTAGTAGACAACGACTGACGCACACAAGCTAATATTAATTTATTGAAGGCAATAGAAGATATTGGTATACAAAAAGACAAGTCATTTCCAACTATAGACGCAACGCCTAACTTCTGTTATTATAATACGAGATACGGGAACGTTCAAACGTACATCCGCCCTTCTTCCTAAACTTCGTGTCTTACACTCTGGACATCCCGAACTCTTTTTCTACAATGATCTCATTGGTCCGGATTCCTCACGTGGTCACTCCTGATTGGACAGTGTGACTCTCCTTCCCGTCCAACACGTGTTTCACATAAATATTCCAGAGTGTCAATCTTGACACTATATCCAAAAGTTATTGCTATTTCACACTCCCACATCCGGACTGTATACACTTCCTTTATACTCTATTCACCAATAACTCACACAAGTTTCTATCTAAGTCCCATCCACTTCCAATATGAGTGATCATTACAGAGGCTTGGTCTTCCCTACATCTTCTGGATGCTACCATGCTCTGAATTGTTTGTTTCCTTCATTACTAATTAATTAGTTAATTTTATAGTGTAAGTTTATATTTAGAAAATTGTTTATTACTATTATCACCATTATTTTATGCAAAAGTACCTTTTGGGTGAGGGGAAAGCTTCAACCTTTTTAGGTTGGTTTTGTTTTTAAGAAAATATCGTGTATTTAAAGCTAAACAATTTTAAATCTCGCCCTGGGATTTCTATTTAGGAAAGCTTTTTTCGCTGACACGCACCCTGTGAAAATTGTATTTCCATGTGCTTGTTCTATAAATTATGTATTCAGGGGCCGACTATGACTATTGGGGGCCTGGGCCCAACTTGCATTTGGGGGGACCTCCTCTAACACGCATATAAAGATTGGGTATAAATCTAAGAAATGTGCAGACCTTTAGTCCCATTTAAAAATATACGTAAGAATATGCTTTTCGATTCCATTGTCACGCCAACGTTGCATATAGTTGTAACTGGATACCAGCTGTAATTTCTCTGAATTCATTTTGGATTGCAAATCCGAAGAAAGAAAAAAAAAAAAGAATGAATTTTTTTTTATCAATTTACTGTATTTTGCAGTAAATAAAATTGTGCAATAAATATTTGGGGGGCTCCTTCTTTCGCAGAGCCGGGCCCGGGGCCCCCCGAGCCCTTACCATAATCTGACCCTGTATGTATTCACGTGGAAAGAATATGTCCAAAACACTTTACATTAAAACATGAACTTTAAGCCCTCAAAGTATTTTCCTAGCTAAAGCTTCGAAGCAAGGGGTTGGGGTTTTTAGATTCCCACAAAAAACGTTTCCACAGGTTCAATCTCTCCCGCCCCATCCCCCTTAAAAAATTTAACACCGAAAAGGTATAAGGTTAATTTCCAGTGAGTTATCAAAAAAAAATTTTTCAACCCTCCCCCAAATCACATACCAGCAACGGTCTTGCCCCGAAAAAATGTTCTGGAAGACACCCGGATGGCGGCAACACCATAGACATTAATTATTACATGTGGAAACCTAGCTTGATAACCAGAATAGACGTAAGTATAGAATAGAAATATAGAAAGAGAAAGCCTATAATTACTTATGTAAATTTTATTCATTTGCAATAAGATTTTTACCTAAATTTGTAAAAGACTGCGATTTGTGGTTGCTGTTTTGTGGTATTTTCTATAAATTGCTAAGCTTTAAATGTGAAAAAATATTTAATAATGTGATTAAAAATATTAATAATGAATGAAAGTAAAAAATATTTATTCAAATATTTTGCAAAACGGTTATTATTTTTAATTCAGTGTGGTATTTTTTCTGGTTGAGTCAAATATATTTATTTATATATTTAGGCCATACATTGACGCAAACCATTTTGCATGACGAAATGCGAAAACGGATGCTATTGAGCTCTAATTTCATGGCCATCTGTTAGCACCAGGCTGTCTGGTGGGAGCAGAATTTGATTACATAAGGCTAGCGTGTTCCCTAGCGACTCAAAATGGGAGTGCCAGCTATATCAGGTTTTCAACGTAAAGGGAAAACTAAAAAAATAAAAAACTTTGGATGGCGCGGAAACGTAGTAGGAAAATTTCCTTTCAACTAACGTCGTTGATTTGTTTGTTTACTTTAGACGGCTGGGTTGAATCAGCGGTTTCAAAATGTTCCTATGGCAACACTTGAAATTTTGATGGTCATGTAATCACTGTATTTTTCTCCATTAAAATCTTCATTGTGTACTATTTAGGATAATATGTGTAATGTAAAACTTACGTATTAAAAACTAGTTAATTATATTAACTAGTCTAGTATTAAACCCATGCTTGCTTACTGCAAATTCATATTTAATTTTTTTCAAGACGGCATCCTAAATTAAAAATGTGGTGGATACAATTCAGAGTTAATTGTATCTGTCCATTTTCATTTTTATTATGAAAAATATATTATTTCAATAATTTTGAGAAAATATAGATTTCCACCACTGGCACAGATAAATTCGATTGTTTGCCCTACGCTAAATAGGGTGTTTGTTATCTTTAGGCAATCGTAGAAAATGTATATACGCAATTTTAAATATCTTTTAGTCCAACTGTCACGTTTAGTCGATCGCGTCTTAGATCCGAGTAATCGCAGGGCCGGAGAAGGGTTGACACATCAGAAACAAAGAAAGGTGGTTTCTCCTAGCTCATTTGTACATTCCAGAGTTGCCAAATCTTTTTGGGCAGCAGGTCACTAAAATTTTATTACGAATCTCGGGGGCCAGGGGGTTCGCTTTAGAAAAAAACGCTTACTAAAAACCTCCCTAAAGGGTCACCCATACTATTCCCGCGATATTTTCTTACTTCTGAAAATAAAATCTAAAAAATTTTTGCTTTGCAATTTCTTTATTCCAAACAGTTGTCAGCGGGCCGAATTATGGCCTGCAGGCCGTATGCTGGACAAACCTGGTACAGTCGAACCTCGTTAACACGAATTGTTTTCTGAATCCCCACCAAAATAATCCACTTAATAACGCGATCACATCCTTTCCAGCCATATAACCCGAACTACTTTTAACACGAACAAAATTTTGTCCCCATGAATTTTTGCGTTAACGAGGCTCGACTGTGTTAATGGGAAACCACTTTTCTTTGTTTTTGATGCCAGATACTGCAACCGATAAAACAGTAAGTTAAACGTGAACGATCGTGAATCAGTGAGATTCTGAATGATTTTCCTAAAACTAGGATTTTAAGTGGTCGAAACCATGGGCGCCCCGAGGGGGTGCAAAGGGTGCAATTGCACCCTTTTGGCTTATGAAAAAAGGGGGAAAAGAGGACTGAATCCACAAGAAACTATAGTCCAACAACATTATTCAATTGGAATTTTTCCTGGATGCACCCCCTTGCAGGGGCGGCTCGAGGTTGATTTTGAACCCGGGCAGCCTGTCATGGATTGCTTTTAGGCGCCGCCTCCTCTTGCGAAAACGTAAGATTTTCACAGATGTAGAATGAACCATATAGCATATAAAAGTGGTCAAAAGTTTCTGAAAGAATTTCTCTAAAAATGTCTCTAAAAAATTCTTTAAACGTATCTCTTTTTAAAGAGATTTTCTACTGTTGGGTCCATTAAAAAAATTTTAACTTGACTTCAGTTTGGCTCCCTCATCCAAACGGGGCCCCGGGCAGCCGTCCCTTCCCCTTGCATATATTTCTGGGGGCGCCCATGGTCTAAACCGAAGATTAAATTACAAATATCATGTATTCTGCCCCGGACTTAGGAGTCTCAGCCAGGGGCGGACACAGACTTTCATTTTTGGGGGGTCAAGGACAGAATTTGCCATGGTCTTGGAATAACACCATTAATCATGAAAATTGGAAATTTTTACAGTGAAAACATATTTTAGGGGGTCATGACCCCTTTGACCATCCCTGTGTCCGCCCTGGTCCCAGCACCCCTAGGTAATTAAACAGGTACAAGTGGTTTTTTTTTTGTAATATTAAAAATCTTTTTACTTTTTGTTTATTTAACGCACTTTAACCTTCAAGGTACTGTAATGATCCTCTGTAGAACGCAGATCATTGCATGTTAAAGTAATACAAAAACAGATATAAAACAATAAGATAAGATGACAACGGATTTACAATTAAAACACATTTATTCTAGATCTAGCACATAGTTACTAGTATTTCCTAATTTAACCTTGACTCTCGCTGCTAAACCTTCTCCCCAGCTTACTTCCTTCCGAGAAATTACCCTATCTTAACATGGCATTACGTGTTGATTATATATTAGTATCTAGTTTTGCATGACAAATGACGGAAGACAATCAAAGGGACTTACGGCTTGCGGAAATGTGTGTCGTCCAGGCTAGTCCGAAACATACCACCAGACTGTCGGCGTAGGGAGGATGATTGTAGAAGAAGGCTGACGTTCGTAGTCAGATGCAGACACTCTTACAACAAATAATAGTTATAATTAGAATAATAATTATAGCATTAAAACTTATGTCGACGGATTATGAGAAGACAGCGGATGCCACGGATCCAAATCTGCGATCGGATCATCCTCATCCGCGAAAAAAACCTGCTAGCTTCTTTCTCACAAGACACTCAGAGGTCGACCGCTCTCGCTCACGGCAAAGTTCCAACTCCAACTCTAGCTCAACCTGAGTCAGCACGTCTCCCTGCTCTTGCAAGGTTCTGACTCTCTCTTTATCCTCAAGAACGTTCTGGAGAAAGTTTTATCTTCCCGACCATTTCCATAACCATCTAATGGCCCTTTTTGGGTAGTCACTCGTTATGTATTCAGCTGCGAAATCCTCTCTCCTTTCTTATGGCCAAAATGGTAGTTCGTCTTTGTCTACATATTTCCATCGAAAAATCTAGAAATGATAATGTTATGGAACCGTAGTTCGCGGTGATCATAACAGTATACTACGGTGCCAATTAATTACAGATTTTACAAATTACATTGCAACACGACGAAATTTTTTCTCTACAAAGGAAAGAGTGACCTCACTGTAGTCCATAGATTGCATAATTTCTGACTCTATATTCAGCACTGAGAGGGAATTAAGCCTGTTATCTTCTGTAGTAGATCTTAAATAATATTTTACACTATTTAGAGACAAAAACGACCGAGAAAAAAAAAGGGGGGGGGGATAAAGTCTTCTCTGCCAGGGACCCCCCTGCGAGGCTAAGGCCCTAGACAGCTGCCCTGTCTGCCTAGGCAGAAATATGGCGCTGCTTGTATTATTAAGAAAATAGATATAACAGTACAAACATCGATTATTTACCATCGATAGTCTCAAAACATCGACCATTCACCATCGATGGTGAAAATATCGAAAGTAAAACATCGGTGTTTCAAAAACGGGTCCCTTAACGGGCGAATCAACTGGGAGCTGGCGCAAAGCCTATTTGGCACAAAGAGGCTCCAATTCCAAATTAGTAAAATTATCTTTTCTATTGTTTTTCAATGTCATCAACAAAATATTGTTTGTTAAAGCAACATAATATTATTTCTACAAAAAAAAATGGAAATTCAAAAGTTCATATTTTAAAACTTTAAAAGTAAAAGAGAAAGTACGTAAAACTCCCGAAAAAATTATTAAGCCCAATAACCCCCCCACCACCAATGCGGTAAGATGAGCCTGGATGTAAAATCGAGCCGACGAAAGTTAAAAATGTATATATTAAAAAAGCTTTGCTAAGTTGTATGAAATGTATATAGTACACATGCTGCTAATAATAGAAAAATAAAATGGGGCCGTGATTAAAAACTTTTGCGTAACATTTCCTCTACTGGACCAAACAAACCATTGACAAAGGATCTTGTGGAAGGGATATTACTCCAAACTAAATATAAATGATTGGCCAACACTCGTTTGGCGTTTCTAAGAACGTTATCTGATTCCTTAAATGCAACCATCACCTGGGGACATAAATCAAAACGCAGTGACAAGGAGGAACAAAAGTCACAGTTATTTCGTTAATGAGACATTTGATTCGCTAACACGAACACCTGCATCTGCGTCATTTGAATGATCTTCATTAACAAAAAATGCCTCCAACCAACACGAAATCCATGTCAAAAAGAAAATAGCGAGCAAAGGGATTATGCAATGAGGTATAGAAATTATTAAACGACGAAATAATGCACGCTGGCCCGTAAATTTTGCATTATAGAATAGTCGAGATTGCTTGGTTCAATGCATAAATATACTTCATCGCTGTTTTCTTCTCTAGTGTTTATTAATGAAGAACAATTTAGAACTTTTACTTTTTTATTTTTTTTGCATCCACGATTCGGACTCCCACCTAGAACCTAATATTTAATTCATGAGTCACGAATGATTATACCACGCAACCGCGGATTCCCCAATTTCTTTTACCCTTTATAATCTCCTCTTTAATATGGGAGAAGCATAGGCGTACGTAGAAAGTTCATAAGGGGGAGTTACAGAGCTACGCCATATATTCATATGTAAATATACAAAATCGCATAACAATGGGGGGTTACAATCCCATCAACACCCCCCTTGCGTACGCCAGTGGGAAGAATCTACTGACATAATTAATTCACGAAAACATAGGTAATACGGTAAAGCCCTTTATTAGCGGACACTCACCGGACAGAAAATTTTGTCCGTAAAAGAGCGGTATGATTGTGAAAACGTTTCTTACTGGGGGAATTTTGGTCTGACCGCGTCTGAGGGGTGTCCATTAAGAGGGGCTTTACTGTATTATAAAACAGGAATAAAGAAAGACTGCGCTTAATGTTTCAACACGTACTTAACCATCTAATATCTTAAGAACAGATAAAAGATACTTGATGTTAACTTTATTGAAGTTGATTAAATTTGATACTTGATTGAATTAACTTTATTGAAGTTGATTAAATTTGATACTTGATTGAATTAACTTTATTGAAGTTGATTAAATTTGATACTTGATTGAATTAACTTTATTAAATTTGAATATCAGCTATTCACAGAAAATAAAGTAGATAAAAAATATAGCACAACCCAAGATAAAGTTGTAAGATATTTCAATAGTAAACGTGGAATTTTTTGAATTTTTAAAAAGGAAAATGGTTTAACCTTCTCAGAAGAACAGGCAATAAGTATATATCGCCAACAAAATTCTTAGAAATTTTTTATTCTCTTCAGTTGAAACTTCGAAAAGTCGAAATTTCTGAAATTTCACATTATGTACGGAAAACTTCTAAATTAATTAATTTAAAACGATATAATTATTATTTAAATGAGAAAAAACATGCAGCAGCAAAATGTTGTAGCACTATTTTAAAAACTTTGACGAAAATTGAGCAGCAAGCATGTATTTTGCTAAAAACCGATTTCAGCCAAGCAAGTGGAGTAACCAGTTGAAGTGGCGGCCGATAAAACGGGACTTGTTAAGAGAAAATCTACTATATATATATATATATTAGTATTTGGTAGATTTTCTTAAAATAAATAAGATAAATTAGAAAAATTATTAAAAATTATTTATAAGGTGGTATTAACACTACTATAGAATTCAATCAATATTCAATTTTCTTCTTTACAAAAGCTCTAATTTTAGCTTAAACGTAAGTGTTAAAACATTAGTCATCATTAATTTCTCCACGAAAATCATAAAAAAAAACCTGCCCCGGCGACTTCATGTGTCAACCCAAGGGCGGGCCAGTGCGCCCTCCTAAAATTCAAGGTTTGCGCCCTTTGAGAGGACCCAGCCCTCCCCTGTGTGAACCAATATTTGACAAATTGTGCTAATCCTGCGAAGGGTAATAATATCCTATTAAACCTTAAATACGAAGAAAAATAACATCATCCTCGTGTCTCAGTAATCTAGTCGGTTAATGGCACCCCGGGTCACACGGAGGGTTCCTTATAAAACTTTAGGCCGAAAAGATGCCTCTCTCTTTATCTTCTGTGCAAAATCTCTAGTTTAAGCTTAAACGCGCATATCAAAATATTAGCCTCATAACTTTTTTTACTATGTTCATCTCCAATGGCTTTTTCTGATGGTCATAATTTATTCATCAGTGAACACACTCTTTCTGTTGAAATGTTTGTTTTTAAACATGTACAGTGAATGCCATAAGTATTCGTACACCTGCAGTGTGTTCTATTTAAGAAGCTGCTGTATAATAACTATTAGATGTACGTAGAGACAGGACAAACGCCATCATGATTGCCATGAAAATATAATTTATTTTCAACTAAAAAACTTAAAACTATGTATATAATACTGCAAATTACAATAAATTAGCATCAAAATTATTCACAGTTCACGTGTCAAAAGCATTCGTACATGCAAAAGTCTGTCCTAAAATGATAGAACTGCAATGTTGTTTGTGCACCCGAAGCAATCTGCGGGAAATGCACCGATTTCATTTAAAAGCCAATGAACAATAAACCCGTTTACTATCATTTCTGCAGAAAGTATGCAAAAATGAATCGTAGAAATAAAGAAACAAGTGTAGCGGAACAAAAGCCCATAATGAGGCTCCTTAACCAGTATAAATCTTTACGAGAGATTGCATAGCTCGTCGGCAGACCTCGTTCTACAGTCCAGTCCATAACTGACCGGCATTGTCAAAGAAATACGATTCAAAATATGCCGGGAAGCGGACGTCCACAAAAACTGACTGAAAAGCACAAACGTTTAATTGTTAGATTAATTAAGAAAAATCCAAAATTAAGTGCTCCAAAGATAAGAAAAGAGCTGCTGAATAAAGGTGTGTCACTGTCAGAAAGCATGGTGCGCCGCATTTTCAAAAATGCAGGGTACAATGGACGTGTAGCTCGTAAAAAGTTTTTCGTGTCAAAGGTAAACAGAAAGAAGCTTTTGCAATTCGCAAAAAAACATGTTGATAAAGGTCCTGACTTTTGGAATAGAGTTATATTCTCTGACGAGAGCAAATTTAATATATTTGGATCAGCTAGCAGGCAAATGGTATGGCGTAAAAATAACACCGAGCTTCAACCGACGAACCTGTGTCCAACAATCAAACACGGAGGTGGAAGTATGCAAGTTTGGGGCTGTATGAGTGCAGAGGGAGTGGGAAAATTGCACATTATCGACGGAATCATGGACCACAGAATGTATATTAACATTCTGAAGGAAAATTTGGGTCCTAGTGCTGCTCAAATGGGTCTTCAAAATAACTTTATCTTTCAGCAAGATAACGACCCGAAACATACTGCGTATAATACAAAGCTGTGGCTCCTTTACAATACTCCCAAACAGCTAAATACCCCTCCACAATCACCTGACATTAACGCTATAGAACATTTATGGAGCATTCTGGACTCGCGGATGAGAAAACGACGCATATCAAATAAAAATGATATAAAAATTGCGCTTCTCGAGGAATGGGCATCCATTTCAACGGATGTCACCAAAAACTTAGTGGATTCGTTGCCAAAACGCATGAAAGCTGTGATTAAAGCCAAAGGGAACCCAACGAAATATTAAGAATGAATTATTATTTTATTAATGAATTTTCTGACCAAAAAACAATTAGTGTACGAATATTTTTGACACATGAGCTATGTGTAAGTTTGTTCATTTTTTATTGTTATTTGCAGTGCACGTATATTTTTTTTTTTACTTTTTTATGAAGTAAATACAAAAATTTATATTAATTGTGGTGACATTTGTCTCATATCTCTACATCTAATAATTATTATACAGCAGTTTCTTAAATAGAACACACTGCAGGTGTACGAATACTTATGGCATTCACTGTAATTCTCTTACCCGCATTCAAAATTCATTTCAAGTTTTTCAATTTCATTCCTTCAGGCTTTTCTACTGTTGTATAACTGTTCCTCTAGAATCAATTAATTCTCTCTCTCGATAAAATATTTATATATATATATATATATATCCACTTATATTTCTTAAATTGTTATAAATATTTCACAGATTGTGTGTGAGCTTAAATTAACGGGTTTTAATAGAGTCAAGCGCACCTACCAGGATAAGCGGGGCTGACTGGGCCGCCAATAGGCCTGTGCGCCCTCATGGGCGATAGGACTTGCGCCCTCATGGGCTATAGGACTCGCGCCCTCCGATAATCCAAGGTATGCGCCCTTTGAGGGACCGGTTTTCCCCTGGAGATAAGTAGGTCAAATTGTGCGAATGTGGAAAATTTTCCAGGACATTCTCAGGTGGGATAATGCATCGAAATCCGGGACATCTGGCTTATTATCCAAACTATATTCATGAAATAAATTCATCTTAAAAAAGGATTCACGCCAACTTCTCTTCTGGCTAGTATTACAAGGTCAAGGAAAATGGAACAAACCAGTTTTTTCGTTAGAAAGCATAGAAGACGATTATGGCATGTGCAGACGATTTTAATTAAGCAGAGTATACCTTGTGCAATGAAGTTCTTGCTGATTAATTGCTCATTAATCAAGTTCAAATTAATTACTCGTTAATCAAGTTCTGCAGAGCTACAAGCCTAATCTTCAAATTTTAATTCGAATACATTGATTTATTAAATGTTTAAACCCTGATTTGTTTCAGCGTGCGGTAATAGTGAAGATACGCGTTTTGTCTACCATAAAGAACACTCGGGTTTAAGTCATGCTTATATAAAGCGCAGTAAAGGATTAAGGGCGGTGCAACCGGTGCCGTCGCCCTGGGCCAAGCCAAGCCAAGGTGGGGGGGGGGGCGACAACATAACCTAACAGGCTCGAAGTGCAGACAAGGCCAAATCCAATTGGATCATCTAAGCGCTTATTCTTAAATAATTTCAATAAATGAAATTGCTGTTTTATAAGTTCTCTGAATGCAGTATGTAATTACGCTTACTCCCAAACGTTTTCTAATACCGATAAGAATAAATTCAGTATAATGCAGAGCGAATACTGTATACGTATTCTTCGTGTGATACAATAGGATACTACAAGTAGGAAATGAGGAAAGTAAAAACCACATAAAAATAAATGAACCCATTTGACTGTACAGAGAATATTACAGATTATTGAAATTAATGTAGGACTTTAATTTTTATATTAAAACAATTTAATTTTGGCTTATTAGAAAAAGAACTTATGGTTTAGTTTCATGTTAATTCTTGTATGGAAATTTTAATTGTTATCGTAGCTTTCCTCTTGTAATAATATTCAGTATTTTTTGTAATAAGGTTCAGTAGCCTATTGAGTGATTCCTGGAAATAAAAAAAAAACTACGCCACCAAGGGAATTATTTTGAAAATAATATTTAGCGGGGGAGGGGGCGCCAAATTTTAGGCTCTCACCTGGCGCCGTATGACCTGAATCCATCTTTGCAGAGTGTTTTCTATTTTTTCGACCGATCCATATTTCAGGGTCTTGATTCTTTAAGCGACAGAAATTCGGATCCTTTGGGGAAATTGTAGGTCCTGACAGAATGTAGGCTTAACGGCCCTTGCGCCACAAAATAAACTAAATTTAAAAGTAGCAATTCACCAATCCTGCTGAATTTTATAAACGGGAGCATTCGAAGGCTCACAGTTGAAAGCAGAGTTTTTCAAACTGAACGCGGTTAGTTTTGATTGAGGCGTCGTGGACGTTTGGAAAAATTTTGTTATGTTTACGACGTATAAACGTTTTTTTTTTTTTAATATCTGCATAATTTCAAGGTATTTGTCCCTAGTGTTGTAGTTTTTTTTAACCACATTTAAGGTTTTTACTTTGATAATAGTGTCTTTGATATTTAACTGCTCATCTAAGTTATTGTTTCCTCGTTGTTGCTTTCGACCTTTCCTAGTTGTTCCAAACATATATTTCTTCATATTTTTCAGATGGTACAATTTCTATATAGCTTTTCCGTTAACTCCATTTCTCTAACCCGTAAAAGAGGATGCTTGAAAGGTTTTTTCTTCAAGCACAATGGTAACTTCTCTTTTCGAGATAAGGCTATTTCTTTCAAATACACGCCCGTCAAGATGCAATTGCGTATGGAGCTCTTTAATAATAATATTGTCTTCCATTGATACCCGTTGGCTGAGTCGAATTTGCGAATGTAAGACTTCCCTGGAAAATAGTTTTCCAAAATATTTTTCTTTTTTTTCGAATTTAATTTCAAAATTTTCTTGTATAAAATTGAACATGACGTGAAAATTGTTAACGTTAAAAAAGATTCAAAGTATTCCATAGTAGATTTTGTGTACATGAATATTTTACAGAGGTTTTCATCTTCTACTCTATAATAAAGTTAAGGGAAATTATAAATTTAGTATAACCTCTATAAATTTTTCAAAATTGCAACGTTGAGAAATTTATTTATTAATATAAGTGCCAGTTCAAAATGTAGATATTTAGCAATGTTAAATACATTAATGCAAATATTATACCTTAAGTCCCGTAGCTTCAGCAACCCCCTGTAATCTCAAAGCTCCCTGTAATGCTTAGCTACGAGCCTGGCGCCCACAGCCTTGTATTCCTGATCGCCACCCTCCCCGAAACTAAATTTGAATGGGACTCGCTACGGCCTTAATGCCGTGATTGTATCGATAGCGTAGCAAAACAACCTCAAATCCTGGTTGTCACAAAACCGGAAATATATATCACGTGAATTGAGGGAGCGAGCGAGGGAGAGAGAAGGAAAGAAAGAAAGATTTCCTATAATTATACCAAACAGAGGGGGCAACTTTCAAGGAAATAGTAGGGAAAAGAACACACAAGCGATTCAACCAGAGATTGGAAAATCGTATGTAAATAATAACAATTAATATATTTTGTAAGTTGTGTCTTATACCCTCAAATATACACTGTATTTCTTTATTTTCTATGAATTTTGGGACCGCCCTGAACACTAAGCATTTGGAGGAGAGGCGAAGAGACCTGGGACCATTAGAATCGTCGCCCCTGATATCAGATAAAACCAAATATCTAAATATCAAATCAATTGAAGTAAATATACACAACTTTTCGAATTTATTCCAATGTTTATAACTGGATGATTCATCTTTGGCCTTTAGCAACTTCGTTTGAGGTTAAGTAACCCGCAGATAATACTAACAATGCATAGAATACATTCTGCGGGAACTCCAACATCGCAGCATGTATTCAAATCATTTAGGAACATCTCCCCACCTTGCATTTTTTTTATCCTACTTTTGTTCCTCTGTGTTCCTTCTCCCCGCATGGGGAAAGAGCTGACACGACTGGTTTGATCGATTGTTCATCCAGATCAAACCTCTTCTCACCGGTTTGAACTAGATTCCAATAATGGTGTTACCTTTCGTGGCTATTTCCTGCCATTTAAGCGCCAAACTCGTGGTCTAAAACTACTGTGAGTTCAAAAAGTACAAAGCGTTGGGCACTCCTTTTGGCTCGTTTTTTGCTAAAAGGTAATGCATCCTAGACTTAATTTCCATATTTGTTTGGATGGGGAAAAACCCTAAAAACAATCATTAGAATAGAAGACAAAGACGGATTTTAAATTTACAATCTAATACCACAATATAGGTTGTTTTTCACAATGAATTATATATAATAAACTTACGACAATGAGTAGAATACAATTTACATGTATTGACTACAGCCTGGAAAGGAATGAAATCAGCCATCGGTATATATTTGAGTTTTGTATTTTCCTCAAATTGAATTTATATAATTCTTCAACAAATTGCAACCTTGACATTCAAATCTATATTCCATGATTATGACGGCAATGGAAAAAATAATCATTTTGTGATAATACTATCTTTCGCTCTTACAAACAAATCATTCCTAAAAGGTGAATTCTTTCTTTGTCTATTTTCTTCGCCTGTAAAACATGCTTTCCCTTATACACGCTAGCTTTGCAAGAAGCTTGCATCAAGGGAACGGAAGCAAATTATGCATCAATAATTCAAAACTGGAAAGCTAGAAATTTACAAAACAAAATCTTTAATTTTTTTGTTTCCTTGCAAAGCAAATTGCATAAATAATCCTTTACAGATTTTTACAAGTTGCAAAACTTAATCATTGCTATTGTTATATATATATACATGTTTCCACCGAAAGATTTTGAAGATTAATATGAGCTCAGTGCTGGATTTGCGATAACGGATACGGTGAAAGAAATACAGAGGAAGCGGCCTTAAGCTCACCACGTTGGCCAGACGGATTGTCAAGCTGGATCTACAGTTTAACGAAGAATCCGAACTTCGGTCACCACAGCCGAAATTCCTGATCTAAGATGGGACTCGTTGTGTCAGCTTCTTACGAATTGACCTCTACCGCGGCTACTTCGAAACTACGCTCTGCCAAGGGCCTGTATTCTCAGCAGAGAACAACTGTGGGACATATTTATTTATTTATTTATTTATTTAATAGCTACCTATACCTCAATTTTAACCTAATGTGTTTTGATTCATGTTCTCTTTTTACCCTCAAAGAGACACAAAATACCCCAGCGCGTCCAATCGCGGCTGAAATATTTTTATTTATTTATTTATTTATTTTCACATTAGCAACATCCACTTCTTTTGTAGTAATATTTTTATCTCGTAATTGTTGCGATGTACATAACATTTCGACGGTTAAAAGCTAATTGTATGCCCTTGCATTGTAACAGCATATAGCAGTGTTTGCAGCTTTCTGTCATTACTATGTCATTGTACTCTGTTCCGAACATGATGCACGCTTGAAAAGCTTTCAAACATTCGATATTTAGAATCCAATGGTGTACAACGTGGCAATTGGCAAATTTAATTACTCGTCTATTTAAGAAAATAATAAAAAAAAAAAAGCAGGAGGGGAATATACAAAAGTAACGTAAATTCAAATGATAAATTAATTAAAAAAAATGAAATCAGAGAAAAATAAATCAAACGTAAGAATATGAAGCGAAAACAAATGTCAGAAGAGACAAGAGTAATACTTAAGGTTACAGAAAGAGTTTCACTAAGTTTAGTGAACTACTGTTTCTACAGCCCGGATGCTCTTGCGCCATAAAAATCCGAACTGCTGTTTCCCTTTGCCAAGCAGAGTTCTAAGAACGCGAAAATGACATGCATTCAGAGTCCAGTTGAAATAGATACAGTTCAAATACAGTTGAAAATCACTATACTGCAGGTTTTTCCAAACTAGTTGTGATAAATTCTCGTCAACCTTTGTATGTTTTTTCACAAATTGGTAATAGTGTCAATCAGGTTCTCTCTGTTATTTTCATCCTATCGCGTCTCTATGTGAAAAAATAAATAATTATATAGTCTCCAGGGACGGATCTAGCTTATATGGCGAACGGTGCGAACCCAAAATTTGGCGCCCCATCCCCCGGATAAATATTGTTTTCAAAATGACTCCATTTATGGCGCTTTTTTTTTTTTTGAGCATCTTCTTAATAGGCTATTGAATATTATTACAAGACGGAAAGCCAGGACAACAATTAAAATTTCCTTACAACAAATAACATGTAACTAAACAACAAATACTTTTTCTGATGAGCTAATTATTAAATTGTTTTAATAATCAAATTAAAGCCTTACACGTGTTTCAATAATCTGAAATGTCCTCTGTACGGTCAAACCAGTTCATTCATTTTAATGTAATTTTTATTTTTCTAATTTCATACTTGGAGTGTGTATTTGCTAAAAAGATCTTTTTCACTTTCTTACACACTAACTTAGTTAAACATATATAGCAAAGAAAAATGATACAAGGATTGAATAAGTAATTAATAATGAAGGATGGTGAATTTATTAAAAAATAAATAAGGTTTAAAACACTTAAGCTTTAAAAATTTAAAACGATAAATTTATAAAATATTTTTTGCACTTCGGGATCGTTAGGCCATTTTGGTATTCGGACTACGCGCCCCTGTTGGCTTGGCACCCAGTGCGATGGCACCCGTCGCACCGCCCTTAATCCATCTCTTTCTCTAGCGCACATACGTACAGTTCTTTCTAGCAATTTACCACTCACCCCAATACACATTACAAATTACGCAACCAAACGACCAGCGGTCACTCATCATTAGGACAGTAATTTTTTTGCGGAAAAAATACAAAATTCACAGTTCAGTCGCGGAAAATTTCGTGCAAACCCCCTCAAATTTAAGGGGAACTAAACCCCTAGGCCGTGATTCCCGTCTGAAGGGGAGGCACTAGGTGTCATGCACCATAAGGTGCAGGCAAACCCCCAAAATTCTCTAAAATAAAGCATGATTTAAAATTAGGTTTAAAGATAAATACGTTAAAAAAAAGTTTGAAAAAATTTGCAAAAAGTTTAAAAAAGAAAAAAAAAAACCCCACAAAATTTAAAAAGAAAATATTATAGAAGTTGAAAAAAAAAATGGAAATTTTAAAGCTTATCTCTATTCACATTTAGAACAAAATACGCGCCAACTCTTCGTGAAATTTTCACTATTTAAGGAAAGAATTTTTCGTCCCCTCATAATTTATTCTTAGCATTAAAGAGTAAATTATTATTCACATTAAATTAATTTAATTAATTTTAATTAATTTAATTAATTCTTTTTAATTAATTTAATTAATTTTTTAATAATTAATTAATTCTTTTTAATTAATTAAATTAATTCTTTTTAATTAATTAAATTAATTCTTTAAATTTATTAATTATTAATTAAATTAATTAATTATTATTTAAAATTATTAAATTTATTATTTAATTATTAATTTTTATTATATTTAATTATTAATTTTGTTATTATTTAATTATTAATTTTTATTATTATTTATATTATTATTATTAATTTTATTATTATTATTTAATTATTAATTTTATATTATTAAATAAATAATAAAATTTATTGATTGAATAAATTAATTAAAGATAATATATTCTTAGCATAAAGAAGAAATTTTTCCGAACGTTTGTAGAACACTGGGAGGTCTCGTGGACCCCCAGGGGTCCGCGGACCACAGTTAAAGAATCGCTGCACTAGGATATTTAAAGTTGAGCATATGTAGCTGTGTATTTATTTCCCCGCATAATAGAATACCCTGCTTAATCGAATACTGTTTCTGGAACAGTCAATATTCGTTTAAGCGATGCCGACTGTATATAAAGTAAAGCAGATTGTTTACTTATTAAAAAATTAGAAAGGGGGCGCCAAAATATGGTTTCGCCCCGATATCATAATTACTATCGCGCTGATTCTAACAGTATAAAATCGTCACGTACTTAAATATTCGTTCTTCGCCTTTCCGTTAAGTTAAAAATCGAGATCTACAATTAAACTTAATTCAAATTCTCCCCTCAACAACAAAGGTTTGTTGTCAGATCAACTTCCTTCTAGCTACTTCCAATTAAATGTCAATAATAATATTGGCATAGCGCACATCCGGTTGCCATTCCGGTCATTATTTTACGCAGACGCAATAATGAAACGTGGGCTGACGCTGGAATGCTCCTTTGTTCGATGCAATTGTTTTTCTTCTTGGAGATTCGATAACATCATTATTTATGCATGAGTAAAGGTCTGGAAGTTTCGCCAAGAAAGGCTATACATGTGATATAAATGTGGCCAGAGAGCTAGCTCACTCGAACACGTGAACCAAGCGTGAACGTGGTTTCAAAAGATGGCGGTCACTCGCCATATTTCATGTTGCTAATTAATTTAAAAGCGCGTGGAACATTCGACTGACAAATGATGACTTTTAATTGAGGGCTTTTCTTTTTTCTACCGAAAAAGTTAATGAACGTAAGAAAATATGAGAATACGTCCTAATTACTTGTAGTTACGAAATATTAATGTATGAAAATGTACTTTGCATCCAAAATTCGCAATTTATTTCTGTTAGTACGCATTAATTCGTTTCGTACATCTATCCCTTTGTATTAATGAAGAACATTCTGTAGGAAATCATGTAATACATAGCCAATTCCAGATTGCCCTTCCTTCATTTCAAATTTTCTAATAAGCAGACATATTTACTTCGTATTGAATTTCTACTTATGACGCGTCTATGGGCATGGGCGCCCATATGGCAAGGGGGGTCTCGACCCCCCCCCCAGCCGTGTCTATGGGTACAATTACATAACGCCGAAAGTGTAGTTTCAATATTGCTGAATTTTCAAATCATAATGTACGATTACACACGGTGAACTTTCAAAAAACAAGCCATCAAAGATTACCAAATATTTGCAAGGTATATATATATTTTTTATTTAATAAATAGAGTTGTCGATTTACTTTTATCAAGGGTAAGATAAATCGGGCATGCTTTATCTTTATTACAACAAGTGGTGGATTTCAAAGTGGACGTTTAATAGATACGGCACTTATTGGGGTAACAGCAGAGAGCCCATAAATGAAATTTTCATTAACAAGTTCACCACCTTCAAAGCAAGCTGCGAACGTCTTATATAGTTATACATTAAATATTTCACAACGTCTTTTTAATCGCAGATTGGATTTTCGATATTTCTTCGTGAGCTCTCTTTTGTGTTAATCGATAAATTAGTTAACATGCTTTCCTTTGTTATGAAGAGATAGTAGTAATTTCGTGTTGTATCATATATGTTTGAATAATTATGTGAAGAAACGCCTTCACGTGTAAAAAGTTAAACATGCGACCGACAGGCGTTCCTATTTTTTCGAAATCATTGATGTATTCCTTTCTTTGTGAGGGAGGAAGGAAAAGGTGACTATACAACCTTTGCCTAAGAGCGGCAATTTCCTAAATCCGTCGCTGATTACAACGCTCACTTCCTCATTTTTATATTTACAGGAAAACCCCGGTTATTTCGGTTTCGATTACTGCGGATTTCGATTTATTGCGGTTTGCAATTTGATACCAAATTTCGAATATTGCACTAATAAATTAGATGTATTGCAGTATTCGAAGGTGCGAAACAACGGCAAATGGAAAAAAAAATGTTTTTAGATATATTTTATAGTTTTTAATTTTTAAATTAAAATTTTAATATTATTATATCATATAATATTATATATATTATGTATTATTATATAATTAGCACAATAATTAGTACCTATTTGGTAGACCGGATTTACATCAACAAGCATGGGAGCTAATGCATGATGTTAGTTGCCTGATGATAGGAATGATGCATATTCCGATCTGTAGTCAGAAACGTCTCAAATAATGCTGTCACCAGTGGCGCCGACTTCGTGGGTTCGAGACACTTTTTGAACCCTCAATAATTTTGTTGTGGGTTCCTCGAACCCATAATATTTTTGCTCGTGGGGAAAATACGCGTACGGAAATGTATGCACAACGTCATTTGATTTCTTTTTTCATCGAAATGTTCTTGTAAGATATTATTACCCTTCTCAAGGCTAACACAATTGCCAAATACTGGTCAACACATAAAGCCCCGGGGCGAATCTTTGTAATTTTTTTATGCCTACAAAACCGAAATAAATTAAATAAATAATCATCTAGAGAAAAAAATGTTTTTCTATAATTAACTATAATTTGCTTCATTTTAACATTTCAGGTGTCTTATTGTACCAGATAATCTGATAATGAAATTTAAATTATACTTGAATCCTTTGAAATGTGTGCCGGTTATTCGATTTAAAATTTTTGGAACTCCTAATATTTTTTTAAGTCGGCGCCTATTGTTGTCGCTTCATTTAAATTTCAGATTTAAATGTACGATGCTGAGGAAAATGAAGAAGTGGAAATGATAACAAAAAAATTCACTTTAAAAGAATTAGAAGAAATGTTTCATATTGAGGGAACTTTTTAAGCAAAAGATTGTGGATAGAGATCCTAACCTTGAATGTTCTTCGAAGGTGCTTAGATAAATATACAATTCAATTCGTTGTTATAAAATGATGTACCAAGAAAATTGTACAGCAAACGAATCTCTTGAAGTAGTTTTTTTGAACAATAAGCATTAATACTCACAGTACAATATACATATGTATACAGTAACAGTACTGGTCATACCTACTTTGGTTTATTTATAAGTAACATCCCGTAACATTACGTTGTAACTTTATAAACAGAATCTTTAAAAACGATGCTTTGGTATCATTACCTTTATTTTTTTTCAGTTATAAAATTTATAATTTCGGAACCTTCGGCAAAAATAACCTATTTTCCACATACTATATGTCCTACGCGGTTTCGAAAACTGCGGTATTTTCGTTGGCATAATCAACCTCAATAATCGCGTTTTCCTACACTTGATAATTGACCAATAGAAAATCAATTTTAAATCCATCTTTGGAATTGTTTTTTGACTAAATTTAAAAACACATTTTTAAATTTCAATTTCATTAATAATTCTGAAGTTAGCCTTAAATTTAAGTCCACATTGCATTTGTAAACGCGAGCATGCATTATTCTTGAATTTAGAGTTGATTTTCTTTTCGTTGTGTGTGCATTATGAAAAGCAAACGTCACCTTCCTAAAAGTAAATTACCATGACTGAATATTTGTACATTTCCCATTTGTAAATAGAATATTAATGTCCTTGACACGAAATGATGCCACAGAAAAAAACATTGCAGCATGTGTCGGACTTCGATTACTTTCTTCAGTTGGCATCGTTCTATAGAAGCAACACTTACCACCAAACGGTCTGAAATGTCTTCAGATAGTAAAATATCTCTCGGTTTGTCTCGTGATCGGAAACAGCATCTAACAGGCGATAGCGGAAAGGTTTTTTGCAACCATACATATACAGTGAACCCCCTCTCAACGAACACCCCTCAGAAACGGTCATCCCGCTTTTATGGCCAGATAAAAATTTCCGGCAGAAACTGATTTACAATAATGTATTTCAAACCCCTGCTTAGCGGTCACCCTCAGATAGGGACGCGGACACTGTTTTCATGATTCATTCCATTGGACCAGAACCCCTGTACAGACAAAATACGACCTTCGACGAACAAAATTGAACTTCGACCTGCACGGTAGTTTTCTCACAACAAGAAACTAAGGATAAACAGGATGAGAGTGCCGTTGGTTTTATCTTCTTATGTTAGTCAATGTTAATTCTTGATTACTTGGAGAGGGGGTGAAATGATCAAAATAGTGTTTAGGTAATACTTGAACGCTTCCTTGGGAGAATTTTCCCTCCCAATTAACAAATAGTGGCAATTGACTGGGATTTGCTGATTCAGATGACTAGTACTGTACTTAACAAGGGTTTTGATAATAAATAAATCATATAGTGATACACTGCTCGAAACTAATAAACAATTATCAACACAAAATTATCGCAGTTCAAATTTATTATCGTTTACTCGACTCCTCTAAGCGTAACGACGAAAAAACAGTGAATTTAACCTTGCAATTAAAATTACATTTCAAAGAGGGAGGACTGGTGAGTAAAACCTACCAAACAGCTATTGATCAATTTTTTCCAATGTAAATAAATTTTAATATTTAACGCTTTGTTGTAAATCTACTTGTTATATTCAACAAATGCTTATGTTCGTTATCTTAAACTTGTCTTACATGCTCAAAAATACACGAAATTCGAAATGAAGTATGTAAATCAGGGGTTCGCAACCTTTTTCAAGTCGCGACCCACTTTTACAGTAGCCAAG
>QLNU02015360.1:230733488-230744136 GCA_006491805.2 Dysdera silvatica
ATTGATTTGTTTGTCACAAAAAAAAAAAAAAAATGGGACAGACGGACGAATAGACTTAATTTACAAAAATTGTACTTAAGTAGTCAGGTAAGCATTCAAAGGCAAATTGTAAACCATTGTTATAGTATTTTCCATTCTAGGAAGCAAAATGCTATGAAGTTTTATTTTTTACGTAAGGGTGCCCATTTTTTTAGTTGCACTGCAAGTTTGTTCAATCTTATATCAAGAAAATACAAATGTATTTTAATCCGTGTATTTCACTAACCTGTGAAAAAAAAAATTGTGTAATTTATATGTTGTAATCCCAGAGTCGCAACTAGAGGGAGCAGGGGAGACACATGCTCCGGGAGCCATGGCATGGAATGTAAGATATTATTACCCTTCACAGGGATAACACAATTGCCAAATAATGGTCAACACAGAAAAGCCTCCGGGGCGAGATTTTTGTGAGTTGTTTTCGTAGAGGAATTCCTAGCTACTTTTAGTAAACTTTGCCGTGTTGACCATGTTGGCAATTATATTTATCCCTGTGAAGGGTAATAATATCTTACATCCTCATATACGGAGAAAAATGCGTTTGTTCTTATCTACATTCGTCTAGTAGGTCAAGACACCGCGGGCTCAATGCGGGGACCCTGGTTCGAATCCAGGATGAGGACGGCGCCTCTTTTTCTCCAAATATAAAAAAAGCTCTAGTTTGAGCTACTTAAACGTGGGTGGCACAAAATTTTTTTGTATAATGGCATGGAATGTTGCTAGGGAGAAGGCAGTTCGCTACACCCCTCCACATCCTCCCAACACACGAAATTTCTTGACACCTCCCCCCCTCCCCCCCCAAAAAAACTCAAAGTTCATATATCCGCTCAATATTCAAATTAGAGGGAAGAAAAAACATATTGCGCAAATAATTTTTCTATACTTTTTCTGCATATGTAAATTGTAATAATCTTTTATATGCAACAATTTTTCGAAGAAAAATATGGATAAAGATACCAAGGGGGGGAAAGGAACCACAGGAAGTGAAATCCTGCCACCTCAACAATTATCAACGGTCAGCAAGGAAGTATAGCAGAAAAGCGTGTATAAACAGAAGGAATATACTGATACCCTTTATAAGTATGCTATAATTAATTATTCACACTTATAATTTAATGTATGAACTTAAAAAAACTGGAAGGTATTTACGCGCAAATGTTTACACCGGGCCCTCATGTTACAAAAAGAGAATTTACCGGGCCTTGGTCTTATACAAAAATCATTTACCGAGTCGGGGCCTCATAAAGGTTCAGAAACACTAAAGGAGTGGTTCCCAACCTGGGGTCCAAACAGGTTTCTGGGGGGGGGGCGGTCGCCGCAACTATTTCTATTTGCATTATTTAATAAGGATTTCCTACCAATGTTTCCAACATGGCTACATATAATTGCAATATTCACTAATGGTACTTAATTTATTATTTTATGTACATTAAGATATCTGGTATATTCTCTCAATACGAATATACAATGTACCAATATACTACGTATGTTGTATACAATATATCAATATGTATGTTGTATAACAATAATTACATCTACGTATGTTGTATAACAATATACAAGTATGTTGTATACAATACACTATACGTAGTTGTATACAATATACATACAACCTTTGTAATACAAAATACAATATTATATATGTATATTAACATAATTAATAATAACTAATTTAAGTGTAATTAATAATATAATATAATTTTGTATTTAATGTGTTTTCTTTACTCTGTTAAAAATGCTTTTATTATGCAAATGTGTCGGCGGCGGACAGAGGGGTCGCAGATCTTTTGGTTACTATAAAAGGGGGTCGCGGATTACTTGGCTACTATAAAAGTGGGTCGCGGCTTGAAAAGGGTTGGGAACCACTGTACCAGAAAGTGTAAAGAAGACAGAGAGTGACATTGCACAAGAACTTCGCCATGAAAATCTTTCGGATGTAAGTCGCAGAACTGGATCTCAACGACTAATTAATGTGGGACTTTTTGGACGTGTCGGAGTCAAAAAGCCTCTAATAAGTAAAAAGTGTCAGAAGGTCAGGCGACAGTTTTCCGAAGAAAAATATTGGATTATACGTGAATATGAAAAAAAGTACTTTTCTTTCAATCTCATAAAGATCGTACTACTCACTGTAATCCGGAGTTTGGTTCCCTAGGCTTTAAGAGGTTCAGATTCTTCGGGAAACAGTAGGTCCTGGCACAGCATGACCATTGTAGTCCTTGAGTCGTAAAACCACAAACAAACAAAACTTTTTTCCGATGAATCCAAGTTTAAAATATTCGGTAGTGATGGGAGGAAATATGATCGACGTCCATTGGGTGCTAGAAATCATTCTAGACACCAAATTTAAACTGTTAAATACGGAGGTGCTGGAGTGATGGTATGGAGTGCTTTCTCTCTTCAAGGAGTTGGTCCATTGGTGGAGATTAATGGCATCATGGACCGCTTCGTTTACAAAGACATCTTAGCTGAGAATATGCAACCGTATGTCGGCAGGAACATGCCCAGGGAGTGGATTCTTCAACACGATAATGACCCCAAACACTCATCAGGTCACATAACACACTTTACTGTTGCGAAAAAAAATTCGCATTTTGTCCTGGTGGCACAGTCTCCTGACCTCAATCCCATTGAGTACATGTGGGGTGAACTCGGGTGTCGTGTGGGGAAAGAAGAAACACTCCAATAAAGCCGAATTGATGAGGTCGTCGCAAGAAGAATGAGCCGATATCCCTAAAGAATCTATTACACGTTTGATCAAAGCAATGCCTCATCGATGTGTTGCAGTGATTACCAGCAAGGGCATCGCTACAAGATACTAGGTGCAATTTGAAAGAATTTTTTGGCGTGTTAGATATTGAGTATTTATATAACAATGCGATTAATTTATGTTTGTGGCCCGATACTTTTGTCTCGGGTAATATCTTACATTTATGTTTGCAGATTGAAAATATATGGTGTAAGTGTGTAATTTATACTGATTTATAGTAAATAAAAAAGGCTTATTTCATGCCTGATCCATATTTTCCGTACAATCCATCCCTTTCCTAATAACTTCAAAAAACGTTGCGGCCCGAAACTTTTGGCCGCGACTGTATATAGGTAACAGAGGTTTAGTTTCCTGGGACAATTATAGGTCTTAGGGCAACCTGATTTGAACTCTCAGTTTGCAATGAAACACAAACTTAAATCAGTAATTTTTTAAAGTATCGTAATATTAAAACCAAATATATGCATTCTCCAGCCTGAATTCTTGGCTCATTTTCTTTTCTCATCCTAAAACGAAGGTTCGAATAGGAACAAGCGCATAGCTAAGAAAGGGAATAAGGGGGGGGGGGCTCTATCCATGGGCACAGATGGCATAAAAATATTGGGGGGACAGTATACCAGTGAAAGGCAGCTTGTTAAACAGGGCCATAGCCAGTGGGTGGCTCCAAGCAGGAATTTATACACACACACACGAACAGATTTTTTAATACATCTCCTTAATGTAATCTAAACACTCCACCTTCCCCGTTCAGTATGTCTACTAACACCTAAACACTTCCACCAAAAAAAAAACTTCTCGCCGAAAATCAGCCAAAAGTTATCCAAAAAACAAAAACGTAAATAATCGATTATCTCCAATCCACACCCCCTAAACATTTTGTACACCCCCAGTTTATGAATCCTGGATTAATCCCTGGCCCCAAAGGCCCGTCCCCCCTTCCGTAATGTTTTTGCTACCAATACTTATTCATTAGCGAGGTTGTAAAAATTTTTTGCCTCCACAAAAAAATTTCTGGTTAAGGCCTTGTCAAAATTCTTCATAGGGATAACAGAAAAGCGGTGTTCGTCCAAAAATGTGCTTCTGCTTGATGACATTCACTTTACCATAAAATTAATATTGTAGTTGCATTTCTAGTTTCATTTTCACATGCAATGCTCCTTACTAAATTGCGTATTTATTAAGCTTATTGTGATGCTGTAGACAGTTCTTTTAATATATGTCTTTATAATGAGCTTAATGGGTCAAAAAGGTCCTTGAGCTTGCGAAATTAAAATATAGAAACTATAGTTGTAACGTTATTAAAAACGTTCCGTTTGAAAGTTGAAAATAATAACATGTCAATGAAAACGCTGCCATGCAGAAAAGAGAGCTATATAATACAATACAACAAATGCTATAATTACATCAAATAAATGACAAAGTGCATTTTTTTTATTTCGTACTAAATACACTACGCCGAAAAATATAACCGCATTCCTTAGATTAAAAATAAAATAAATAAAAAAAATTGAACGACGTTATCCCTTATAAAATTTTTGTTTGAAAATGGGGGACATGGAACCCTAATCCCAACAATAAGGGTTACGAGTCTCCCTGTCCTCCCGCCAACGGCGCCTGTGGCTCTATCCCCCACTAAGAAAAATTTTACGGACTGTATTAAAGTCTTCAGCCTCAAATCCTTTGAAACAAAACCAGTAAATCAATCTCAGTCTACTTCCCTAGGCGAAGTCTCTAGCCAAGCCTCTAAGTATGAACCATAAAAAAGAAAGTGAAATGCCCAAAACTTAATTGTATTGAGTAATCCCTCCATGCCTTCCTTTAATTCTTAAGGAGTTCCTTCTTTGATTAATAAGAAACAAACTTTCGAAATTTTCATTTATTTTTGAATCTACCTTACTTCTGAATAATTCTCCAAATTCTGTTTATCTATTGTTTGCATTCAGTATGGCCCAGTTCTCATTTTGATCTGGCATTTTAACTTTCATGTTAATCAACTTCTATACCACAGCTGTGTCAAATTTTCATTTTGAATACTGTTTCGTCATCGTATAATGTTTCTTGTGCTCTATATTTAATGTAACTTCTTTCTTACCACACAATGGCTAATTGTAAGATTCATACGTTACAGGATAGCTTCATGACCTATAAAAAGTCGCCTTTGCCCTCAAGATAACTCAAATCCAACCATAAAAGCACTGGACACAGCAACTTTGTCTCGTTTACGCTTATGTTTGAGATTTGTTCGTTACATATTAGTTCCGGCTAAGTGCTCAAACGATTTACCGCCTTCCTAATGATCCAAGTAAACCCGTTTGTAGGACACCTGCAGGTTTAAAGATTCAACCTGTTCTTTACATTATTTTATTTTGGTCTTTTCCTCGCTCCGAAGAAAACTCTCTCATCAAATGGGAGCGTCCCTTTTCCGATGAATCTTTGGCATGGGTAATTTTGCCATTTCTTGGTTAGGCAAGCCCAACCGAATTCCCTCCCGGATATATCAGCACAACTGCATAATTATAAAGGTGAACTGATCGGCTACGTTTTACCCTGAGGAGTTGCAGGTGCTCCATTCACTCAAAAGCGACTACTTCTGAACTTCCCCCTTTCTTGTAGAAAAAGAAGCAAAAAAAAAAAATCGCTTCGTTTGTCGTACTGGTTAAATTCTCATAAAGAGGTCTACGCAATTCACGATTGTGGGAAGGCTTTGTACACAAAAAGAGAGAGAAAAAATCGACGTTTTTCACAACGATAATGTGGGAAATTATAGCTTGCATGTTATCTAAGGTTAGGGTAAAAAAAAAAGGTTCAATGCTATTCAGAATTTAGAGCTATTTCTGATAATGGTGAGTCACTAACGTGTTATAAATCAGTAATTGGGGCCTCACACGACTTAATGTCATGGGGCTCCCCAATAAATATAATGCGGAGAAAAATATCAAATAAGGAAATGGGAAAATAATACCCATTTTAACACGCATTTCCTATAAACACAATGCTCGTATTGTTAAGACATCTATCTCTATTAGGAAGATGTTTCTTAATGATGATTTATACAGGAATTTCTCAAAATTTATTCAAAAATGTTGACTGATCAGAATGCTTTTTAACTTTAATGAATTTACTAATAGTCGTCAGAAAAACCTTATCTATTTGCTTGTATAAATGCCTTTATATGTATTATTTCGGAACTGCTAACATTTATAAAGAAGTTGGAAATATTGAGAAGATCTTTTAGCATTTCATACAAATGTAACCTAAAATGATATATTTACCTTTTATGGACAGTGAATCTGACAAATACACTAAACTATCAGGAGACATATTTGTGTTGTCTTTTAAGGTTAATTTCGTAACTTTATATTTTAAGCACTTCTGTAAAACTATGTTTATATTATTGAGAAAGTCTTTCTCTCTGACCTTGCCTTTCTTACCCCACATACGTATATATACATGTATATATATATATATATAATATATGTATACATAAAATATAAAAGCGCGGTAAAGGATTAGATTCGATATCGGTATCAAATAGAAAATTTAATAAACTAATGTATTTTTTTTCACATGGTTGAACAAAAAATATATAATAATATAAATAGCACATTTAAATTATATCACTGACTCAAAATTACGCTAACGTAGTTCAACGTTTCAGGGTGATTTTCCACTCAAAATTAAAAATAATTTCGCTTCCATTTTAGCCAAAATTCATTTTATATAATTTGATATGCCATTTCAATAACTAAAAAAATTAATTAATTCAACTAAAAATTTTTTGAAAAAATAAATAAAGGAAAGGCGGGGAAAGAATATTAATTCTGAGTAATATCTTAATATTTTGATTGCCAATACAAGCTATTATAACTTAACTGTATTATGCTCACATTCACAATGTTATCTTCTATGCTACTTTTTTATTTTCTTTTTCCCTGTTTTCTGTTTATTTTCACTGTGATTTTATTACTCTTTATTTTGTGTTCATTACATCACAATGTATTTTATTTTATATGATTTGCCTAAAATAGAGTTACAAAAATTTTTTTAATAATAAATACAATGGCGATACACTGCATAATCCAAACGAATAAATATTTGCAAAAATGTATTGGTGCCGTTAATTATTAATTAATTAACGGCACCAATAAATTTTGTGCAAATATTCCTTCGCTAAAATTTTATTATATTAAACACACAAAAAAAAAAGAAAAAGATATTAAAAAGGTCCGTTTCCCGTAATGAAACAATATCGCACGATGAATGCTTGTGTTTGTATGTGACCACTGGGGGTGATGGGGGTTATATCCCCACCCCATTTCGATACAATTTTGTGTATGTGCATATGAGTATATGGAGTTTAGTAGTGTAACCACCCCTTATGAACTTTCTGCGTACGCTAACGTATGTGTGAATATTGGACTATGGCATATTATTTGTTTTAAAAGCTGGCAGATATCAAAGTCTTAAAGCTCCCTTTTTGCACTTAAACTGCAATTGTTATTAAGTAGGATAAAACGAATGTTCATAAATATATTGTCCCTGCGGTGGCGCAGTGTGGTAACGCGTTCGCCTAGTACGCCGTTAATCCGGGTTCGACTCCCAACAGTGTACAAAGAACGCTTACTCAGAGATCTCATAAAAAGATCGCACTGCTCACTGTAGTCCGGGGTTTGGTTCCCTAGGCCATAAGAGGTTCGGATTCCTCGGAAAACAGTAGGTCCCGGCGCAGCATGACCATTGTAGTCTTTGGCAAGCAAAACCAATCATAAATATGTTGTAATTCGTAATATATATATATATATGTGTGTGTGTGTGTATTAAGCTTGTTGGTTTTAATCCTTGTATTAATTGTCCGATTATTTCTGCATTTGTAGATACCCTAATGCGATCTTTAAAGAAATATTATACTCGAAATGTAATTACAGGAGAAAATTAATTACTAACTGGTTACAAAGTTTATATTTATTGTTATCAAGTTATTCAATTAATAAAGAACATGTGTGGTCATTGTTTCTACTGGGAAACGGTATAATTTGCAGCCATTCATAAAGAAATAATGAAAGAATTTCATTAAGAGTGAAAGGAAATGTTTCAACACAAACGGAAAGCCAATTTGTTCATTCGTATAAATCAAGCCTTTCTCTTAGAAATTGCCCTAATTTCTAAGACCAGTTAAGAAATGACAGCCTTCCAGAGCTTATTGTAAAGCAACAAATTGTCGGTGACGAAATCAAGTTATATAACTTTACTCCGTCCAGCAGAAAAAGAAAAATAGATTGACAGCTTCGAATGACAAGCATCCATGGATGCTTGTCATTCAAACGACCTCGCCCGTCTCGTGGGGAAAGTTTTTCAGCGTATACATTGATTGGGCAATTTATTAGGACTTTTACCTAGTATTTTGTTGGGAAGCAGAACATCCGGAACCGGTGCTGGATTAAAGCTTTTATGGACCCTAAACTAAACGTTGGAATGGGCCCCTGAAGGTGACTTTGAAGAAAGATTAAACCCTGGAGTCACTGGCGTACTCAGGGAGTTGTACCCCTCCATTGCTATGAAATTTTGTATGCATGCATATGAATATATGGAGTTGTAGCTCTGTAGCCCCCCAATTTGAAAGCCTGTAACCTCCCCCCACCTTATGAACTTTCTGCATACTCCTGTGGTGGGCGTTCAGACCAAAATTTTAAATATGCAGTGTCGTTATAATTAAAGTCTCTCTGTATAAAGCTCTCTGTAGCCCGGACTAATAGGAGGAATGACATCAAGTGTTGTGCTGGTGTTGTTCAAAAGACAGGGTAGATAGATTCCGGAAAAAAAATGTAGTTCCAAAATCTACCGATAGGGGAAAATGTGGTGCTCCGAAATAGGAAAAACGTGGAAAAGAAAAGACATCAAAAATTAATAAGATTAAAAATTGGGTTTTCATTTTTTAAGTTGACTGTTTGCGAAAACTAAAAGGAACCTGTATAAATTGTCACAGGATAGGGTTTCGCACTTCATTCGATGGAAAAAGCGTTTTATGCAAATTTCTGCATTGTCATGGGTGTATTATTTTCATTTTATTTTAAAATAAAAAATTTAAGATATTATTATCCTTCTCAGGGATAACACAATTGCCAAATAATGGTTAACACACAAAGCCTCCGGGGCAACTTTTTGTGATTTTTCGTGGGGAATTTTATTATGGTTAATAATGTTGACATCCACGTTTAAGCTCAATGTAGAGCTTTTTTAATATTGAAGAAAAATAGACATCGACCACGTCCTAGAGTCAAACTAGGATTCTTCCTTTTACTCCTCTACTAAAAAAAAGTTCTAGATTGAGCTTAAACGTGGATGTCAAAATTATTAACCCTATGAAATTTTTAAGACAATTTATGCAAGTTTCTTTTAGTTTTTGCAACGAGCCAACTTAAAAAGTGAAAAAATAATTTTAGAGTTGTCTTAGTTGTTCATTTTTTGTAATTTTCATAATTTTTCCATATTTTCTCTATCGGCAAATTTTTTAACTTTTTTTTCTTTAATTCTCCTTCCCATCCCTTAAATAATATGTGCACAGAATGTGGTGCCATTCTCCTTATTAGTTCGAGTTACAGACAGCTCTAGATAGGTCAGGGACGTGCTTAGGGCAGTGCGATCTGAGCTGCCGCCTAGGGCCGTTAAAAAAAGTGTAGTGCAAGCACCTAAAAATCAGTTTCTAGCGGCCCCTTTATACTTTACCGAGTATTTGGTCAATCGACCTTTTTGTGTGACGTTACACTTCCCATAAATCCATTGGTAGCCCCATTGTGGTCAAAATAAATACACGTGTTATTAGTTAAATGCGTTAGCATCAGTAGACTATCGCGTTTCTTGTGGGGGCCATATAGTTATTACAGAGATTCCCGGTTTCTAACAAAAAAGAAATAGCAGAGTTCTGAGAAGCAGAAATTTATAATTACGTTGTACTGGTATTTCTTTGTGTTTATAATGCGGCAAAAAACCTAAATTTAACCCTTTCATTTATCAACAACATCGAAGTAATGCTAGAAGTGTCAAGCGATATATCCCTAGCTAACTTTGAAATGCCCATTTTTAATTTAATTTTATTATCTTCCCTTTACCTTTCGCTTTTGGATCAGTGATGAACTTCATTTTGTAATGCTAAACTCCGGTCGGTCTGTTTATCATTGTGTTATGTCAAAACCTTTTTGAAGGACGCAAAAATCTATTTCGCCCACTGCCGATAGCGCCGAAAGAACGATCCTGGTTCTAGCGCTATTTTAATCCTAATTCTGGTCCCCAAAAACTTTTCTATGTTTCTATATCTATACTTAGATTATCATTCATCATACACTCTGAAAGTCTCCTTCTTTATAAAAGTTACAATTTCTGTATTTAGGTCTCTTATATTCTAGTTTGGTCCGGGTGCCTACAGACAATAGTCAGATGAGATTTGGGAAAACCTTACGGACATCTTCTCTCTTTTTACTTGTTTTTCCCCATAGCTCTGTTCAACCTGATTCTGTAAATGGTCACTTTTTACAAGTACAACCACTGCTGTTTACCTACAATGGCACCTATACATACAAGGCACTTCCAGTTCGCCTTTTGTCAAAATCATCCCGCGAAAACCAATAACTAAACGTTTCTTTTTGGTTTTACGGCTCAAAGACTACAGTGGTCATGCTGCGCCGGGACCTACTGTTTTCCGAGGAATCCGAACCTCTTAAGGCCTAGGGAACCAAACCCCGGACTACAGTGAGCAGTGCGATCTTTTATGAGATCTCTGAGTAAGCGTTCTTTTTGCACTGCTGGGAGTCGAACCCGGATTAGCGGCGCCCTAGGAGAAGGCGTTACCAC
>QLNU02015360.1:230744236-230760301 GCA_006491805.2 Dysdera silvatica
TACAGCGACGGTTCCCAAACCTTTCGAATTGCGGAGCACTTTTCGGGAGCGATATTTGTCAAGGAGCACTATCGTCACCTTTATGTCAAAGGCACATATGGTGCCTTTTAAACTGCTTTTATCTAATTACATTATCAGGTTGTTAGTTGTTGTATTTTACTGCAGGGGAGTTTTTAAGTATTAAGTAAGCGCCTCTGCGGGGAGTTGCCGTTGACCTTATTTTCCTATGTTGGTCAATGTTAATTTTTGCTTACCGGGGGGGGGATTGAAATGGCCAAAATATTGCTTACGTAATACTTAAAACTCCCTAGAGCAAAAGCAGTAATTATTTTTAGGTTTTGAAATAGGTTAAATTTTGATTTAAATTTGTTTTCGTTCAAAAACAAAAATAGAAACTTTTGATGTCGCTTTCTCGAAGTACCAATTTTGCACATATGCGCCTTTAGCATAAGAGCGACTTTACCATTTCATTTAGTAGATAAGTTGGTTGGTTGGTTGGTTGCTTTTTGGTTTTACGGCTCAAAGACTACAGTGGTCATGCTGCGCCGGGACCTACTGTTTTCCGAGGAATCCGAACCTCTTAAGGCCTAGGGAACCAAACCCCGGACTACAGTGAGCAGTGCGATCTTTATGAGATCTCTGAGTAAGCGTTCTTTGCACTGCTGGGAGTCGAACCCGGATTAGCGGCGCACTAGGAGAACGCGTTACCACACTGCGCCACCGCAGGGCATTATGGGATAGTTTATCGATGATAGACCCATGTCTATCGCTGTGGGGAAATGATGTGGAATTTTAGAATAAGTGTTTGTTTTAATTTGACTTTCAATCAATTGCCAGCCAAGCACAGTAAAACTAATCATTGGTTTCCCTAACAAAGATGGTTGCTATATTTCAGCTATGAAAACACTTTTGGCGCCCAAGGACTTAATTAAACGTATATTTTACAAATTCCATTGCCTTTCCGCTCAGATAAGAAGTAAGAAGAAAGTTTAACTTTAGTATTGTGGTGAAATTTTTCAGATGAGAGAATAATAAAATTCTTAAAATTACTAAAACCCTTAAAATATGCATTTATTCCGGAAATTCATCGTTTTTTATGCATTTCTATGCACAAATTTACACTTCCGTTGTATTAAATAATTTTAAAATTGGGAGGTTAATCAATGCAGGAACTCGTTTAAAGGGATTCGTCACGTTAAAATTTTGAGAATCACTGATCAAGATTTTTTTGTTTGCTCAAATAGCTTTAAATCCATATACAATGGACTCACGATCTCGTAGGGACGAAAAAGAATTCATAAATTGAAATAATACTTAAGAATACATGAAAACTAACGTAAGTTTAAGTTTTATTAAATCTTACCCATGACATCACACAGAAGCAGAACCTCGCCCAATAACGTAGCAATTCACAACCCATGTGGGGGAGGGGGAATCAAATGGCTTTAAAGAAGGTTTTGTGATGCAACCTTAAAGAAAATAATGTATTTTGATACTGTGAGTGGCTGTAGACCCTAAAGCCCATTCTTTTCCTACGCCATTGGCCTTGCCCCCCACCACCACCCCGCCGCCAGAGACTGATTACCAAGCGTCTACTACATTTTTTTTTTATCATTTTTTGCCGAAACTTACACAGCGGACGGACCACCTTCTTTAAGGGCCCATTCTATTCTTTCAGCCAAGACCTCATAAAAGCTTTAATCCGGCATCGACTCCTATCTTAACGCTTGAACTCTTATTTCAATTGAAAATGATTTGCCTTCTTTAGATTTTACACATTTGACAGATAATTTCGCTGCATAAGAAGCTAGAAAAATTATTTTGCAAGTTGTAATAGTATAATAACATATTAGCTATATTCATCGAGTTAGCTTTTCAATAATTCGCTATAATTATAATAATTCGTATTTTAATTGATTGCTATCTCTCATTTTTAATTTAACTTCTTTATCTTCATCTTTCGCGTCTGTACCAGTGAAGAACTTTATTTTGTAATGCTTAATCTTGATCAGTCTGTTTAGCGTTGTGTTACGTTAAGATATTTTTGGAGGAGCGCTAATACCGTAACCACGCGGCCTTGGTCTTGTCTTCGTGGATACACTTCCTATTCTTAATGAAAATGCATGTAAGTATTGTAAATATCAAGTAAAATCATTTTTCATAGTTAGTTGATCATTTCCAAATTTTCATGATACGGGGTGATCATAAATATTTTTCTTTCTTCTTCACTTTGTTGACGGTCCCCTAAATGCACTCGTCAGTGAATCTTCACTGAAAAGTTTGAGTTCAAGTATGTTCTTTATATCACCGAAGTTGAAGAACAATTCATCTAGTATTTCTCCAGAAATTTGAAAAAGTGTCTAAAAAGTTCAAAGTGTCCAAATTTTGGCTACACAGTGTACTAAAATTGACAGCTTTGAGAATATACAAAATAAACATCTGAAACTAACTGCCTATTGCGCTTTTCAATCACAACCCCCCTTCTGCTTCCTTCTTCACCCTCGTGCAAAAACTGTCCTGCTTTTGGTCTGAAAGTATCTGGTTTACGTTACCAAACACACACCCATGCGGATCCAAAATGAATTGTTTAAGTTAAATCAAAAAACATGGAGGCTCAGACATTAACCTTCGCAAGAAATTCCCCATAACCTTCCTTCGTTAATTAGAGAGTATTGACAAACATGAACACGAGAAAAGTTCTATGGCCAATTAATCTTCAAGATAGTTTGAATTTTTTAATTCTGTTGATGTCGCAGGAATATCTAAAATTGTGCTGCTCCAAGACATGTTTCCGAAGAATCGTAGCTTATTTTCCACTTAAAAAGTCAAATCCCAGACTACAGATTTATAGCAAAACGACAGGCGCTGAATGTCGGCTGGAACCAGACCCTGATTTTTCGCTTGATAGCCAAGCGTTTTACCCTTACGACGTCTCAAGGCTTGAAAATAGTAATATGTTCAGATGCGTCCATAACTCAAAATGCAAGAAGGGTGAGACAATGAAAATCCCTGCATTTTACCATTTCAAGTACAGTTCCTTGTGCTTCCGTTTTCATCTTCCAGGAAGGTAGCAACTGTCTGTCTTTGCCTAATTCTCAAGGGGTCCATGCAAATCCTCAACATATTTCAACATTAAATCAAGTACAGGGTGTGTCAAATGTTCGTAAAAACTTTAAAAAATCATAAAAAAGGAACAAATAATGATAAAGAAGTGCTGTTTGCACGAAAGGGTTTCTAGGAAAATCGAATTTCTTTTAGTAGCAAAAAATTAAGTCACCTGTAGACGGAGGCTGATACGCAAGATATTCATCAAAAGTACACAACTTAGGCTTGCAGTAAAAGATCTGGATGCTCGTGGAATGTTCATTCGAATCTAACAGTACTGTATAATTGGAGAAAGTTACGTTATTAATATTACCAAATCAAGTGTTGCTGGTGAAGTTTTTCCACCTGTGCGTTAAATTAGATGCCACTGCGTTGAAAGAATTTCGCACGGTGAAACAACTAAAGACGGGAATTGGCCATATGTCATGTGCTGTTCGCCTTAGTTCTGTTATACAAAGTTTTGGAGGTCATATTGAACAACTGTTGCAATAATAAATCGATGGAATGCACAGTTGTCCTGTCCATTGTCTTTTGGAGTTTTCAGCACCATTTGTAGGTGATTTTTTGAACTAAACATTTTTTGCTACTAAAAAAATCCCATTTTTCTAGAGAAAAAAACTTTCCTGTAAAATGCACTTCTTTATCATTATTTATTCCTCTTTTTTATGAGTTTTTGAACTTTTTACGAACTTTTGGCGCACCCTGTATATTTGTCGACATTTGTTTAATGCTGTTGTTTAATTTGTAAACACTGACGAAGTACTACATAGAATATAGCAACGTTGGTTACAACATCGTGGAACGTAGTTTTAACTGTTAGATAGAGCTTATCGGTGCGTTTCAAGTAGACGTAGTTGCCACTCGTCAGAATGTGATCGGAGTTGCTATTTCACGCTACAGTTAGCTGTCTCGTAGAAGTTCTACCTATTCGCTGAAAATATTTAAGAAGATGAGAAAGGAAAGGCAAAAAAAAATCGGCTTCCACAATTTTTTCGCCGATAGGCGGCGCTGTTTCCACATATTGTCTGCAACTATACTTGAAGAGCGTATTTATTTGAAGTTCATTCCAGTTTATTCCTGACGCAGTATAGCAAGGCCTATCTGAAACATGTCGATATTTCTTACCCAGCATCTGAAACTATGCTCCAGAACGTTGTTAATGATTTCAGTACATTCACGGTGCCTATTATTCGCTTAAAACAACGTTTGCTAATTCGGGTACGATTTTCACACTTTCTGATTAAATTTGTGCATATTTCTCTATGTCTAACCAATCAAAATAGTTGCCGGCCTTTGAGTTAAATTCCTTTCCTTTTATCCTTTTATGTGAAACCCTTCCTTTTCTTTTTATTATTCTTGTTCTTCCTTTCTGCATAAAATCTTACTCTTAAAATTCATTTAGCGCATACTTGGAACCGAGTTGCCAATTCATTAGGTACGTAATCGCTTTAAATCATAAAGTCACACAATTATGCTTCGAATGTACAGTAAAACCTCTAAATAACAGACACATCGGAATTTCAAAATTTGTGATTCGGATGTATCCACTATTGAGGAGTGTTCGGTCATAGCAAACGTTGGGACTGAGAATTTAAAAAAATGTCCGGTATTCTGGGGCATCCATTATACAGATTTTACAGTATAATCCTCACTACCCTATACAAAGTTGACCGATCAAGATGATGTTAGACAACTGTGCAGGTCATTAAAAAGAACCACTTTCCTTCTTTATCTTGGAGTCGACGACGTGTACCATAGAAGGAAGTGCATTAGGTTTCTGGAAATATGAATACAAATGAAAATAAATCGTCGTTATGAAGAAATTAATATAAGCTTAGATGTTTCGATACGCAGTAATGTTCAGGCGACTTTCAGTAGATATCAGTGGCGCGTAAGAAAGGGGCGGCTCTAGCCCCTCCCAATATACATCAATGCACTTTTTTTTTGTCTTAACGCCGAATCTGTTGACCTTTTTTAAAGCTATGTGATACCCAGTGACGTAGGAAAGGGGGACTTTCGGACTCAAAGCCCCCCCCCCCATCAACTATCAGTGCGCATTATTTCTCCAAGGCCGCATCATATAATCATATTTAAAAGCTAATTGAGCCCTCTCACCTCATAATTTTCGAATTGCTACACTATCATTGAGCCCCCACCTACAATTTTTGAAATGCTACGCCCTAGCATATCTATCTAGTATGTTCCAAGAAAACGTTCCCCTCTCCGCTATCACGAACTTTTACTGTTGACATTATGCATAATGGCTCTAGAAACTCACGTTGTTATTAAATTCTGATTCTTCTATTAGAACGTCAGGAGCCCTGCGGTGGCGCAGTGTGGTAACGCGTTCTCCTATTGCGCGGCTAATCCGGGTTCGACTCCCAGCAGTGCAAAAAGAACGCTTACTCAGAGATCTCATAAAAGATCGCACTGCTCACTGTAGTCCGGGGTTTGGTTCCCCAGGCCTTAAGAGGTTCGGATTCCTCGGAAAACTGTAGGTCCCGGCGCAGCATGACCACTGTAGTCTTTGAGCCGTAAAACCAAAAAGAACGTCAGGAAGAAACTTGTGATTCATTCTTGAACTATTTTTTCCCAATCTTCAAAAATCCAATTTTGGTCTTCCCATCCTCGTTGCCTTTTCCTTTTGATAACAGCGACACCTGACATTGGGGTCGCTGACTTCTAATTCATTTCACTGTAGTTACGATGTGTGCTATGGTCGGTGATATTATTCTGCATATCAGTGGTGTATTCTAGTGTGATTTGCCTAATTATACGTTTGCACGATTCTAGCCATTCTCCGTTGAACTCTGATCTACAAGCTGCTTTCGTCCACAGGACATTCGATCATTGGTATTTTTTTATTTCTCCGTAAACCTTTGAAACGCTTACGCACGAAAAATTTGGGACCACGCTTTAGGAAATGTATGTACTAGTATGAGTAATAATATCGAACAACTTAGTTATACACGAACTCCCTTAAAAATCGATGATGCCTAGAGATTCTCTAATCTGATTTTAAGAATTTCTAGGCTCAATCAGTTGATCATGCGGTAGCATTTATAATATAAGCCATTTTAATGCAAATGAATATAAAAAATAAAATTATCTGGCCAGCATACACAAATTGGCTAGCGATGAAAAACAAATGCATGTAGTATCGATACCTAAAAAAATGAAAATATTTACATGAATACCCGATGGTGATCTCACTGATGTGCTTCAAATGTACAAAATGGGTTCAGGCCAATGTTTGAGGCATAAGCTTGCCAGCTTTTCAATCGCAAATTGAATTAATAAATAGTGGTGTGATTGAGTGAATGTGACAATCGTGTAGATCAGGGGTGGATAACTTGCTGCTTTAAGGCCGCATGTGGCCTTTCCGGCCTGGAAGTGCGGCCTTTTGGATGAATCTGAAATTTGTAAACCATAATTTTTTTCATTAATATGATTTTGTTCATCTTATTTTTTATTTATTTACTTTATTATTATTAACTTAAATGAACGTGTTTAAAATACATATAAATGAAAAAAGAAGTATAGTAAGGATAATCTAAAAATCCAATTGTTAGAGTAGAGGTGCAAAGAAATTGAAATATTTATCCAAAAACACTTTTAATTACATATTACTAAACAAATATATTGATAGTAAAGAACACCTCAAATTATATGTATGCATTAATTAAGGTATTAACTGTTTTGTAAGTAGTCCACTATCTTTGTATAGGTTTTCCCGATATATATATATATATATATATATATAAAAATATACACCTATCTTTTTATATGTCCAATATCTACCATTTATATCGGTCTCCCTCTTAAGGTCAGAGTATATTAGAAAGCGAATACGAACATTTTTGCCGAAAACATTGAACAAGTCTCTACTAAAATAATAATAATAATAATAAGTACAGTTGACCATTTCGGTTAAACGAAGTTCGAATAATCGAGATTCTGCTATATATCTAATCAAAGGCGTGGGAAAAGAGGGTTTTAGGGGCATCACTGTAGCTAGCTGACCTTGCGCCCCTAGCTGCACCATACAGATTGCACCCCCTAGCCACAAACATATTCTTTCCTGGGAATTATTTCAGCCGATTTTACTCCCTACCTCGCCTGCGACCCTGGCGTGGGATTTCCATGCCACCCTCTAGCTACGGCCCTGATCAGGGGGATCTAGCTCCCTCCCCCATCGATTAGCAAAATACATTGCTCCGTTTAACGCCGAATCACATAATCCGTTAAAAAACTACTTGAGCCCCTGTAATTTTTTAATTGCTACGCCCCTATATCTAATTGAAATTTCTTGAGTGCGGCCTTCTTCTGTTATAACCAGCTTATTGCGGCCTTTCAACATGAAAATGCCCCCCCGGTGTAGATAATAGATAGAAATTATATCTTTAAATTATTCATAATCCACGAAAGAAACAAGAGCGGATCCAGAGGGGGCACCTTCCCCCCCACCATGAGAATAGCAGATTCGCACTTACTGTGGATCTCTAGGAATATGTGCTTATTGATTAACATGGCGACGTAAACGACACGAAATAATTAAATAAATAAGCCCAGTGTTGTAAGCGTAGTAAATTTAATTGAATAAAAGTTGCAATGTACGTTTCGGATGCCCAAAGTCTATCCGAATTTATTCTCTTTATTTAGGTCAATATTGGTTTTTAAACTTTACGCCACCCACCCCACCTCCGGGAAATATTTATGGATCTGTCCTTCTTCCCTCTCTCTTTCTCTTTTATCGATTTTTTTTAAAACTGTAATACATCCATGGACGCCCATATGGGGGGCAGAGGAGCTCGAGTATCCCCCCTCCGTTCAAAAATTTTATTTGCCTAATTCTGCTATGCATTTAGTTTCAAAGGTTTTACAAGTACATTTTAAAATAAGGTACTTTTTATCTCATTACTAATTGTCAAGCAGTATCAATTACTTTTGCAGCATTTTAGTATCTTATACATTCACTAAACTGTTTTACAGCCTTGAGAAGAAGGTAATTTTTTTCAGCCCCTCCCTAGAATTACTCATATGGGTGCTCAGGAATACAGCCCCTCTGAACTAACATAATGTAAACTGCTAGGTTGTAAGTGAAAAACAAAATCATTATTAGTACGGCTTTCGTTATATACGTATTAGTAGTTTCCTTATCAAACAGGATCTCTCCCATACCCACTAGTGGCCCGTGAGTTGAAAATGTAAGAGTGATGAAAATGAATCATATCTTAAACTAAACTAAATTATATTATATGTATCTTAATTATTATAAAATATCTTAAACTAAATTATATTTTTAACATAACATTCAAAAATAAAAAAAAAAGTTACATACAGTGAAACCCCGGTTATCAGAACTCCGTTAAATTGAAATCTGAGTTGATGGAAATGGCCTGTTATTTATTTATTTATTTTTAAGCGAACACTCGGTCAAGGTTTTTGGTAAAATCGCTCATATTTGTGTTTTAGTCTATTCCGGCCTTAAAAAAGGAATCAATGCAAATGGTAGATATAGAACATACATAACCTGACCATACGTCCCGTTTTGAACGGGACCGTCCTATCCCGTACGGTAGCCTATCCCGTTGTTCCCAAACACAGCTTCGGGACGCCGAAATGTCCCGTTTTCAGAAAAAGAGAAACATTAGTATCAGGGCGATATAGGACATGCTTAATACGTATATTATGTAAGTCAGTCAGATGCTTGATATCTCGTGCATCATTCTTGACGATTGATTGTTTTTTTGTTGTTTTTTTCACTGACGAGTGTTATCGTAGTCAATTTAATTTTTTTTTACCTGACCCCTCCATTTTAAGAATGCCCACACGCAAGCGCACTTTTAATGTTAACTTAGAAACGAAGTATCCGTTTACAAAGCAAAGAATAAACCCCATCAGGCGTCAGATGTGAAAAGCGTTTTACAGAATATAGCATAGTTCATAGAGGTGCCAGCGATATTAACATTTAAGATCAGAAAAACATAAAAATTCCGATATTGCTACCGCTTCGAATTCTTCAATGCTTAATTTTTTTAAGAAAAAGGATTCACGAACTTCGTAAGATCTGCAAGTTGCTGTGATGGAAGACACCTGGGCTTATCACACGGTGCAAGAGAACCACAGTTTTCTCTCAAATGATTGTGCTTCTAAGTTAATTCAAGCAGGTTTTGAACAGAAAGTTAGATGTTCTCGTATGGAAACAGAAGCTAATATTGTAAATGTGTTAAAACCAATAGCAATAGTTGAATTAAAAGATCGCTTCAGCGAATGCAACTGTGCTACTATATTAACTAATGCTTCAAACCACGGGTCCATGAAAATATTTTCTGTTTTAGTCCGCTTCTTTTTACCATGCGAAGGCATTTAAGTCAAAATTTTAGAATTTCAAGATCAACCAGGCGAAACATTAGATGTTATTGTCAATTATCTAATGATAGTATTGACAGAAAATGAAATAATATAAATATTTGAATGGGTGAATTTAACCAAAATATTTGCATGAGAAAAATTCAAAGTTAAATGGATGTATTGATTGAAAAGAGATTTATTAATTGTAACCAAGATATGAGAAGTATTTGATGAGTATTCACTTATAATTACCTTACACCGCAAAAGATGACAGAATGGAACACTGGGAAGGTTTCAACTAAAAGTCGTCGTGTGGAATTGTTCAAACACTTATACCACACCAATAGTTTGAATCATACGAACTTTCGTGTAATTATTGAATATGTTTTATGCCTACCAAGCACTAATGAACCAGTAGAAAGGGTCTTTTGTTTTCTTATGAATAAGTTATGGACGAGCGAAAAAACAGAGTTGCTAGTCGCAATTCCCAAAGCAATGATAATTACAAGGGTAAATTTTAAGAAATCATACCAAGAATTTTATTCTTATTTGAAATCAAATCCAAATATACTTAAGCAAATTTGTTCTTCAGAAAAATATAAGACCACATAAATTATTTATTTTCACACAGTCATTCCTGTTCTTTTCATTAATAAATAAAAACTACGAAGAACTATGCGGGGTTTTTTAATAACATCCTACTATTACCGAAAAATTAGTAGATGTCCCATTTATTTTTTTCCCTCAAAACGGGACATACGCCGTATGTCCCGTTTTGAGGAAAAAAATAAACGGTCACGTTAGACATACGCAAAGTTATATACAACCCCGTTCCCAAGATTTAAAAAAGAGGGTATTTTTGCTAGAAATCTGGCGGGGATTTAATAGATTTTTTTTTTCTTTCATAAGGAAAATTTGTAATAACATTTTTCAAATTTGATGTTTAACCCCCAACCCCTCTTGTGTACGGCCTTAGATGTGTATGTATGCACAGATATCGGAGAGGCCACTTCTGAAATAGTCAATACTTTAACACATACATATACTTTATGATGTTTTTCATTATCAATATGGTGGCTTATGTATGTAATTAACAGTGTTTTTGAATAAATGTTTTAGTTTCTTTCTGCCTTTATATTGAAAATTGAATTTCTGATTTATCTGAAATTCAGTTTTCCCTTTATTTCGGATAATCATGTTCTACTCTACCGGTCAAATGTTCCAGTTTAGCAATGTCAAGTTCGATTGTAGTTTTTATTCCGTAAAACACCGCAAACAAGCAACACAAACGAACCGTTTCTGACTGAAAACCAAACAGAAAATCAATGGAAACAATAACAAGTAATAAACAATAACAAGCCATACAAGTAAAACATTCTGATATAAACTAGCCCTGAATTGTTTTCAGCACCACACAGGCAGTGGCGTAGCGATACCAATGCAACCAATGCAGTTGCATTGGGCCCTTGTCCTTGGGGGCCTTTGGAAGTCGAGGCTCCTTAGATAGCATAATTGTGGGATCCTGGTATGAGGTAAGGGGACCCCACAACCAGCGATTGCATTGAGGCCCAAAGTCTATAGCTACGTCACTGCACATAGGCATCGATAATTGTCGACGCCATGCTGACGGCCGCCATCACTCCGAGCTCCTATCATGAGCTATCGCGCCAAAACAAAGGGCTGCCGCGGAAATGAATTTTCTCCACAGAACTTCAGGGTAGTAATCGATTTTTCTACTAGGTATCAGAGGTATTCGAATTTACGACAGCGAAGTGTGAAAATAATACAAATGAATAGAATAAATTAAATATATTTTTTAATAAAAAAAATTTTTAATACAAACATTTTTATCAATGACATTTTTTATCAATAACATTTTATCAAAATTACAGGATTTTTTTTAATGAAAACGTTTTAAATAAATTACTGTGGTCCTGCAGCACTTATGGCCCAGCTGCCACTACCCATGAAAATCCTTCTTTTTTTTTGGAACAATTTCGGAAGTAAGTCAAAGCATTGTATTATTCTCTTACAGGTTATAACTTTTTTTAACTACCATAAAAGCTCTTTCATAGTCTGGAAGATCCAATACATCTGAGTACGCATTATGGGCCCCCTCATATGGGGGGCAGAGGAGGCTCGAGACCCCTAGCCGTTTAAAAATTTTATTTGCCCGAACCTGCTATGCATTTACTTTCAAAAGTTTTACAGTCACATTTTAAAATAAGGTACTTTTTAGCTCATTACTAATTGTCAAGCAGTATCAATTATTTTTGTAGCGTTTTGCTATCTTGTACATTACTAAAAAATTCACTGCTTTGATAAGGAGTTAATAATTTTTCAGCCCCCGCCCCCCCACCATTAGAAATACTCGTATGGGCGCCCATCGTACGCACCCCACCGTCGAAACTATATTGTTAAATGAATTATTCTACACAAGTAGTTAAATGCGACACATAGTTGAACGAGTGACGAAAAAACTATTTATCAGCGTTTATTTTGCGTTAGGAAATACTGCCATGCCAGAGCGACATCGTATTACATTTACCAACTTTTTCGGTTAATTGTATTACACACATGACAAGGCTACGAAAGTGGGGCAACACTAGTCGGTCATTTTTCTGGGAGTTTGAAAGTTGGTTTTATACGCTCATTTGCACATAAAACATAGCGAAAAAAGTATTGAAATAAGAAAATTGGAGATTAAAAATGAATTGAAATTTTCTTTCAGAATTTGGTTTTGGTGCTTATCCCTGTTCTCACAATTTTTTTATCTTGCAATTCTGAATAGAGTTTTTAAAAGTGACGTAACTTGGTTGGGGTGGGGCAGGCTTAGCCTCAACCTAGAAAAGGGAAAATCACAAATAAATGCTATGAGCGGAGCATAAGTATGGGGGGCTATGCCCCCACTTAGGCCTCGAGGCTGGCTACGCTCATCGTCCTTAAACGATAAGTTATTAACGAATGATTTCTACATTCAGGGGAGGCTGGGCTGGATTAAGGTTATATAGGGCCCTAACATTTTTCTCCGGGGCCCCTTGTAGCATAAATCAAGCCTTTGTATTTATCGTTATTATTTTTAATGAAATAAAGAAAAATATAGACTTTTTTTATTATTTCAACCTTTTATTGAATTAAGATTTACTTAAAACAAAATAGGCATGTGTGTTTCCAAAAGTTGAAAAAAAAATATGAACCCTTCAGTTATAATATGCAAATTATAAAATTTATAAAAAAAAACCTTATTTTTTGCTCTCTTTTTCAGCAAAATTATTATTGCTACATAATTAATATTATCTAGAGCAGCGGTTATCAAACTTTTGAAACCATGGAACCTCTTTCTCACCACATGCGTAGCTACAGAACCCTTCTATAAAAAGGACTAACTCATGGGCGTAACTTAGAGGTTAAATATAGTGTAAATTTGGGGGGCAAAAAAAAAAACAAAATTGTATGGGAAAAAGTACAAATTTGTCTCTTCCCTAAAAAAAACTGGGCGCATGTGCACCCTTGCCAGATTAAGCCCATGGGCTAACTAAAGAACCCCAGGGGGCTATTATTATTGTTTATACTGGGGTATAAACATAAAAATTAGAAGTAAATCAGTATCAAAGGAGAGGTAATGTTTTTCTATTATTACGGTATATTGATTATGGGTAGTTAACTCTACGTTGTTATCAATAGGGGAAATTACAAAATGTACAGATTTTCTTGGAATTTTAGTCGATGTTTTACAAATTACTTGCAAAACACACTTTTTATAAACGTTGATCCTAGAACATCTTCTTCTACGTACAATATAGCGGGACAACTTGTTTTTGACTGACTTAAGGAATTTCGTAAATAATTTTAAATTCGTTGTGACACTGAAACGGGTGGTTTTTTTTTCCAGTTGCATTGCAGTAGTGTGTACAGGCGCTAGATATTTGTCTTTCTTGTCTATATATTATCCGGTCCTGAGAGATAGACTAGGACACCCTGCCACCCATTGATTGTAGAGGAAGCCATATCGAAAATAAGCTGCCTGGTGAGCCAAAAAAAAATTTAAAAAAATTTAAAATAACTGTATATGTAGGTAAAAGAAGCCGCACTTCTTTCTTTTTTTTCCAAACATTTTCGAAAAAATTTACACCATCTGAATATACATCACGTTAGTAGAGTTGTTAAAAATAACTAAATAAAATGTTTCATTTAAAAATATGGATAAAGAAATGATAAAATAGTGAAGAAAAATATAACCCCTGTGAATGTGTGTTTTTTCCACTGTGAAATCCTGTGAATTTTAAGGGAATTTTTTATTTGGCCATTTACCCCTGTCATTATTTAAAACCAATTACTTGTACATGTTTTTAATTTTTATTCTTGAAAGCTTAAACTGCTCAATAAGATCTAAGATTTTTATTAAGTCAAGTTTGGCTTTAAAGTGCAGATCCTAGCAATTGGGTGATAATCAACTGCCGTACCACAATTAATGCCTGATTACCCACTTGGCCTGTAAAGGACCAGGCCTAAGGCCCCCAGTTGGAGGGTGGGGTCCCCCAAATTGCGTTTTATTTATTTATTTATTTTTTTTAGAAGTTGACTTCTGGTTATCCACTTTTGATCAGTCATCATTGCTGACGTTTGCAAGATATCAGTTAATGTATATAAATACATAATTTTTATATACTTTAGGTTCCCCCTGTAAATCTATCACCGCCCGTAGGGGGCCCCATCTGATACTGTGCCTATAGCCCCCATTTGTCTTAATCGAGCACTGACCACGATGTTGAAAGATGGAGTAATTCTCACAAGTTTTGTTTACATGCAATAATTTTACTTTCTTACATACTTAATTTCACTTCCACAACATTTTATAGTTGTACTCCCCCCATAGGCGCAACTTGAGAGTTAAATATAGCGTAAATTGGGGACGGGGGTAAAAAAACAAAAATCGTGTGGAAAAAATACGGTTTTGCCTCTTTTCTAAAAAAACAGGGGGCAAGTCCCCTCTTGCCTCCGCCGGATTACGCCGATGTTTTCCCCTTCTCGTGGCATGCTTGAAGTTAGCGGCGGTCGCCCGGGGCCCCGTTTGGATGAGGGCGCCAAACTGAAATCAAATTCACTTTGTTTTTGAGTTAATAGTAGAAAATCTCTCTAAAAAGAGAAGTTTAGAGAAATTCTTTCAGAGACTTTTGGCCACTTTTATAGGGTATATGGCTCACTGTGCATCTGTGAAAATCTCCTGTTTTCGCCAAGGGGGCGCCAAAACGCAATTCCTGCCAGGCCGCCCGGGTCCCAAATCTACCTCGAGCCCCTCCTGCTTGAGGGCCTAATGAGAAAGTGTCTATTAGTAGGATGCTTATGATTTAAGGCCGCCACATCGGTGGCCTTAAGGCTTATGCCTTCCCTATTTCTAACTTCACTGAAGCTTCCTTCTTAATTATGTGAAGACAATGAAACACTACCTGCAATTCACAATCGAAATGGTTCAAAAGCTGGAACGTGAAATGTATATGCTCTCCGGATTGAAAATACTCCCTACCCTGTGTACTCCCTGGCATAAGGAAAAGTATTGCATTTAGTTAGTTCGTTCAGTGCCGGGTTCAAGTTTTTACTAGCACTAGGCTGGAAGAATATTATGGGCCCCTCACATTATGTCCCGTTTTTAGGGAAAAAATAAATGGTCACGTTAGGCATAGTTAACGCGTGGCCAGGGATATTCTACCCCAAGGTAGGACAGTTCTTGTGGAGGTGTAGAAGAATAAGGGGAATGGGGGTTAGTTTGATTGAAAAACGTAGACAGTTAGCTTTTGATGTTTATTTTGCAGATAAATCTGTCAATTGATATTTTGCTTTGCGATGTTTTGAGACAAGCGATAATGAATAATCGATATTTAAAGACCATCTGTGCTTTTATTGCAATATCGATTGGAATGACGTATTAAGTAAGAACAACGTCTTATTTCATTTCTTTTCACCTCATCGTAGGTTTAAGGATGTCCATACATGTAATAAATGCATTGGCGTGTTCAGAAATGGTTATTATTATCAGGGGTGGACTGGGTCGCCGATGCGCCCTCTTGGACGATAGGACTCGCGCCCTCCGAAAATTCAAGATATGCGCCCTTTGAAGGCGCCCCGTCCGCCCATGCCCCTCTCTATATTTTCGGGTTCATCAGATAAAAAAAACATTCTTCAATTAAGAAATATTTTAATTGCAGGATTTTTGATTGAAAGCTTTTGATGAACAGTTGGAAAAACAGTCTAACAGCATTTTGTCAACTTCTTCAAATCAAATCAAATTCTTTATTTAGACGAATCAGATACAACTATAAGGTATACAATAAATATTTCAAACTTAAATAGACTCGTCTGTAGCAATGGATAAAGAATAGTATGTCTGACAAAGCCCATTCTGCCCATGGTGGGTGTTTTAATTATATTTAAAATAAATACTTCTAAACAATAAAGAGAAAATAATGATAGATAATAAAGTGAAATGATAAAGAGAATGGATATTAATTTAACAACTGATCAGCAAGATATCTTTTAAATAAGGAAAGTGAATCAAACAACAATATAAATCAACGTTTATTGACGTGGGTTCTGTTCCCACCGAACGCA
>QLNU02015360.1:230777112-230793846 GCA_006491805.2 Dysdera silvatica
GCGAAGGCGGGGGGGATCCGGTGCGATCCAGGAGGTCGGACAAACCTGGTGGCGAAGCGAGGCCTAAACGGCCTTGTCTTCATTCGCCTAGTAGGTCAAGACACCGCGGGCCAAACGCGGGGATCCTGGTTCGAATCCGAGATGAGGCCGGTGTCTCTTTTTCTTACTACTAATACGTGGTGTTAAATTTATTTGTAATAAAACATCCCCCACGAAAAACTCACAAAAAACTCGCCTCGATGGCTTTGTGTGTTGACCATTATTTGGCAATTGTGTTATCCCTGAGAAGGGTAATAATATCTTACAAAATGGTCTTGAAAGATAATTTCAATAATTTCACAAATATAAAAGAGCAAAAAGTAGTTTGTTACATTTATTCGTTTTAAAGTTTCGATGTATTTACATTTAGTAGTAATATTACAATTTTTGCCAAATGGACTGTAATGATATATAGTAATAGTATATAGTAAAAATCGTTTATAACGACGCTGGTTATAACCACCAACCGCATATAATGATGGAATTTTTACAAGAAGTTTGGTTTGCTATTCTACTCCATACTAAATATATCGGTTATAACGACATTGTATATAATGATGAAACCTGCTATAACGACGGAAATTTGGTAGTCTACGTAGATTCTAAGTAGGGAAATTCGTATCGGATATAACGACGCGACTTGACAGCCATTAATCGGAAAAATGTGGATCAGTTATCGAAATTGAACGTTAGTTATCCAAATTTTAGCGTTATTCTAAACTTGTTTATTTACAAATGTGTCCCAGAAATTTTTATTAGGAAGAGGTCAAGCATTACGTAAGAATTTTTTTTTTGGGGGGGGGGTTGCTCTTTTACTTATTTTCCTACGTTAGCCAATGTTAATTTTTGCTTATGGAGGGGGAGGAGGGTTGAAATGGCCCAAATATTGCTTATGTAATACTTGAAACTCCCTTACTGCTAAACCTGAATATTGAAGATAATAAACCTTAAAAAACACGTGATTTATTAATTGAATAACACGAAGGTCATATTCTTTAGGGGCCTATTTTATTTTTTCAGCATAAGACCCATAAACCGGCACTGTTCGGAAGTCATTAGTATAATACAATAAATATTATTCATTAGATTTGTTTTCTACATTATATACTTTAATATTTTCTAGAATTTTTCAATTTAAAGAAATAAAAATTTAGTGTGGCTATAAATATAATTTAAACGGAAACTAAATTCATTATAATTAAATATGTTTTTATTTAATTTTGAAACCAAAAAGTTTATACTTTTTACTATCAAAATAATTTATAAAACTCTAGAGTGTATTATACTGCAGGCTATTATGATTTTAAAAATATATCGTTTATAACGACTATCGGTTATAACGATGGTACGCGCTCCAAAATTACTTATTTTTTATAATAACCCCATTTTGTCGCCCCTAAATATCTGCCGTTCAGGGCAAATGCCCGGTTCTCTACCCACAGGCGCCAGTCCTAATGTAGATGTATCGTGGGGTGATGTCAGGGTTGCATATAAGGTTGCAGCTAAACGCTTTTTACAGGGAGTTCTGGAAGTTACAAAGAACTCACAAAGCTACAAAAGGAAGGCTTAGATTTCGTCAATGTTTTGATGTATTTTATTAATATATTTAATAATATTACGTAAAAAATAACAATCTAATGCATTAACGATAATAGATATTTTTAATATATATTTTGCATTGAACACTTTCAGAGGTATACTAAAATTTATTCTTTCCCTTATGCCTACAAAACGGTAAATGAAAACTCAAACCTCTTTGGAAAAAAAAAAAAAAAGTACATAAGCTCTATCGTAAAAATTTGTTTTAAATACATTTTTGACATCAAAGCACGATTTTTATTGTCATGTACCAATTTTTACAAATAAAAAGTCGAAAACAAATTTCTACAACAATTTATTTTGCGAAAAATGTTTTGCAGTGGGATAGATGGCTGGACCCCTCCTGGCCTCATCCTAAATACGGCCCTAACTGTTTATATAATCTTTATGCCTTGGATTCGGTTGAGTTTTCTAAAAAATTTTTACCAGCCAACTTTAATAACTACAAAATTAGGGCTGTGCAAAAAGGGGAAGTTTGAATGTACCCCCCACCACCACCACCAATTTTAAAATCCTTTGTATGGGCCTTTTGCAAAATATCTATTGAACCGTCACACATTAGGCAGCCAGTTTTTATCTTTCTAAAGCGCATGCGCGCGCAAGCCGTTGCTGTTGGCAACGCGCGGTAACCGCTGGGTGAGGAAACTGCTGCCATTCTTAGTTGCACGCTCGGACTGTGGTGGTTGGATCGAAATTGTCTCTGGTATGTATTGATTGGCATTGTATTACGTTGAGATGTCGTGATAGACGTAAATTTTAAAATATTATTTATTTATTCTAATTTTTCAAGCTTCGCTTTAAATTAATGTAGATCTGTAAAGCATTTAACTTCCTTTGGAGAACGTTTTAATATTTGTAACGTGTTGTGTTACATTTAATAGAAATTATCATGTAATTGGAGGAATATTAATAATAAAATTCGAAGTCCAAAGTAATCATTATTAAAAATAAAATAAATACTGTGGAAAATAAGTAAGAAAAATCGAGTAAACTTTAAAATTAGGCGTTTGAATTGTACACACTGGCGGCGGTAGACATGAACGTTCTGAAAAGGTTTCTTTCCAGATGTATTCGGTGAAATATGAATTTTCACTTACCGAGTACTCCAGTATTATACTGTTCTGGGTATCATACCGCCCCAAAATGACTTCATTTTGTACTATAACACCATTTTGCCGCCCCTAAAAATTGCTGCTCAAAACGAATTCCCGGTTCACCCCTCCCCCTGGTGCCGGCCCTGAAGTACTCACAAGACTGCGTTTTACAGCACTCGATGTACGTCCTCTCGATGGTGTGGGACTCAGGTTTCAGGGTCCCTAAAGCAGTAGCATAGCAATTCGAAACCCATGGGGACATCTGCGAGGGGCCCATTTGCCCCCAGCCCCTCCTCCAGTATTTTTAGAAAAGAGGCAAAATCATACTTTTTCCCATACAACGTTGGATTTTGCCCCGGCTCAGTTTATGATATATTTAACTTCCCCATCTATGCTGACAGAATGAAAATATTGGGGAGCAATATACCATTAGAAGGCATTTTGTTTGAAATTGAAGGAGGATATGGAACCCTAATGCCAACATTGGGGGGACAGGTCCCCCCAGTGCATGGAGGAGCTCAAGTGGGTTTAAAAAATATGTAATGCAACCTTAAAGAAAATGTGTTTTGATGTCCAATGGGGCTTGAACCCCCTTTCCTACGCAACTGCCCTAAAGTGAATATTATGAGTCACTGTTGAATGAGAGAAATCCTCATCTGCGTAAGGCCATCATAAGCAGCACTGATGTATGCAGGGAGTGTTGATGGGAATTGTAATCCCTCTCCATTGTGTGAAATTTTGTATATATACATACGATTATATGGAATTGTAGCTCTGTAATTCCTTCCCACTTACGAGTTTTCTGGGTATGCCTATGATAAGTAACCCAGCACTGAGAAATAATTGTAGTTTCAGATTTAATCTGTAGCGGATTTATGTATGTGTAAAATAGGCCTGGGACTAATGTTGTGCCATAAAAATACAACAAACTAACTGGGCCTAAGATCCCATTGGGGTCTGGTGCAGTGTTGCCAGATCTGAAGATTAAAAAGTAGCAAACTGTGCTCCAAAAGTAGCGGATTGCAACTAGTAGTAGCTCTGAAAGCAGCCTAGAAAAAGGATGGGGGCTCCGGTTCCCTCCGATACGTCCCTGATATGCAACATTTCAAGTGCCCTCACGTACGCTCTCTGAATACGGAATATCGTAATCGTATCTCCAATAGCAGACTAGGAAAAGGATAGGGCTTCGGGTCTTCCCCGATACGCTCCTGGCATGTCTGGAAATTTTTTTAACCCTTGGATTTGGCATTTTTGAAACGGCCACAATGCGTTGTGGTCTTTTTTTTTTTCACTCATTGAGCATTTTCGATGTTTGAGTCTAACAAATATACCCATAAGCAGGTCAACATAATCGTTTGTATACGTGCATTACTGAATGAAAAGTATAAAAAAATTGAATGGAATGCAAGTTAAACTAAAATCATTAGTTTAACTGTGGAAAGTACTGCCAAGTTAACGATTTTCCACAGTATCCCGAAGTGTACAATCTAAACTTTAACAAGCTTGCACCATTATAATCAAGAGCGGATACAGACTTTCATTTTAGGGGAGGGAGGTCAAGGACAAAATTTGCCAGTCTTTGCCAGTAACCTCCTTCATTTATCATAAAAGTTAGATTTTTTTTACAGTGAAAAAAAATAGGGGGGTCATGACCCCTGTGACCTTCCTCTGTATCCACGTTTGTCTCCAAGGTTTGCATTTCGAGCCTATATAGCGCACATATGCTCGAAGGTTTGCACAGACCTTCAATGTTAAACGTGTTTCGGAATTACGTGACGTCCACTCTAGTACATATAAAATCTCTGTGATTGAAAGTACCAAAACAAGAATTGAACCACAGAGATCTTATATGAATTGAACGAGTATCGAACATGTTATGTTTTAATAAAACTATCGTTCACTGCGAATAGAAATGTTCAACAAACAAAATTTTTATTGTATTATGCAATACTAATAATATTTTGTGATTTTATATATGAAAATAAAAAAGTAGCATATTTTTCAGATTTATAGCCTGAAGGTAATTAAAAGTAGCGTGTCGCCCAATTCGAAATTTTTGTAGCGAGGGCACTTAAAACATCGCCCAATCTGGCACCACAGGTCTGGTGGTGTTGAAATTAACTGCTATTGTAATCTTAATTTTAAGGGTGAAATTTTTGTATGTTTCTATGTCTACATATCCGCAGTTGTATTGTCATTGACTAAACCACCTGAAAATGTCCTATAAAACTGATTTTGGCATTTGGGACCCTCTATTTTCTTATTACAGACACTATCTCATTTTCAATTGAAACATTTTTAGGTGTGCCGCTATAATCTAATTTGAAACAAAACACTTATATTAATGTTATTTTCTCCAAAATAAGTAGAAACATTGGAGTAATCAGAAGCGTCAGCTTTTTCACGCCAATTGTACTAAATACAGTGTTATTTTCCAATAAGGGACACCCACGGGACCAGACATGGCCACACTGCATGGTTCATCACATGGCTTCTCTCCTAAAATTTTTTGAAAATAGCAGTAAATCTGCTTGTGGTGCTAGGCATCTCCTGTGCCATCATTAGAGGCATAGCCAGGTGGGTTTTAGGGGTTGTAATCTCCTTCATCGCAATGAAATTTTGTATATTTAACATAGGAATATATGAGTTGTAGCTCTGTAACCCCTCCCATTAAGCCTATAACCCTCCTTACGAACTTTCTGCCTACGCCACTGGCCATCATCATACTTGAACTTTCTGCCTATGCCACTGGCCATCGTCATACTTGCGTGCCCACTTTTTTAATTTTTAATGCCATTTTTATGTTTCTCAAGGTTTTGTTTTTTTGGTGCAGCGAAATTGTTGGAAATACTTTTGTAAAATTACAAAAGTACAAAAAAAACTGCAGCTTCGTAATTTAAAATAATACTAGAAACTAATTTTAGTTTCTAGTCTTATTTTTAATTAAGAAGTTGCAGGTTTTTAGTGATTCAATTACGTCATGATTTGCCATTTTGCTTTATTTCCGGTTGCCTTGATTGTTTACAACGGAACTACCTGTTTGTATTATACGTTCTGGTTACTTAGACATAATACCCAGATACTAATGGGGTTTTTAATTCTTTTCGATTGAAAACAATAACCACAGATCTGGCGAGGCCCCTCCCCCGTGATGCGTCATGTAGCTGGTATCCTGATATTTAGGCATTCATGAGGTTTTGATTAAAAACAATAACCACAGAGCTTCCGAAGGCTGGTGAGGCTTCTTCTCCCTCTCTCCCATTTGTTTTCAAGTATGAATTTTGTAAAAATTAAATACTAACTCAAAAAACACCATCGCCCACATTTCCAGTATGGTGGAAGCATACTTAGTCTGTTGCCAATCGATTTTGGCAACATTGCAAAAAATTAGGAGACACAAGCCGTGTGACGAACTGTGCAGTGTCACCCCAGACATTTTGACCCTTAGATGTGTACCTTCTTCGGAGGCACATGTGTTGATGCATGTATATGCTGGAGATCAGAGGAATTAACCCTTATGGGAGATAACACTTTATATGCTATTCCCTACTCTTAAATACATGCTACTGTTTATTAATTTAGTGTTGTATATCTAATCTAAATGAAACATACAAAGAGAAACATTGCTTCAGAAAAGATTCTTTTACATCTTGTCTTCTTCCATACCCCCAATTTTAACTGTTAATGTTGCACATTCCTAATATTACCTTTAGAAAATCGTTTTCGATATGAAATTTCTATATTTGGGTTTAACAGTATAAAAAACAATGCACATACTAGTCTCTTATGCCTGCAGTTGCCTAATCATGGCAGTGGTGTAGAAATTCAAAAAGTATGAGGGTGCTCAAGTACAAAAGATCACATATGAAGTTAAAGAGAATAATTTCTTGACATTTGGTGGGAGTGTCTTGAGGCCCCTTTCCTACACCATTGAATCATAGTTATCTTATCAGAAATTTAAACAAATCAAAACCAGAATTTTCTAGTACTAATTTTGGAATGGTGCATGAAGCTTCTATGAAACCTAGAGTTTAGAATCTCCTTCCTAACAGATTTCAAGCATCTAATTTTGCTTATCTTTTTAAAAGTCTTTTTTTCGCAAATACCTTTTAAAATTGTAAGGTTTATTTTCATACGTTGTATTCTTGTTACGTTAATATTAAGTTATTTTACTCTTTTGTTCATCTAAACATTGCAACGATCTTTCCTTCTCTTGGGTAGTATGGGCTTCATCAGATCCAGTTCCGTATTTCCCAATAGACTAGGGTGGCAAAATGTTATGTATTGAATTTAATATGACAAGATCGATACCATAGGATGATATGTTTGCTAAGAAGAAAGCTAGACGTCATGCTTTCTATTTAAATACCAGCATTCAATATATTTTTTTTTTTTTCTAAAATTAAAATTTATTTCAATAAAATTAAAGGCCATACTGCACATTACATCTTTATTTTGGCTGCCAATCGTGCCAACCACTTACTTCTGGATTATATCATGACTTGCCGTTTTGCATGTATTACCGGTTACCATGATGGAATACCGTTTGCAAACGGACCTACTTTTGTTTTCAGGCACTTTTTTTTATATTTTTTAAAAAACTTACCTACATATATAAAACATCTCTCTCCCTTTCTAACTCCTCCTAAAACCTATCCCTTATTCCTCTCCATCTCCCTTACTCCTAAAACCTATCCCTCACTCACACGTCTACGTTTTTTGCGCTTCCTTTTGTCAAACATAACTTTCCTCTGTACATAGGTGTAGCCAGAAATTTTTTAAGTGGGGGTTATAGGCTCAACAAGGAGGGGGTTACAGAGCTGCAACTCGTATATTCCTATGTTAAATATACAAAATTTCATTGCAATGGGGGGGTTACAACCCCCAAAACCTTCCCCTGGCTATGCCCATGCTTCTGTGTAAAACAAATGAAAACTTTAAGGTACTTGCATACCTACATGTTGTTGTCAGTGGTATGTGGAGCGGAAATAGTTTTTACAGCCATTTCCTTTCACTGCAGCACACAACAGACACCCAAAATCTACACCACTCCACGACAAAATGGCTACCAGGATATTACGTCTAGACAATTCTTAGCAAACGAACGCATATTCTGTGCACATGATAGGAGCGGAGCTATGTCACAAAAAATTCTGCCCTATGTTTCTAGCAATGACCTATGGAATAATTTTATATAATTTTCTCAATGTATCTGCATTTATGTTGATTTTTTTTGTTTTGTTTATTACAAACAAATATTCAATTATTTTGAAACATTGATTGACCATAGTAAAGGACACATACCCTAGTGCTTTTTAGCGGGAAGTGTTTCCAACATGCATGGCAACAGTGACTCACTTGCCGCCATGTTGTTTACATCACCTTAACAACTTGGACGTCTCGATTCAGCATAGTTCAGAAAAAAAAGGTACTTACCTTTATTGCGCTTCTTTGTCGGATGTGTGTGGTTTTATTGCATTTGTAAACGTGGGAGAACAAATTTTCTGGTTTATTTGGGTGCCAGCATTGCCATATGCCATACAAATTCCATGAAGTAGGCATTGAACAGTTTCTCTTTCAAGACTAGGGTTTTTGCCTACGTCCTTCTTCCCTCCCTCCTTCACCCCCATGCCCCATCCCCCTACCTTGCCTTCTTGTCTGCTTCTTCCCCCTCCCTGTACCCCCATTACATCTCTACCTACACCTCCTTCCTGGCTTCCTCCCCCACTTCCATGTCTCCTCGACCTTTTCCACCTCACCTCTTCACCTGTCATACTTTCTGGGGATCCACACTTGAAAGCGTCATTGAAACGAGGCCTAGTCCATGACCTCTTCCCACACTTATATCCGGACAAAAATAATCCTTTTTTTGTAACCCACTCCAGCACATTTCTTTTCTCTTTCAACCGAAATTCCACACAAAAATACATCAACCGCTCACACATACAATTTCCTCCAACGAACACATGAAAATGCCCTTGCAGGTCCAGATGCCCGTATGTGTGGCGTCACACAGTGCATAACGTCATAAGCCCATTTCCAACTACTTTTGACTCTTTTCAAGAGGAAAAAAGTACTAGGGTTTATGTTCTGTACTGTCACCGATTGATCTTTTTTAGCTTACATGCTTAATGTAATTGCTACACTTACATTTGACCAGTTTTTAATTTGAGGGTTCATTTTCTATTGTTAATTATTTGTACACTTAACTAGTATTTAGTGCACCTAAGTCACAAGACTTGGGTGCACCTGATTTAAAAAGTTAGTTTCGATCCCTGATTTATTACTTACCAAGAAGAGATAATGTCATTGCATGACACGTTACCCACTGAATTCTAATAAGTGTTGCCAAAACTGGCAATCAAAGTGACCAGCTGCTATGTTTACGTTTTTTGTAATTTTTGTGAAGGGGTTATGGGGGAGACCCCATACCTTCCATCCCCTGCTTCAGACAGCACCCTTGCTGTCTGTTCAGATAGGTTCGAGTACATGTGAATTAGTATAATGTTGAATCTCAAAAATCCTGCAAATTCTGGAAAGCAAAAGCATACGGACGTATATAATGTCAAGAGTGTGTGACATCACAAACTGATCTAGTGCAATTTAGTATGATTTCAAGAGGGAAGAGAGAGAAGTAGGTAACGTGTCATGCAGTAACACCGAAATAATACTCCAATATAAGTCGATGTTGTTTAATGTTTGTTTCAATTTACGAGCTTGTTTTTCAACATATTTGTCAAAAGTTTTTGGTGTCTATTGGATATAACAAATTTTTAAGTTTGTACCTTTGACTGGTAGGGTGGATGGGTAGGAAGGGGCAGTAAAAATATCTGATATTTAGCTGATTGATGATAGCTGAAAATTTATATTTGTTATAAGCTTTGTACAAACCTTATAATGTAATGTGATTTGACCTAAATAAGTTAATATTGTATTTAGTCCACATGCCTACAGATAGTATAGTCACATGCATATGCTTTGTAAGCCTTTGGACATCCACACACAGTAATTGAAAAGCTTACTATTTTTCACTTCGTTTTTCTTTTCAAATTGCCTGTAATTTACTACAGCAGATTTCTACTCTGTGGCATACACAGGGGGTGTTGATAGGGGTTCTAACTCCCATTGTGATGACATTTTGTATATTTACATAGGGATGTATAGAGTTGTAGCTCTGTAATCATGGGTGCCCATATGAGTACTTCTGGGGTGGGGGGGAAGCTCTGAGAAAAATTAACCTGTATTCTAAAGGGAGGCTGAGGAAAAATTACCTCCTTCTCATAGCTGTCGAGAATTTTAGTGAATGTGCAAGATTCCAAAATGCAACAAAAATAATTGATACTGCTTGACAATTAGTAATGAGCTAAAAAGTACCTTATTTTAAAATGCGACTGTAAAACTTTTGAAAGTAAATGCATAGCAACAGATTTTTAAATGACTAGGGGCTCAAGCCTCCCCTCTGTCTCCCATGTGGTTATCCACGTCTGTAACTCCTCCCATTGAGCCTGTAACCCCCCCCCCTTATGAACTTTCTATGTATGCCTATGGTTCTACTGTAAGTTTGGATCTTCACTATGAATGCAGGGTTCTTGTGTAACTTGGAATTCTCAGGAAATTTGAAATCATCCCTTAAGGCAGGAAAAATGCAATTTTTTGATCAAACCTGGAAAAATCATGGAAAACACTCATAACCTCTGTTTTATGTAACTTAATCTCTCACAACCGAAGTTGAGCTGAAAGTTGCTCATGATTAGTAAGGGAATTTTGACAGAAAAATCAAAGAATATTTTTCTCCAATGTGAGTGAGAATCCTGAAAACATAGGTGTAGCTGTGGGGAGGAGTGTTGAGGGTTATAACCTCCCATCGCAATGAAATTTTGTATATTTAACATAGGAATATATGAATTGCAGCTCTGTAACCCCCTCCCCTTATGAACTTTCTCCCTATTCCTATGCCTGAGAATGTCAAAAATCTTTTTGCCTGAACTCCCATGATTAGACAGATCTTCTTTATAGGCCAATTCTATCCTTTCAGCCTAAAATCCATAAAATTCTTAATTTGATACAGATTTTGATGTTGGTCTTGATGATAGAAAGTAGTAGTCTTGGGATCAATTGGATACTGAAAGGGGAAAAAAAAAATTTTGACTTTTTCATCCCATCTGGAAACCCAGTGATGTAAACTTTTCTTCCTCTGCTATTTTCTTTTACTAAATATGTTCTCATTCATCTCAACAGTGTTAACCCTTCCAAGCATCTCCCTGCTTTTCAGACAAACATCCACATACATACTTTTCAACAAAATAATCACAAGAATGGTAGCTCCCAACACATGGATACACACATAGATTTTCCAAAGTGACAGAAGTAGCTCACCAAGGGAAGCTAAATCTCACAGGTTAATTTGTAAAGAATGAATAAAAATTACTCTTATAATTAGTCAGAATTACATATTTCATCCCTTTTTAATGTAAGTGCATATAAATGCATAAAAACAAATTTCCAGATTAAATGCATAAAGGGTTTTAGGAATTTTTTATTCCTTCGTCAGGAAAATTTCTCCCTAATTCTAAAGATAAACTTTTCTCTTGCTTCTTATCTGAGCAGAAAGGCAAAGGAATTTGTAAACTGGCACATTTATGTCCTAGAGCAGCGGTCGCCAACCTTTCGGACCTCACGGACCACTAAATTCATAATTTTAAATCCCGCAGACCACATTTTGTGAATTTAGTGCAATATAAAGGTGGAAATTGTCATTCAGAATATGAGAATTTCTTAGAATATTATTTTTGTTTTATTATTAATAAAACATTAAAAATGCAAATTGCATCTTTTTTAACTTGCATGCTTAATATAATCGCTACACTTACATTTGACCTGTTTTTAATGTAGAGGTTTACTTTCTATTCTGTTAGTTACTTATACACCTAACTAGTATTTGGTGCAGATTTTTCTCTGGACCACCAAAATTTTCTCATGGACCACCGATTGGCGACCACTATCCTAGAGCATTAAAAATGTAATCATAGCTGAATTATAATTACTATCCTTGTTAGGGAAACTGGAGATTTAATTTTATTTTGCTACCTGGCTGATTGAAGGTCAGGTTAAAATAAACGTGTAGAGTAAAATTCCACATTATCAGTGATACAGGGCGATAGTCCGGCACTCACAGATAAACTATCCATAATGGACAACCCGCAAAATTTTGTAAGTGCTGTATAATAACTTTGTAGCTTTGAAAAGTATCCTTTTGATCATAAAAATGTTATTACATGGTAGAAAACAAAGCTTAACTATTCAGAATATTAAGACACACATTGTGATATGACATCAAAGAAATTGTGCTGTACAAAGCATATTTTATGTATATTGAATATTTCTTCTTGGCAGTTAATGATAAGTCATTGTTTTAAAATATGGGACATATAATTTTCAATCAAATTAAAAAAAAAAAAGTTTAAGTGCATATTTGCATACATGTTTTGCTGGCTTTTTAATGCATATAATCCAGGCTCTACTTATAACATTTGTTGTATATGAACTTGTAAACAAAATTTGGCATTGTGAATCTTCTCATTAAATTGTAGCTTTCATAGCCAGAAGCACCAAACATACAAATCCTGACTAGCATAGCAAATTAAAGGCAGATTTTGACTAGAGTCTCTGCGCTATTATTATAGTAGCGGGAAACTAGTGTGGTGATTAGAAGAGAAGAAATGTTAGCTAGAGCAAAGAAGAGTTTTCACATGCTGTGATTTCTCAAACTGGAGGCCTGAAAATCTATAGCCTTTCAAAAGTAAATTCGATGCAATTCAGAGTTTTTTGACTGACTCCAGATTTCACAAGCGGATAGTGAGTAAAGCTATTCATGAGTTTAATAATAAAATTAAAATATATATATTTAGATACATAATTTTTACCTCTTAGGTGCTACAACTTTAAATTTAATACATTTGGAAAAAGTTTGTATTGTGTAAACAAGTCTCACACATATAGGATACAAAAATTGCGTAGCTAGCTCAAGATCGGGGGGGGGGGGACTTAAGCCTTACCCAATTCTTATATTACAAATGTGCATAGCATTCAGTTGTAATTTTTGTTTCATCGGCTGGGGGAAGGGATTGTGCTACAGACAATTCAAAAGCGTCAATCGATAGCGAACAATGGAATTTGCGAATCTATGTGTGTAAAATTTGCATAAAGGACTGTCTTTATATTAAAACTTGTGACTTTGAAAATTCAAATGGCAACAGCTAGTTTTTACTAAATGTTTCGAATCTGCAACCAAGAAAAAAAACCCTAATACTAAATTCCAATTCATTTGGTTCGATGGTTTGTGTGTTTTGAATGTTAGAAATGTGGAGCTCATAATGTTAAAATATTTCATGTGATTTTTATGAATATCTCCCGAAATACCATATCTCTCCAATGATTTTTATTGCGTTAAAGTTCAAGAGGCCAAACACAATTTTTTAATTTTAAAATAATATATAATAACCTTTTTTAAATCAGAATGACCCTTGCTGTCCATGCGTCATAAAAATACAACCGACCATCATACAAAGTTAAGTTTTGGAGCAAATAATGCTCTCTTGCTCTTTAACTTTCGACCCGTAAAAAAGGTTGCTACTGGCCTTAAAAATGTAACTGATTCACAACTTAACATCCGGCCTCATGCTGTAGTCTGTGTGCACTTTTCTATCTCTTTGCTGTAGTGCTACAACCTTCAACTCTTCATTTATGTTTAATGTGCATCCTCTTTCTCTCTCCCTATTCTACCTGCATTCTCTGCCTCTACTTAAAAATACTTTCTAAGATACTGTAATTTGGGGTTACTTTGCTCCAATTTTTCGTATCCTCACAGAAAATTTGAGTTTTACGTAGAATACCGCATATAAAAGTTCTGAGTAGCTATTAATCTTATAGTTTAGGGTTTCTGGAACGCAAAACTGTGTACATGATGCAGTGGTGGCTCATGACTTTAAGAACGGGTGAAGTGGCGAGCCCCTCCTCCACCCAAAGCCGGAAAAGTGGCCAATAAATTTCCGTTTTCTAGCAAAATAATTGTATTGTATAATTGATATATATATATAATTTATTGGATTGGATGAAATTTATGGATGTATTTAAATAATTCAATTATTTACATGTAATAGACCTTTCAGTACAAAAACTGCACATACTCTAGTAATTGTATGAAATTTAAATATTATCAAAACATAAAATTATTCATTATGTACATAAAATTTTTAAAATATGTCAACAAAAATGTTTTAATTTAAAATTTCAATAATCTGTCATGCATAATATTCCAAATATTCACAATATGTATATACCGGACCTGATATGGTACTACATGTTGTACAGACAGAGATAATATGTGGAGACAACAAGCAAAATAAAAATATGCAATATATGCTTACCCAGTCTTTATTTTTTGAATATAAGTTCGATTCTTCTTTTAGACTTGCAAACTTGTCGATGATGTGAAAAAATGGTTGAGTTTCTATTAACTCTTTTAATAGTTCCTTTTCAATTGAAATTTTTAACAAGTTTCTAAGTCTGTCTTCTAACATTGTATTACGCAGACTGATTTTGATTCTGTTTAAGCAAGAAAAACTCCGTTCTACGGAAATGCTAGTGGACGGAATAGTCACTATTAAGCAAAAAAGTTTATAAGCTTCTTTAAAAATGTATCTGTTTTCTGTTAAAATTTCCATGAATGTTTGTAATTTCATATCTCTATACTGCTTATCCAGATATATGTGTTTTAATTCATTTTTCAATCTTTGGAAGTCAGTAAATATATTGGGGTAGTACACATTTAAATTATTTATTGTTTTTGTAGGAAATTTATTGGAATACTCTACAAATTTTGAAGTATCCCTTAATGTAATAAAATGAAGCTTTTCCATATCTTGAAAACGTGTGGTAATCTGTAATGAAATGTATCTAATATTTCATAAAATATGAATTTTATATTTTGCAAGAACTTTATTTTGTGTGAGCGTCACTTTTTTTTCGTCCCTCACGGTGTTCAGTTGGAACTGTTGTTTTCGAAATCACTAATTCGAAAATTTCTATGAACGTATCCTCATTTAGTTTGCTGTTTAAGACCATTTGCGTATTTTTAATTTGTGAGATGCAAAAATTAATGTCAAATGACTTATTTTGTAGTACATTGAAGAGAACATCCGTAAGTCCAAAAATATGGTTAAAAACAACCAAAAGTGAAAATTCAAAGTCGTTAAATATATTTAAATAGCCGACACTCTGCCTAAGCGAAGTTTGATCGGAGGTTGGATCGTTCATAATCTCAGTAAATACTTCTTTTAAAGAATCCCATTCTTTATTTATAACACTCAACATTTTAGAGTTTGATGTCCATCGCGTAATAACAGAAGTAGGAATTCGTTTTCCGACGACTGTATCGACCACGTGAGTTCGTTTGGCAGAATGATGAAAAAATGCAGGTATGCCGCTTACAGTTGCAAAAAATATGCGACACTGTGAAATACTGTTTCAGCTTTGTTGTAGCACTAAATTCAGACGATGTGATAAACAATTAATAAAAACTGTATGTGGCGTCACTTTTTTAATTTTGGACTGAAGACCATTTAAGTGCCCTGACATTACGCTTGCTCCATCAAAACGTAATCCTATAAGTTTTGATTTATAGTTAAATTTTTCGAGGCATCTTGATACAAGGTTAAACAATGCTTCGGCAGTCCGATTGGAACTGACGTCATAAAATCCCAAAAATCTTTCCACTAAATTTTCACCAGCAATAACATACCTAATTATGATACTACATTGAGATTTTTGGACAATATCTGTGGAATCGTCTACTTGTATAGAAAAAAATGCAATCCTTTATTTCTTTTTCGATATGTTCATTGATATATTGCCAAATGCAGTCAATTATTTCATTCTGAATAGTCTTAGAATTGCCGGCAAACATGGGTGTGATTTTTCAAAAGTGCTCATGAATGTCCACAGGGCTTATCGAAATGCAGTTTTCTAACAATTCTTTAAAATTCCCACGATTAGTGGAGGTTACATCTTTGTGATGACCATGAAATGCTAATTCTTGCTTCCCCAAGTAAAGAACAGCACGAATGGGCGGGCAATTGAATGAAACGTCTATTAAGCTGCACATTCTCGTTGAAGCGTTTAATATATATTGCCTAAAGTATTCTTTTAAAGCATCCTCGGTACCACTTAAATTTTTCTTTAGATTTGAAAAACATAATGTACAATCCACACGATCAAAAGAACCTTTATGTTTGTGAAGAGCACGGGTAACGTTACCAAAATCATTGAAACCACTCTTATTCCACACATTTGATTTAACACCAATGATTAAACATGGCATACAAAAAAGTTTATTTAAATAATAACTCCCACACAGCCATTCAAACTCCGAATATCACGAAATCTTAAAATGCCGATTATATACTTTGTCCTTTTTTTGCAACTTTAGTTAAATTTAACACAGGCATGGGCTTTTCCTTACTTAAAAAATCTTTTTTATCATCGTTATTCCAACTGGAGAATGGGGTTTCTAATAAAATACATACCTGGTCATTTAAGGGAAACGTCATATTGTAAAGGAACCTCTTAGGTTTAACCTAACGAATCAAGTAACGGAAATATTGATTTCCTAGGCGGTTTGAGAACTTGTAGCATAGTGCGCATATCTGAACTTTGGACCATATAAAAGATGGACACAGCAGTGTCCCCAGTTTAACGGCTGCTCTTCGAGCGGCTCCACATCACGTGATGTTAAACGTAATTCATTAGTCACGTGAGGAAAGTGGAAAGGACGTCTCATCCTTCCTAGCAAGCTCCTCGCTATTCTTCTAGTGTGTTAAAACGATCATGGTGCGGTACAGTGTAGCATATAATTGCAAGGAAAGGGGTGGGAAAGTAAGGCGGAATTTACTCATTTCACAGGCTTATTAATGTGTATATATCTTCTGTTCACATTGCAAATGAT
>QLNU02015360.1:230793946-230819433 GCA_006491805.2 Dysdera silvatica
TTTTTTAGCTATTTTACATTATCAAGTTAAGTGGTCCACCCGGTTATATACATGCAGTAAAACCACTCTTAGCAAACATCACCCAGATGCAGTCTGATAAAAATTCTCCAGTAAGAAATTCTTTCATAATATCCTTCTATTGACAAAATTTTTCTGCTCAGCGAGTACTTGCTATATGAGGAATCTTAGTGTGCGTATGTATATATATATATCCAGGCCTCTACAGATCCAGTCTGCATTGATCACTAGAGTTTTTCAGTTGAAGTAGGAAATTTGGGCTATTCAGGATACCTAAAGATTCTGTATTAGTGTTACTATGTGTTTAAAATATATGTTGCAATTTAACTTTTTTTTCTTTTTGAGATATGAGGGTTAGTACTGTTCTTGTCTGGAGAGTGGTCATTTGGCCATGATTTGTTGAGCCGTATGTGTGTGCATTCATTTATAATTTTTGTAAAGCGAGACTAAACATCTAGTTCATTTCTCTTTCCATTTTCTATGAACATGTTTTTTGTGGAGCGTTAAGGAAGTAAGAATGTATTATTTAGGTAGTTTGATTTCTTAATTGAAAGTGTATCTAAGTCTCATACTGACAAGGGAACCTTTTATCATGTTCGTCCCACCTGGAGTCGGCACTGGGATAATTTTGTAAAGTTTTTGGCAAAACTCATTTTTCGAGAAATTATGACCACTTAAATATGACGAGTTGGCGACCTTTTGGCGAGAAATTTATATTGTGGCATTCAATACATGTGTAAGATATTTGTAAAGAAAGTCACAAATCGAATTGCTGTAGATGTATTGGATGTAGATGTAAAATGCAGAAGTACAATTATTAAAATTCATAGTTTGGTTTATAACCAAATATAATCGCCCAAATATAGACCAATGATCCATGGATGCTTGGCTCAAATGCCATATTAGTAATTTAGATCCAGGAACGTTCACCAACGTCCAAGAACTGTCTTTTAAATTGGATCATGTGAACTGTGACATTTTGCATTGTGACAGCTAATTTATTTTTAAAATGTACACATTGTCATAATTTTTTTTTTTTACTCCATTTTTACAGTTTCACTACCATTAAAAGGTTGTAATATTTTATTTAATTCAGATTAAAATTTCTCGCAAAAAGGTTGCCAACTCGTCATCTTTAAGAGGTCATAATTGCTCAAAAAATGAGTTTTGCAAAAAACTAAAGACATATTCTGAATCAGTGTTAAACACTATACAAAATAATCCTAGTGTTGACTCCAGGTGTGACAAATATGATAAAAGGTTCCCTTGTGAGTATCTAGTTAATTTAATGTGTTGTTTATAAATCCACTTTTGCTTTACATTTAAAAGTATCTAATTGCTAAAGACAATGTACCTTTTATTTGCCAGTTTCATTTTAGGAAAAACTATGTAGTCTTTCACATACTTTTTAATCAACATTACAACTTTAAAAGTAGTTACAGTGAACTCTGCCTGTAATAAGGTTATCTAACCTTTTTTGGACAGCAGGACACCTAAAAGTTTTCAACATCTCATAGGCCAATGGTTTCAGCAAGTTTTGTAAAAAAAAACCCTGATTTTCTTCTAGTTATTTATTTGTTCACTTGCGATATGGAAAGGGGTTACCCCTATGTGGTTTTTCTTTCCCAGTTGTTATTACAAACAGTTGTTTGAGGGTCAGAGTAACACTGTTGGCAGGCTGAATTGTGGCCCACATGACATATGTTGGACAACAGTAGTATATAATGGTATTCGAGGGACTTGGAAAAGATAACATTATAGTGAACCTTGTGCATACTGTATCTATCGGAACCACAGAAGATATCGTTATAGACAGATTTCACTGTTAAATAAAAACACAAATTATCGCAGTTTAATGTTAAAAACATTGACAACTGTTTCAATAACATGTGGCATGTAGATTTTACTGTACTTGCATATATATGCAGTGGCAAGTTGCTAAGCTTTTAACTGGTTGACTGAGTTCATAGTATAGTCCGTTTGCAGAAAATTGGCAGGTGGAACCATTACAATTCAAGGGAGCTGACATTACAGACTGCTTGTTTCACTGCAATAGAGAGTAGAGCTTCTTTCATAACTCGTTTTTCTCATGCGAAAAATGGGTATTTTAGAGAAGTATATTTGAAGGAATTATAATTGATTTAATGATATACAATATGTATGTTCATAAAAAATGAGTGATGTATTGTTTTTAATTAACTTTTTATCTGATTTCACTTGATATTTATTAGGTTGTACGATTACCATACCCAAATTCAATCACAATTAGTTCCTATAACCAATACTACCATACTTTAATTTTATTTAATGGTACTTAATTTTTCAAGTATCAAACTGGAAGTAATGGAAACAAAATTATGGTGGTTTTTTTCCCTTGCATAGGAAATATACACTCCAAAGGGATCCCAAGTTATTAAAGGAGGGTGTGTAGAAATTATGTATATGTCTTGACTCTCCATGTTTGTCGTGCAGACCGGAACCTATTTTTGATTCATAATTGTAAATGTATGCTAACTGTGAATTTAGTAATTTTAAAACGGTCCATTTTCGGTTATCTGCAGTAATAGGTGGCATAACTGCTGTGGATAATTAGAAGATTGGTAAATAACTTAGTAGAAATATTATGAGCAAACATTACAATTTTGAAGAACTACACTTTATTACTACAAATATGTATGTTATATACTGAAGAGTATTTGAATTAGAGATAACTATCTAGCATTATGTAGTACCATCTTTCACCCTGATGACAGTGGCGATTTTGTTTCTGCATAGACTCGACAACACTGAAAGCATTGGGAAGCCACGCAGATCCACGACCTACTGAAGAATCTCCCACGGTTCACATGGATTTCATGAAGGGGGAGGGGTCAGAAAGGCTTGAAAATATCTCCCGATGGCATCCCAGATGTGCTTGATGGGGTTAAAGTCAGGTGTCCTTGCTAGCCAGGGAAGCAAATTCACATCTGTGGACTATTATCTAACCATTTTGATGCAATTCAGGAGCAGTGGCATGGTGCATTGTCTTGTTGAAAGGAGGACTCCAATGGGATGTTGAAGGTGAACAAACATAAGCACATAATCCTCAGGGATATCCTGGTAACATAGACCTGTGAGGGATGGTGTCACACATAGGTGTAGCCTGGGTGAGGTTTTGGGGGTTGTAACCCCCATCGCAATGAAATTTTGTATATTTAACATAGGAATATATGAGTTGTAGCTCTGTAACCCCTCCCCTATAAACTTTCTGCCTATGTCACTGGTGTCACATGTAGTAGAGATCCCATTTCAATCCACGTAAATCCCCAGATGAGAATGTCACCATCAGCAGCTGGAAGAGTACCCTGTAGTAGCTTCATATGGTTTACACCAGGCTCTCATCTTGCCATTGGCATGTGACAATGAATGTTGACTCATCAGTTCAGGCAACATTTTTCAACATTTTTAGGAGCCAAGGATGATATTCTAGTGTCCATGCTAATCTTTGAGTTTGGTGATATGCAGTCAGCAGAGGTACCTTCATGGAATGATGGCTTCTGTGTTCCCAGAGTGAGAAGATGGTTCTGGATGGTGTGACTGCTTACATGTTGTGCATCATTAAATTACCAAGTGACTCGTTGCACTGTAGCCTGTTATCCACTGTTACACTGTGAGCTAGCTGATGACTCCACTCATCCACATGCTGCTATCCATGGCAGTTGGTCTTAATGGGAAGGATTTTACCAGAATCAACATTCTTACAGTGGTTTATAAAAATCCCAGTGCCTGCACAACTTTCGAGATGGAGTGACTCCTCTGCTCAATCCCCATAATTTGCCCACGATCAAATGCACTTAGATCATTTTAACCATACTGAGTTTATTACTTATACTGTGAGCCTCACTCCTTATATTGTCAGATCATTGCTTACATTGTTACCTTTCCATTTACAGAGCTACTTATAGCGTTAGATTTCCTTAATGCCAGCTGTCTCTAATTCAATTGCCCTTCAGTGTTTAATAAGACCTCAAGTTGTATGTGTAGGCAAGAAATGGAAAAATATTCAAATACTCTTTTTGTGTGGGGGGGGGGGGATATAGCCTTGTTCAGATGTTGCAGGAATGATTACCCACACAACAAGAGGGAGAATTTTCTCAGTGGACTCTATTGTCGAAAGGCCTGTAGAGACAATTATATTACGGAACAAGGTTCCCACATAACCTTGAGAACTTGGAATTATCAGGGAATTTGAAATCGTCCCTAAAAATCAGGGAAAACCTTGCTAACCTGTTCCAAATAGCTAAATTTCATGCAAACATGATGCCGTTTTCCCCAAAACCAAAGTTCAATTCAAAGTTTTGTTTGCGATTAGTCAAGAAATTCTGTCTGAAGAGTGGGAATTTTTTTCTCTGGTGAGTGAACCCTGATGGAAATATAGTTGATTGTCTGTGTGTTGTACGCCTGTATCCAGAGGAGAGATCTTAGGGACAGGTTTCCCCCTCAAAAAAAAAAAACTAAATTTTTAATGGGACTTGGCTACGGCCTTGCATGCTATGATTGTATCGATACATGGTATAAAATTTTTTGAACCCCCCCTTGAAATTAAATCCTGGCTACGGTCTGGGTGTGTTGAGTACAAGTCATCTCACGTTTGGGCCTCATGGCTCTTTTCAAATTGAATGGATGAACTGCAGTGCCTGAAATTATATCAACGATTCAATTTTTATATACAGCATCAGGACTAATCAGTAGTCACTTGAGGTGTGCAATTACGTTATTTTCAACAAGAGTCATGCTTGCTTTTTTCAATTTGTTTTTGAACATAGATAATCAGGTGTTGACTATATGTATTTTATATATATATTTCATGACTTCTATCACACTTATCAACTTCAGAGTGTAAGATATTACCCTTTTTAGGGTTAAAAAATATTCGCAGACTTGAGTGATTTTAATTTCTAAGTGATTTTCATTATGATCATCGTTCAGTATGATATATGCATTTATTCTTGTATATAGTTTTTATTTTTAGTGTGGACCAATTTTCTTTTATTTCAACTTGGCTAAGTCATGTTTTTGTGTTTTTTAGGGTCTTGAATAGTCATTTCATTGTCATCAACAATCCTATTCTAACTGCAAAATATTTTGCACAAAGTCATCTTCAATATTCTGCTGTTTTGACTCCCTTTTGCTATCAAGAGTCTATCATGAGATTTTGTTGCTCATTAAACATTGTGTCTACAGCCAGAGGCAGTGCATCTGCCCCATTCTGGCATCCCCAATTAGATACCTGAAAATTGTAGAAAAGTCGGCTTTAGTTCGGCTATTTCACTGAAAAGGTTGCGTTCATTTTTCTGTACTTATAAAATATGGACTCTGGTTCAAACAAGCAGTAAACTCTCTTATATTTTACCTTCATTTGGTTCATTAAGAAGTGCTTAGATTAGTTTATCAGCTCTATGAACCACATTTGATTTGCTGAAGCTTGTAGCAGGACATGCATGTATAACAGCTTTGAAGAGACTTAGAGTACATTGAAAAAAGCTTTGTGAACTTTAAATTCAAAGGCATTGCATTTTCTGGAGAAAGCATCTTAATATCAAGATGACTGTAACGTACTCCTTGCATGTGGCTCGCGCTAGACTTTCTGCCTTCCCTAGGCTTTTACTAAGGTGGAAAGGAAGTATCTACAAGCTACTTTACCGTGAAATGTTAATTTTTTGTGGCCTATATTACTTCTTACATGCACTTTATAGAGCTGTCTTGAATGATTCTCAGCGTCGGTGAGTTAAGTTTTCATTTAATGTAAAGAAATTTATTTTTTTAAATGCAAAATGTGCTGTCTATAAAATTACGTTCAAGTTTATCTGATGTAATGTTTTTAAAAACTATTACTTTCATTTAACACTGATGTAAAGAGATTCAATTAATATAAAAGTTCTATGGTAGCAAAGTGTAATACATTTATCATGTGAAAAAGTTCAGTCTGACTGCTGATGGTGTCAAATTTTCTTTGCTACTAATCCAGTCCTTGGTTTGGTTCCCTAGGGAATGGAGGATCCTTTGGGAAACATGTTCTTGCACCGTAAAATACAAACTAAATTAGCTAATATAAAATGAATTTTTGAGTATTTGTAGACACCCACAGACACTTATAGACACCCATGAACAGTTGAATTTAGAGATTCCTGCCTACTAGTGTATAATATCCACTTTTCCCTTGATGGCAGTGATACGTCATGGCATGGACTCCAAGGCACCAGAAGTGTTCAAAAGCAATGTTCATCCATGAATTACTACACAGCATCCCACAATGAACAAATTGTTCGTTGCAAGATCCACAGTGCACACATCCCACTCAATAGCATCACAGATGTGCTAAATAGTGTTAAGATCCGATGGGGACTAGGTAAGCATCCTTATGTCCATGGAATGCTTATACAACCATTCAATCACAATTCAGGAGTGGTGGGCCGATGTATTGTCTTGCTGTAGGTACAGCCGGTGAAACAAAAGTCTAAGCACCCATTGCCATTTGCGCAGTAATTGCGCTACAGACAATTCAAAAGTGCCGACCTTAGTGAACGATGGAATCCACCAATCCATGTACATAAAATTTGCCTAAGGGACTGTCTTCATATTAAAACTTGCGAAAATTCAAATGCCAATAACTAGTTTTTACTAATTATTTCAAATGTGCAACCAAACAATTCCCGGAATACTAAATTTCAATTCATTTGGTTCAAGGGTTTGAGTTTTGAATATTAGAAATATTGAGCTCATAATGCTAAAATATTCCATGAGATTTTTATGAATATCTTCTGAAATATTCAGCTCACCTATATTTATTGCATTAAAATTCAAGAGGCTGAATAAAATTTTTCAGTTTAAAATAATTTGAGCTATAAATTATGAAAATCGTATTCAATAAAAATATGAATAGAATCATTAATTTTCTGAGAAATTGAAAGCTTGCAGTTTCCTACCTACTATATAGAAATTTCAGTGCAATCTGATCATTTTTTTTTTTTAAAATGCTTAACATTAGTCACAGTGACAGTTTAAGGGGACATCGCATAGTTACAAAAAGTAAAAAGGGAAGAATAAAATAAAGGTTATTTTACACTTTAAAATTATTGAGTGGAATTTCTTAATCATCATTCAGCAAGCATATTGGTAAATTTACATCAGTGGGAGTAAAGAAAAGTCAGTGGTATTATAACTTTTTGATTCCAACAGTTTTGATCAGAACATTGGATTCCCGACTTACAAGTTAGTTCTTTTTATCATGGTGGAAGCTCCCATGAATGTTTCATAGAATATTTTGAGTTTTAATAGTCAGAATTTTAAATTAGTCTAGAATCCGATTATGATATGAAATTTACATGTCGCTATTGGAATTTTCAAAGTTTCTGCAAGTTTAAATATGGAGACGGTCCCTTATGCAAAATTAATACATGAATTAGTAGATATTGTTTACTATTGATTGACACCTTTGAAATTTCTGTAGAATAATTATTGTGTGAATTGCAATGGATGTTCAGATTTCTGTTTCACCGGCTGTACAGGTCTCTAGCTGGGTGCTCATGATCTGTCAGTAGATCAGTGTCATTTGTTGAGGGACAATGGTATATGTATAACAAGACCTTCCCATTTCATCCCATATAAAGTCACCATACAATACTACCATCACTGGTCTGAACTTAAGATTGCTGACATGAGTAATTCATTGCTTCAAGTGGTTTATGATGTACTCGTATCCTGCTATCGGCATGTACCAACATGAACCTCAACTTATCAGTCCAGTTGACCCTTTTCCATGCACCCAGTGTCTAATGATAATGTTTCCATGCCCACATTAATCACTGTGTCTTGTGATCTTCAGTGAACAAAAATATCCTAGTGGGACGGTGGCTTCTGTACCTCATATTGAAGAGATGGTTCTGGTTCATATAGCTCTTCACAGGATGTAGTGGTCTAGCACTGAACTGGTGAGTGACCTCCTGCGTTGTTGTTTGTCTGTTTTTACCATCTGAGCTAGCCAATAGCATTCCCCATCATCAACATGTTGTATGCCACGAAAGTTGTTCCTGGTGGTGGTGATTTTACCCAAATCCCTATACACACACGATACACTCTTGACACAGTGGACTGTGAAAATCCCAGTGCCTGAAAAACCATACTGGTGGTATGCTCCATCCATTTGACCCTAATGATCTGGACATGATCAAATGCACTGAAGTCTTGTTTCTTCCCTGTTCTGTGCTTGACTATTGCTTAGACGGTCAGTGTACAGTCTGATGATGTCCTTATGCATGATCTGGTACTATTCTATTTGCTGGGGCAACCACAGTGTCATTTTACCAACGGGAAAGGTGTGTCTAATTCAACTGCTCGTGAGTATGTATACAGCTATATAAGAGTTTGATACTTCTAAAATAATCCTTACTTTAATAAATATCCATAATTTTAAATTATAAATAAAATGTCTTTTGGTAGAAAGTAAAGAATTTTGGGTACAATCCGTCAACCTTGGTCATTAATTGGAGATCCATAAATAGTCAGTTTCATCTGAACTAATTTACATAATCTTGGAAATGGTGTGGGGCAGCATGTTTGTCTGCCTTGTGAAAAATCTGAGTTTGCATTGTGCTGGTACCAAATGCTTGTTGTATTTTCTACCAACCTATTCCAAGTTTTGGTCCTTTGGGCAGTGTGTTTAGATCTACCAAAAAACTGTAGATCCTAATGCAGCCAAACCTTGGCTCTCCTTGTGCCATAACCATGTGTATGACCTCACCTAGTTTGGTGCAGAATGACCCTTGCTGTCCTTGTGCCATAAAAATGCAACCAACCAACCTTGTGCCATAAAGTACAAATAATCTTGGATATAACATTACAAAGAAAATATTAACATATCTGATTTAATACAGTTGTTTCTTATTTAAATTATTTTCAAATATATAGCTCTGTGTATATGTGTAAGTATAAAACTATGTGGCCTATAGGCTGCAATAGTGGCACAGTTATATAAACATAGATTTAGTGAGAACATGTTAAAACTAGTTTTTATTCATCAGAAAACAAGTTGAGTATTGATTCCCTATTCTGAATATTAAATTTCAAACCATCACACATTGTCATGTAGTGGGGATGTGGCATACACATAATGGAATGTGGAAAATGTTTATTATACATCCATATGCTGATGTAATAAGCTGCCTCACACTTTTATCTATTATATCTTTATCTTACTGAACAGTTAGTATATTATTTTTTGTTACATCAAATGCTTTCCTCTTTTTCTTCTTGGTATTAGTACAAAATGATGCATTTATTGATGAATTCTAAAACCTTTATTATGATATTAATGCAAATTAATGAATTTTATCTTAATCTAATTAAGATTAATGTGTATTGTACTGTATTAATGTACTGCTGTTTTTATAGGCTTTACGACCAGCTAAAATAAGATAATAAAAAAAAAATCTTTCGGCCTCAACTGGAAGTGGCTTCACCATTAAACCTGAGCTTGGATGGACTGTGAGGCCTCAGTGTTCATAGCTCAAAGAACATAGAGGGAGGGAAATATATATGTATATTCTTTTGTTTCAGTGTAATAGATCAGTCAGAATTGTATAAAATCATTCGAAAAAATGGCTTCTCACAAACAGTATGTAATGGAAATTTTAGAAATATATAGAAGTGAACCTTGTCCCCCCCCACTCCCTTTTGGCAAATCAAATAAAAAAAATTACAATTGTAAAATGAGTCCAGCATGCACTAAATTAGTTGAAAAATTGGAGATTTTGAACTTCATGCCAACAACAAAAAAAAAACGAAACTTAAAGGAAAAGCAAACAACATTCTAAGTACTCCTAATTTAACTTTTCCCTATCAAACCAAGGCCATAGCCTAGATAGAGTTAGGAGGCTCAGCTCCTTCTGCAGGAAATATTTTTTGTTATATTCCTTAATATAAATTACCATAGAATTTTGTTTTAATTTTCTTGTTTTGTACAAAATTGTGTATGACAATGGAAATTGTTCTTTAACATTAAAAATGTTTACAAAACAAATTTTTATGAAAGATCTTGTGTACATAATGTTTTTACAACAAATTAGGTTAGCATCTGGTTTATAATAAGGAAAGGAGAAATTGTAAATTTTAGTATACCTCTGCAAGTTTTCAATGTCAAATTTATGTCAAGAAATTTATCCATTAATGTTAAATGGATTTATAAGCAGTGTTGTAGAATTTCTTGCAATTACTAGAAATCTTAAAGTTGTGGTTAGCCTCTCATGAGGGGATACTGACATCAGGGTTGGCTTTCTGCCGGCAGAAACTAGTTTTTGCCATGCCAGTGGCAGAAACTGGTTATAATCAGTTTTAACCGGCAGAAACTGGGAGAAACTTATAAAAGAACTTAAAACAGTATTGTATTATTTAGTAAATGAAAGATTACAAATATATATGTTTATTACAATAATTTAATATATATCATATACTGATTATAAAGCTTTATATTAGGTCTACCGGGGAAAGTTCTGTGGGATGATGTTGATATTATCTCAAGTTTCAACATGCATGCACGTGTTTGAGACACACACGGCGGTCTCTCTTTATAATTGAATTTATACCATCTGCTCTTCTAAATTAACTGGAACAGAAGCGTCTCATTTCATTATCAAGTGAGACAGGATCATGTAAACATGGCTGCCTGATGAAGTTTATTTACGACACTGTATTTTGTACAAATTCCAACATGACAGAAATGCTACAGAAGCGTGTCAAAATTTAATGGAAGTTTTTGGTGGAGATGCAGTTTCGGATAAATCATGCAGGAGATGGTTAGAAAAACTTAAATCAGATGATTTCGACCTTAATGATAAGCCACACTTTGGGCGGCCATCTTTGATCGATGATATTGTCAAGACCATGATAGCGCAAGATCCTTTTTCGACAACATCGGAGATTACAGAAAAGCTTAACTCAGCTCAACAAACCATTTCAGACCATATTTGGAAACTAGGATTGGTCTATAAATATTCCAGATGGGTGCCTCATGAGTTAAGTGAGAAAAATGTGCATGATCGAGTCGCCATATGCACATCTCTGCCTGCTCGGAACAAAAACAAACCCTTCTTGGACCAGATGATAACTGGTGATGAAAAGTGGATTAACTAAGAAAACATTGTTAGGAAAAGAGCATATTGTGAGCCTGGACAACCTTCCTCCTTCACCTTTAAACTGAGCCTGAATAAGAGAATGCTGTGTATATGGTGGGACATCTAAGGACCCATATAGTATAAGCTTTCAAAACCTAACAAGAAGCTCAATTCAGAGAGACACTGTCAGCAAATAGATGTTTTAAACAAAGAAGTCAAAGAAAAGAGGCCGGCGATATTCAATAAGAAGCACATCATACTGCACCATGATAATGCTAGACCACATGCTGCTTTGGTGACTCGTCAGAAACTTACAGAGCTAGGCTGGGAAATTCTGTCGCATTAATCACACTCTCCCCAGACCTAGCACCCCCCGATTATCACTTGTTTCTCTCCTTCCAAAATTTTTTGAAGGGGAAAAAATTCAAAACTGAAGCAGGTGTCAGTCAAGCACTACTTGAATTCGTCGCCTGTAAGAAAAAGACATTTAAAAAAAATGGTATTTACAAATCACCATCACGCTGACAAGAGGTCATAAGTAACGTCGGAAATTATATTGTACAATAAATGTTATTGAAGGTATGAAAAATTCATTATTTTCTTTTGCTTCCCAAACAGACAGAACTTTCCGGTAAACCTAATATTAATCACTTCAATAATTTAAAAATGCTCGGATTTCTTACAAACACCATCTTTTGAAGGCCATGTTATTTAACTTGCTAACCTATATGCCTATTTCATCTTATTTACCTTATTAAACCTTTAGCTATAAAATAAAAAGCAACAAAACTGACAGATGGTCTGTAAGAAAAAGTCTGTGGTTTATAACCAATCTGATAAGCTGTATTACTGCCAGTGAACCACATATTTTTTCAAGTCTGTTTTAAAACATAGGGTATCTGTTTAGAAATATTTTAGAAATCATTACAGACAGGGTGCTTGGCTTAAGGAATACATAAACACTGTGAGACTACAAATACCTGGCAATATATGATGGAAAAATCAAGTAAATTGCTTGGAATCATTCATACAGAATCATCCAAATTATTTTCAGATCATGAAAATTATGAGTGATGAAGGAGCTGTTGAAGTCACAAGTAATCGGATGATTAATAAAGACGTAAAAAGACTTGTTGCAGCTCTTAAAATCTATTGCTATTGCCCTGTATAAGTTTCAAAAATATAACTTTTCTATTGCAGATACTTGTGAAATTTGATTAACCCAAATAGAGATATCATAGAAATGAACGGGGGAAAAAAGGGCAAACAATAGACTTAATCGGACAATAACTCAACATCATATATGCCAGTTTTTAGTTTTCATCCAAAGTACATCTGTAATCTAAATTGTCACATGAGCAGGAAGAAAATACTAGGAAATTCCTTAATGTCATTAACCCAAATTTTATGCTTTACGTTATAGCTTTTTGAGCAAAATCAATTCCTTTTCCTGAAACATACTACTCCAGTAAAATCTTGGAAAATGTCCCAGTTCCTATATGGTGGTCTAGTTTAAAGGAAACAACTATAAATGATGATTTTGTAACTTTTGTTCACACAGTGATAATATTGCCTGCAGTATTGTTGGGCTTGGAAAAATGCTTCTGTAACGCTTTTCGTCTATTCATAATAAATTAAGAAATTATTTGAATTAGGAAATCGCACCAAAACTGATATTTTATTATAGACTGCTATGAAAAATTATAGAATAAATATATAGAATTTGCATTAATGTAACTTTTGAAAAAATACTATATGAACATTGTAAATAAGCTCTATTTTAAAATGCATTCCTCTTTGCAATTTTAGTAAATTTTTAACATATGAAATAATTATTTTCTGGGTTTGTCAGTTATTGCCACTTTTGTGCCAGAAACTTGCCAACCCTGATAGACATGCTTATAATTTTTTGAAGTAGTTTCCTGCTCAAGATGAGGAAACTATCCACAGACCTTACAGATTAGCACCCCTGCACTAATGTTTTCAGTTTTATTGAGACCCATTGTCAACTATGTACTCTTATGTGCCGCTAAATTGATAAAATCAGGAAAACCATCGTTTCATTTGTAATGTATTTTAATACAATTTTTACCTTGGTATAGGGTCAATTTGATTTCATTTTAAGCCCATGCATACAGCCTCACCTCATTTGGTGTAGAATAACCTTTGATGTTCTTATGCCATAAAAATTTGACTAACCAATCGTTCTTGTAATTGTCTTTTTTCTCTGATTAATGGTAAAACCATTGAAAAGAACCCTAAATCAGCAGAAAGAAATTGAAAATGGCCCTAAATTCCATCTGTGCATAAATAGTTATGCCAATCTTTAGGGGCCAACTGTAATTCACATAGGATTGAACCTCACCTTTTTAAGCCAATCATATATTTACTTATTGTTACATCATATATTTTTTTTATTTTTAAAATTTTTTTCCTTAATAAGACAATATGCAAAACATCGTCTCTTGATACCATAGCTGACTATAACTGTATGTGTGCATCTGAGTCCAAGACAACAATAATAAGAATAAATGGCTATGGCTGGTTGCCAAAGTGAGTGGTGGCAATTAACACTAAATTTGGTTGGCCTGCTCTTGTCCTATCCATGGTCAGCCAGAATGTGTAGTTGACTTTACAGTTACTTTCAGAAACATTTGCAACATGTGCATTTCTGTCACATGGTGCATTTTCTCTTCCCCTCTAATTTCTAAAACCAGTGATCTCTGTAATTTCAGCTGTGCCAACTAGTTTTTGCTGTTTTGACAAGTTTTCACAGAGAAAAACTGCAAGGAGTTCTAGTATACATTTAAAAAAATTTGGTGCAAAAAAAGTGAGAACTCAAGACATTTAAATGATGGGTTGATTAGTGCACTGCTCATCAAAATGAAAATGGGGCTATACAATAAAATTATCAAAATAGAGAATATGTACAACTTATATAACATGGTTCCCATAGTCCTTGATTTTTTTTTCTTTTTCCAAGTTGGAGCCCTTGAAAACTGCCAAAAATGTGGTTGGTCTTTGAAAAGTCCTTGAATTTTTCTCAAAAATATTTCAAGTTTTGACAAGAGGGGAAAAAAAAAGTATTTCTCCTAATTTCCGGAACAAAGCCAGTAGTACTTAGGACACGCCCCTTCCTCCCCGCCCACTGAACATGGCGAATACAAGGGATGTAGAAAGGGTAACTTTTGCTAGCAGTGTGCCAAGTTGAAAAGGAGCAACATAATCAAACACTCTAATTTCAGTGTTATGCTTATAATGTCTTGCATTTTTAATTTTTATGTACATTGCGATTGACAATGTAAGGTCCTTGAAAAATCCTTGAATTTCATCAGGACAAAAGAGTGGGAACCACGTAAAAGGAACTGAATTACAACCTTCCTCATGCATTGCTGTATACCAGTATTGAAATAAAACTGGTTAATGCAGTAAGGGCAAAGAGCTGCACATGTGTGCATTTTGAACTACAAAATCGACCGCATGATGTTAGCATTAGTAATGGAAAAACAGCAACGATTTCATCAGAATGTATAGTGTAAAAGACTTCTTCGCATCCCTGAATTTCTGAATAAAAACCCATCAACGTTACTCCAGTAATTGGTCTGAACTTTGTAAATTTCATAAATCAGATCATTGCAAGGTACTTATATTTATAGTTATATTTATACTTACATGTATGATAGTATAATATAATCTATAATAAATATTGGCTACATCATATTTTTAATATGGATGACAGAAATTTATTCTCTGCATCAACATAGTTTCCAAAATTATGGGGGGGGGCATAAGCATATATTATGTACATATACTGTAATATAGAAATGTAAAGTTGTAATTTATTTTCAAATTATTGGAGGGGGAAGGTGCTTAGTGTCCCATATAACTTTATGCATATGATTCTCTGTATCATGAAATGCTGTCACCTTGTATTTTACTTGTTCAACAATTCCATTGCATTAACTCATTTGTAATTAGGTATCTGCATTTAAATACAAACTACATAATGCCTACATTTATTATGTTGCACAAGAATATTTTGTTGATTAAGTTGGGCTTGCTATATACTCTATAACAAACAAATCGACGCATCAAGGAGGAGTTGTCCGATTGCGATAAAAATTGGTGGATGTGAAGAACATACATAGAAAAAGAAAGGATTAAAATTTCAGAACAATTGAATGATTTATTGCAGAGTTTGACCGTTACAAAGGGAGGAAGTCAATAAGGCGTTGGTCCACCTCTGGCCTGGATGCAAGCTGTCACCCGGCGTGGCATAGACTGATAAAGATCCCGGATGGTGTCCTGCGGAATTTCTTGCCAAATTGTCTCCAACTGTCGGGCTAAATCGTCAACATTCCGGGATGGTTGCAATCGCCTTCCCATAGCGTCCCAAATGTGCTCTATGGGAGAGAGATCAGGAGACCTAGCTTGCCAAGGAAGTGTTGGGCAAGCTTGAAGACAATTCATAGCAACACGTGCCGTGTGCGGCCGGGCATTGTCTTGTTGAAACGTAAGTCCAGGGTGTCGCAAAAGGAACGGTAACACAACCGGTCGTAGAATGTCTACGTACCGCTGTGATGTAAATGTGCCAGAAATGACCACCAAAGGGGTCCGGCTATCAAAGGAGATGGCACCCCAGACCATAACGCCCTGTTGTGGGCATGTGTGGCGTGCGATAGTAAGGGCAGGATCCCCACGCTGCCCTGGACGTCTCCAGACACGTCTGCGGTTGTCGTCAGGACACAGTTGGAAACGGGACTCGTCACTAAAGACTATACGTCCCCAGTCAGCGCAGTTCCAAGTTGATCGAGCCCGGCACCATTGTAATCGGACTTGAAGGCGTAAAGGCGTGAGAAGTAAGTGGCGTAACGGTGGGCGCGAGCGTAAATTCCGCTCTCTCAGTCGTCTGCAGAGGGTCATGTTGGACACATGTGTGCGGGCCACACGTTGGATAGTTGATAACGACGAATCCGATGCTCCGACAATCGCTCTGTCTTCCCGTTCTGTTGTGGCCCTAGGTCGACCGCTGCCGTCCCGACGCTGACATCTGCCGTTGTTGACCCACTCTTGCCAGCACCGTCCAATCGCCGCATCGCTTCGACCCACATGTCCAGCGATTCTTCGATTCGTCCAACCAGCCTCTTTCAAACTCTGACATATGCTCGTAATGAGCACGAATCTTTCGGCGAGGCATTGTTACAGTCGACGTAAGATATCCGCAGTCAAAATGCAACAGAAATTTTGACCACATATTGAGAATCGCTCCTTATATACACCTGCTGAATGCGCAGTTCCGATGCGCTGGAGTTCCCGCTATTCATTCATTGGACACCAAATTTTAATCATTTGCATGTTCGGTCAAAATGTCTTTGCATACGAAATTTCATTACAATCGGACAACTCTTTCTTGGTGCATCGATTTTTTTGTTATAGAGTGTAGATTTATATATAACATAAGCTATATTCCTCCATTCTAAACTATAATCGTTGCTATGAATATACATTTTTTTTAAGGAATCGATTATATCATTAGCATATGTAACTATATATCGATTGCAGCATTGAAATATTTATTTTATAGGGTATTCGAGAAGCTTGCTATCTACTGTGAAGCCTTCACTGATCTTATTCCATTATCTTTTGTATTGGGTTTTTATGTAACGATCGTTGTAGGTAGATGGTGGCATCAATTTCTTGCTATCCCATGGCCTGACAAGTATGTTTTTTCTCAAATTTTATAACAAAAAATTATTTTATATAATAAAAATTTTAAGAATATCTTAAAATTGTGCATTTATGTTCCTTTTCAAAACAGAACATGTATGCTGATTTCTGCTTATGTTAATGGAAATGATGAAAGAGGTAGAATGATTCGTCGGACTTTAGCTCGTTATATAAATTTGATGTCAGCTCTTACGTTCCAAGCTATAAGCACTGCTGTAAAGAAACGTTTTCCGACAATAGATCATATTGTTGAAGCAGGTAAAGTTTCAGGAAAACTGAATTTTTATACAAAAACCCCAATACCTTTTAAATATATAGAAATGTCTTAAATTTGTGTTAAGCTTCAAGGAAAGTTATTTATGCAATTATTTTAATAAGTACATGTTTTTAGCATTGACTGCTGTTTATATTATTATGACAATAACTTTTACCTAAACATAGTAAATATAAATAAACATTATGAGTAGACATGAATTTTAGTAACTACTTCTTGCTCCGTGTATGTGAGAGAGCAAGTAAGTTTTTAAGATGCAGGCTATTTTTCTTGGGTGAAAAAAAAATTAAGAGCATATTTTTTCATTTTAAGTAAATGGAAATGCATATTTTACTGGTTTTTTAGTGCATATAATCTTGACTCTAATCATCAGTGTAATCTATTGCTTCAAAAAAAACATTTGTGAATTCCTCACTATATATTTTGAAAGGCATGCAAGTTCTCAAAAATTCTCCAGTTTGAAGTGCTGGAAAGTTTTTCGTTCTGTGTTCACCTTAGTTAAAAATTACCCGCAGTCACTGGTTTTTAATTTTCAAATTTGGAGGGAGGGGATTAGAATATTTTTCATTTTGTTTAAAATCTTTGCCATTCTTTAATTTTTAAGTCCTATGTTTGCAAAAGTATTCGCTAAAAATGATCGGATTGTATATATTGCACTTAATCATACCAAGTAAAAACCGTATTTTCCTCACAGGCTTGTTATAAATGGGTCTTATTGTATATATATAAACAATTTTGTTTATATAGATTTGCTCCCTTTAGTATACTGAAATTTATAATTCTTATTAATTACAATATTGTATAGGTCTCATGACAGATGAAGAGCATCATGCCTATAATGAAATACCAATAATTCATGGGAAATGGTGGGTCCCAGCACAATGGTTCACATCCTTAACTGTTAGAGCTCGAAAAGAGGGACGTATAAAAGATGATGTACCCTTAAAGCAACTGCTTGATGTAAGTTGCTATTTAATTAAAAATTTATCATATAAAGTAACTAAAACTGGCAATTTCTTTGTTTCCAAGTATCAAAATATCTTGTAAGGGAAGGAAAAACAAGTTTTACTCAAATTTGTATTTGTAACTTTTAAATTTTTATTATAAAGCATTTTGTTTTATCAAAATGTTAGGATATAAATCTAAAGATCACTGGGTTAAGGCCCATCTGAGACAGCTGTGATTTTTCTTTCAGACTCTCATGGGTCAAAGAGCTATAGTTTAAACTTCCAAACGTAGATATCAAAATGTAATTTAATTCTTCGTGATCCTGTTTTAAAGTATAGTTCAAAATTTGTGGTAATTGTAGTTTTGCAGTATTTTATTTGACAAGTAGTTGCATATCTAAAACTAGAAGTTAATTTTTTGCCTTTTTTTAAAAATTTCTATTTGAAATTGTGTATTTTTAGGAAATGCATATCTTCCGTGGTAATTGTGGTCTCCTATTTTCTTTTGATTGGATTAGCATTCCGTTAGTTTATACTCAGGTTTGACATTTAATATCTATTTGATTTGGATAGTTTACTATATAAATTGTATTTGTGTATGATTTTAAGGAATTCAGAGAAATGTGTAATTTTAAAATTACTAAGTGAAAAATATAACATTAAAAAAATATCTTTTCTGTCTGTAATATTTGCCTTGACATTTATAACACTGGACAGCACATAAAAAAGCATTACAGTGAAAATAGCCAAGCTTGATTATTTTGAAGGTGCTGAATGTGAAAATGCACATGAAATTTGTTAATTGGCTGTAATTTAGAAGATACAGATATGATCATGTACAGTGTGTACGAAATAACATGATAAAAAGTAAGTCTATCATTTAAAAACTACAAAAGATAATGAAATTAATTTTACTTATTCAAGAAAGAATTGAAATTTAATGCATAATAATTGAATTTGCAAGTTTTTGCATCCTGCTTTAATTTAGCACATCAAAATCAGTAAAATGCTGATTCCATTTGAAGTGAATTTGGGGCATTGGTATAAAAAGTTTTTTATGCAACCACACAGCAAGTACAGAATAAACATCAAAATTCAGTTCTTTCTTAAATGAATAAAATATATTTCATTGATGAAAGAAACACAAGATAACCTAAAAAAAGCTATTGGAGTGTGTAAAATACAGCAATCATGGGTGGCCTATCTGCTGTGACCAGAGGGTCATGACTTCGTTGATGGGTATGCAACTTGGATATACCAAGTACTAATGCTTTTTATGTAAGTGGGACAGCCAGGCAAAGACTTTGCACTATATGAAGAAAGGTTGGCCTAAGATAAGTATGACGATTGGAAAGAAGAACATGCAATACTCAGCACTATTTTTTGTCATAACTTGGTAATTTTTAGTGATTTTCAGCTATTTTTATATGGCTATTTTTGCAATTGTAAAAAAAAAGTTGAAACTTTAAATAGGGTCCAGGAATGTACAAAAATAGTCAAGGAATTCAATTTCCTGTTTTTTGTAGACACCCTGATTAAAGTGGAAGAAATTATGTGAAAACTCTGGAATTTATAGCTAAAATGATGTCTCAAAATCATTGGAAATAAACTGCCACACAGTCTGATTTAATGAACATAAACAGGAAATGCCTTCCATATATTTGTATTTTACAAATAAATTGCTTTTTAATTTAGCAATAATTCATTTGATATATTTTAGGTTGTGACTTTAGCGATTTATACATACTTCATAGCCACAGTAATGGGAAGGCAATACCTTGATCCAGAAAAGGGCTATCCTGGACATGAAATTGATTTGTATGTCCCAGTCTTCACGCTGTTGCAATTTTTCTTTTATATGGGATGGCTGAAGGTGTGCATTTCTTTTAAATTTTATGATTAGAATATCTTAGAAATAAAATACAGGGTACCAAGGGAGGAATTTACATAAAAAGGTTAAACACTGGTAAAATAGAAAACGAAAAAGATCACCCAAGCTTTCGACGCATCAGGAGTAATGACAACGATGCTATATTTCAGCCTCTTTATACTTGAAATTTCTGGAAAAATCCTTCATTCGAGCAATCACTCAGAATAGAAAACCCCAGTGGGAACCAAGTGGGAGGCCTCCAATAGGAAGGAATCATGGAAAAACCCAATGAGAATCCTGTGCTGCGGGGCACCTAATGTTGGGAAAATCCCATATATTTCAGAGTAAAAGTTGTTTGTAAGTTTCTGGAAGTGGTTGTGATGTATTAATGGCTTTCCCATGTAGTTTCTAAGTTTCCCAAGATTCTAAGAAGAGTCTACTATTCTTGTTTGTGATATGCCGGTGTAGTATTTTTGTTGGGTCCTTGTTGTGAAATGTGTTCTGCTAGACGTGAGGCTGTCTCCTTTCGTAAGTGCTTGTTTGTGTTTTTTTCTTGATTTGATCGTTCTTTTTGTTTGTCCTATGTAATGTTTGTTGCAATCTTTGCATGGTATGTGGCACCTGTGATGTCTTCTGGAGGAACTGGGTCTTTAACCTTTGTAAGTTGTTTGCGAAGTGTTGTGACAGAGGAGTAGAATGTTTTTATATTTGTTTCCTTGAGGATACAAGGGACTGTTTCCGAAATGTAGTATATATATATATGGAATGGATATATGTGTGTTGAATGTATCATTTGTGGATGTACTATTTGGTCTACAGTTTGAAAATGAATCGTTAATGGTATCCATTATTTTTAAGTCCTGTGTGTATATGTTTGGTTTCTGTGTTTGAAAGTTCTTCATTACTGTAATGAAAATTGGCTCTAAGACTTGATGTTTTAACAATGGAAGCTTTGTGGCATATTGGGTGATGTGATTTAAAATCGAGATATGTCAGTATGAGATATCTCAATTGGAGCAGCACATGCTTTACAACATGGACACAAACGCGACTGGTATGCAACAAAAATACTACATCGGCATATCACAAATAAGTAAAATAGGTTCTTCTTTGAATCTTGGGAAACTTACAAACTACATGGGAAAGCCATTAATACATCACAACCACTTCCAGAAACTTACAAACAACTCTTACTCTGAAATATATGGGATTTCCCAACATTAGGTACCCCACAGTACAGGTTTCTCATTGGTTCCCATTGGGTTTTCCATGATTTTTATTAGAGGCCTCCCATTGGTTCTAATTGGGTTTTCTCATGATTCTTATTGGAGGCCCCCCATTGGTTCTAATTGGGTTTTCTCATGATTCTTATTGGAGGCCCCCATTGGTTTCCACTGGGGTTTTCCATTCTGTGGGACTGCTCTGATGAAGGTGGGGGTTTTTTTTTTCCCCTCAGAAATTTAAAAGTATAAAAAGAGACAGTGCTTGGATGATTTTTTTCATTTGTTATTTTACCAGTGTTTAACCTTTTTGTATGTAGAATATCTCAGTTTTTAGGTTATTCCACACTGTTTTTTTTTCTTACCTTTAGGTAGCAGAACAACTAATTAATCCATTTGGAGAAGATGACGATGATTTTGAACTAAATTGGTGTTTAGACAGAAATTTGCAAGTAAGTGATTTTTAAACCTGTATCTATTCTTCTCCCTCCAGTCCTGTCATCAGAAAAATGTGAAAGACAAGTAAACTGGCCCCTGAAGCATGACGAATGCTATCCTTTCATCATAAACAAATAATATAGCCTGTATAATAATTTCCATTAGTTGCCATGTATGCAGTGGTGAAAAATCTGCCAATTACGCCAAACTGCTAGGCTTTGTTTGCTGTAACATCCTGCTACAACACTGCTCAAAATTTCTATATTTGCAATGAAAAAATCATAAAGAAATTAACCCCGACTATCCACTTCTTTACCATGAGCTCCTTTTAAAATGCACCTGATTGAGTATATAATGCTTTCAGAAACGGTAGTCTCATTTTAGCAAATGGTCTTAACATTTCTTCCTGACTTCCTTTCTTTCCTGAAGAGTTGAGGAGAGAAACAAGTTACTAAAATAAAATGAAATGCATTGCATACTGATCATATGCTTAAATACTAATCATTTTTAATCAATAATTCAAGTGTTTATAACAGAATATATTACTTGAACTCTGTGACTTAGTTTTGAAGGCTTACTCTGACTTCACATATAAATTATTGCTCAAATCACAGTATTCCCTTTCCACATAAGCTTATTCATACCTAAAATTGTTCGCAAATGCTTCATAATCTTTGCTTACTTTATATGTCTATAGCACCTATAGGTAATATGGATGGATGGCTTAACGAGATCCTCAAATAAATTACTTTTACACTTGGGTCTTAGTAACGGAATCAGTAATATTTATTAAAACTCTTCTTTTTTTCATCTGATGAATTTATTTTGAAATTCAAAAATAACTAAATTAAGCCAAACGTGTTATAACTGCTACTACTCACTTTAGTGACAGTATGGAAACTATTCCCTAAAAAATTCTCTTTTTTAACCACATGTCCACCTTTACAATTTTTTTTCTCCCTTTTCAAGTTAACTGTCAGTCTCCCTTCCCAACTAAATATCGGGGAATGGTGATTAAAAATATGCCTTCAGTTGCCATCACACTCGCCACTTTGTTTTCCAATGCAGTCTTGCCCATTCAAGCACAGTCAAATTATATAAGATTTTGTGGCCACATGAAAATTGCTACAAACCTAAATGAAGTGGCCCCTAATAGAAAGGACCTTGCTGGCTAGTATACACTAGCTAAATATCTGAGTTTTACTTTGAACCAATGCTGCAAGAAGGCCAACCAGCTGACTTTGTGAGTGGGCAGATAATTGACCTGGCTAGTATAGGGCAGCTTGATGTAGTGTATAGTACAAACACATGTTGGCTAAGATAACTCTATAGACTAACAATATGTCCAGAAATGGAGAGGCAGCATCCACATCTATAAAGTAGAGACTTGGGCACAGTGACTAGTTGATGTGATTGTCTCATTTGTCTACTAGTTCTTGGCATTCCATTAACTGTTAAAATTGAAACTTCACAGCAAAACCTGTGTATACTGACAGTTCCTTTACAGTTTATCATTTATTGTTATGAGAAATGCAGGAATTTTTATGTTTCTTACCACTCCTAGAACAAAAAAAAGCACCCCTAAACTGTGTGGCTAGTTACGCCTATGTATATAGATGAGTATTGGAATATTTGTAAAACCAGTGGCATAAGAAAGGGGGCTCAAACACAGTGGTGGTTCTAGGCTAGGGCCGGGTACCCCAAATATAACTGGATTTTATTATATTGCCTACATGCACAAGCAATGCCAGCGGCATCTGTGCACATAGGCAAGAATTTGAGCCTCCCAAATTTTGTCTGGGACCACTATTGCTCAAAGCCTTCCCATTGGATATCAAGTATTGCACCTATAATAATTACTGCAAGTGATTTTTGATGAAAAAAGTAAATTGTAAAAAAAAAAAAGAAATTTGGGTAGTCTAATCGAATATACTCACAAGCAGTCGGTTACAAATTAAGCGCATCAGAAATGTTTTAAATTACCCTTCAAAACATTTTGCTCCTCATTTCTTATACTTTGACTGCAATTACGCCTCCGGTCATAATTTTTGAATTGCTACTTCGGTGTACGATACAGAAATAAACTGTTTTAAAGTCATCTTTCAAAATTTGTTTTTAAACATTTATGTCAAATCTGCTAATAACATCGACATTTTACTTTCTTTTTCCATTTTATCTTTCGTAACCAGGCCAGATTTTACTGTTCACGAGCCACCTAATGAAAATCACTGTTATATACCATATTTTCCCTGCAACATTAGCACATTTTATTTTATTCTTTTATATTATTCTATCACATTTCTATTCTTTCACATTTTAATTGAATTTTAGAAAATATCGATAATGCAACATGTGAACAAATTTTCTTTTAAATTAGTTTATGTCCATTTTATTATTTTGTATTTCTTTGTTTAACCAATGACTTTTTAATAGCTTTCTTTTAATATTGTGGATGAAATGCATCAAAAGCATCCTCGACTGATTAGAGATGTGTATTGGGATGAAAGTGAACCTCAGCTGCCCTACACAAAATCATCATTCAATCACCGCTCACAGCCTCACCTTGGTTCTGCTGTAAATCTTGAGTATGTCCTGCAAATGCTTTTATAGATCTTTCATTCCATACTTTTTCACTTCCATAGTAGCATTGTTTATAGATCCTACATTGGTTAAAATGAAAAACAAATCCTCATGTAGGTGGGGGGGGTGGGGAATGTATTGTATAACCAAATTACCATTTTGATCTGATTTGTCTGATTTTATTTTTGATGACAAGTTATAACTAATTATAATCATCAGAAATAATGAAATTTTACTAGATTTCATTCACTGGTCCAATGTATAAAAAAAATTCTGCAACGTTTTGAGAACTATTGTTTCATTATATCAGGTGCTTTATAAAGGAAATAGTTCTCAAAACGTTGCAGAATATTTTCTTATATGTTGGACCAGTCACAAAATTTTACTACCTATGGTAATCCCGGGTCAGTCGTTGGACTTTCGTTACAACAAGTTGATAAATTTTAGGACATGTGTAGATCACTGACAAAAATGCCTAAAATAGTAAAAACTTTAAAGCAATCATTTAATTTCTGTTTTTTCTATAGAAATCTTACATTAATGTTATAAATGACCGGGAATCTTGAAAATTTGTTTTATTAAGTAGTATTCAGTTTTTTATAATACTATAATTGTTACTCTGCTTACCTGTAGAAGAGCACTTTTTGTGAAAAATAATAAATATTTTCGGAAGTAGATTTATTTAACTATTAAAAAAATAATTTAACTACTTTATGTATTATAGTCTATAAATTAAAATTATAAGATTTAAAAAAAAGTAGCTCGTGCACTTCCAATTCAGTAAACGTTTTCGTTGCTTTAAAGAAATGGTTTTCAGTCTCTGTTCGGTGTATTGCCGAAGAAGCTACAAAACTTATAAGGAACCCTTACCTATTCATACGTCAACCTATCTAAAGTTGTACTATAAGAGGGTTTCTGGTACCTTAACTAAAAAAAAGTATCTAACACAGGGTATCAGTGAATGTTTAATATAAAATATCATACACTTTCTAACTCCTGCATGTAGGTTTAGCATAACCTCTAAGTCTTCCTGCTTTATGTGCATTTTCATCTCGCGGAAACCCTGGCACCCCTTGATAGAATTGTGCATGATGTAAGATATTATTACCCTTCTCAGGGATAACACAATTGCCAAATAATGGTCAACACACAAAGCCACCGAGGCGAGTTTTTGTTGTTTTCGTGGGGAAATTTATTATACAAGTTTCTTTGCCACCCTTTTTTGTTTTATGAGAAAAAGATGCCGTCCCTGTCCTGAACACAAAT
>QLNU02015360.1:230822416-230839563 GCA_006491805.2 Dysdera silvatica
AATTCCTTATAAAAATAATTGCAACTAAAAATAGTTGCGGCGACCCACAGAAACCTGTTCGCGACCCCCAGGTTGGGAACCACTGCATTAGATCAATACAACATAAAATTGTATTTTGAATTAAGCATGTATTTTGAATTAAGCATGTGCACAGCATACTTAAGCGAGCAATAGTAAATTCGGGATCAAATATATATGTCTTTAACGCTTCATACTTGATTACTATCATTATCAGATAGAATAACTAATTTATTATTATGAGAAACATCTATTCTACGAACTAGGGGTGTGCAAAATTAGTCTTTTGGGTGGACCAGTTAAGTCAGTCTCAGTTATTGAAATGATCTAGTCTTTTGATCCCGGTTAATACTGGAAAGAATTTTTTTGTATCATCCATTGTATCGGGAGTGAGAGAGGTTACCCTCCCCATACTTGGTACAATGTCGTATATTTTCAGCTCTTATTTTACGTATTTGACTAACTTGAATTGCATAAAAGATAAAAATATTATTGTAAAGTAATTGTAAAGTAAATTAAAATAGTCTTTAATAAAAGATTATTTTAACAATTTATTGTGTTTCTTCGTTTATTTAAATGAGTGTTTTGCTTCTATTTGTTTGTTTTCATATTTTTTAAAAGTCGGATGTTACATCGTGGAACTACATGATTGAGCGGAGGACTGCAGATCGTTGAACAAACTGAAGTGCTCACGATTCAATCTAGTTAACCAAAACAAAGACATTAATTAAATTATTGATACAAAGAGATAGGTTGAGAGAAATAACTGAATTAGTAATGGAGATTGGGTAACAAATTTGAGGAGGATTGTCTCACTGATCGACTGTTCTTCTTTGGAGGATTGATTGAGGAATTGTCCACTGAAATAATTTAGTCATAGTGACCACTGGTGCATGCAGAAAATTTGCAAGGGGAATTGATTACAGAGCTACAACTCTTTCTCTCTCTATATAAAAAAATATTACATACTATTCTGGTGATGTAGTATAGCATATTATATCACCAGCATGTACAAGCAATTGGTATACAGATAATAGAGCACGTCAAACCAAAGACTAATAAAAATAAAGACATGAAGCTCAGGAATCAAACTCAAACCCTATAAAATAAAAATAAGTATCACAACTTATCAGGCCCGTGACTAGAAGCTTGTTACAGGGGGTCAGAAAGTTAATTCGTTAATGCTTTGATGTATTTTATTAATATATTTAATAATACTAAATATCTAAGTAGACTAATATATTTAACATCAATGAATAAATTTCTTAACTTAAATTTTTTTCCATCGAAAACTTATAGAGGTATACAAAAGTTTATAATGTCCCTTATCGTTATTGCAGAGTAGATAAAGACTCAAATCTGTGTAAAAAAAAACAAACATGATTTACACAAGATCTATCGTGGAAATAAACTTTTAATATATTTTTAACGTCAAAGAACAATTTCCATTGTCATGTACAATTTTATACAAAACAAAAAATTTTAAATAAAATTCTAAAATAATTTATTTTGAAAAAAAAAACAATTTCCCAGTGGGGGTTCATCGCCCTAGCCACAACCTGGCTATGACTCTGACATTTATAGGAAAAGAAAACAACGTTTCAATCATAAAATAACATTAAGCAACAAAGCACTAGATACTATCGTTAGCCAGAAATATTTAGGGATTACCCTTTCCATCGGACTAAGATTCACACAACACATCAAAAATACTTCTCATAAAACATTTAGGAAATTAAATATCATAAGATTATATGGACATAATTAAAACTCAGTCAGGAACCCTAAAAACTTCAATTATAATACTGATTAGATCAATAATGAAATCTATGACAGCATTTTGGGCGTTAGTGACCAAAAATGCTATGGAAAATATCGGATAGCATTCAAACAAGTGCTGCTGCTGCTGCTGTGTGTGTGTGTGTAGATTTTTGGAAAAGTTGGCCGAGCTGGCGGCACTGTATTTCCAGAAGAGGTAGGTAAAGGGACCTAAAAAACAAAACAAAAAACTGGAAGGTGATGAAGTGGTAGTCAATCTCCTAGGAGAAGAGTAAGTTGTCAGAGGTGTAAACTTTTCTGGACTGCTAAAATCATTGCCGCTGCTGTATCACCAGCAGGGCTGCGATAGTGGGGGGGAGTATACGGGCACCGCAGTACAGGGGCCCGCAACGCTCTTTTTTTTTACCAGGGGCTCGGAGCTTATGGGGGCACACGATGCTGAAGAGTTTTTCCTTAAAAAAAAAATCAGAACGATTAGATGGAACTAGAAGTTCGGGCGAGTTCTGGTCGCTTTTATCTCAATGTATCTCCCCGTTGTATGAGAACGAAAGGTGGACAAGTTAATATAAATGTATTATTTATATAATGGAGTAATTAATTATAAAGGGAGTGGATATAACGATATAATTTTACATTCAGCTTGGAAATGAAATTATTCACCTAAGGCAAATCCATTCACAAGTGTTTAACAAAACTAATGAATTTTTCTGCTTTAGCACTTTTGAACGAAATTTATGACAAATGACTGCAACCTATATTTCCAAATGTATATGTAGCCCTTCGCATATTTTGTACTTTTCCCTTGCTCAAACTGAAAGGACTTTCAGTAAATTAGAAACTCAATTCAAAACTTGGACTAGGGAAGCAACCATTCAAGATAGGCTGAATTCTCTAGCTATTCTTGGCATTGAATATCAACTGGCAGCACGAGTTAACTGTAGTTCAATTATGGATACGATGAATATTAAGGATGAGACAGACATTTCTAGACAGATACAACTGAAGCTGAAAATTGAATTTTTAATAACGAAATTCTCCAAACGATACAACTATGCGGTTCGTTTTTGAGAATTATAGAAGTACGTGTATATGAAAATTCAAAGAAAATTAAATAGTGTAGTTTTGCAATTTTTCTTTCTTTCTTTCTTTCTTTCTTTCTTTCTTTCTTTCTTCCCTTCCCTCCCACTCTCCCTCCCTTCATTTATTTATTTATTTATTGCAAAATTTGCTTAAATTGCAAGTCTTCGATCTCGAGCCTCGAAAAAAATAAGCCCAAACTCATATTTTTATTTAAGCAGACAGTCCTTTTTTATTTCATTGTCCTGTTTTTTAGATTTACCTCTCTTTTCTAAAATGATTGTCTTTTCCTTTATTTTGTGAATTGTAATTGTAAATTAAATACCAGCGGGGAACAGATGGTCAACAGAAATATGACAGTTGCAGTACTAGAAATATTATTGGTCCATATTCTATTGCCTTAACAAAAGCTGCGATTTTTATACACTCTTTTTCAAAAAAAACAAAAAAAAAACACCCCTAAAAAATTATCCGATCATCTCAAAATTTCGCATGCGAATTCTTTTAGACCAAGTATGCAAATGATTAAATTTTCAAAGCCAATGAGTGTTAACTTCGATCATAGCGCGCATTTCTACTGCGCAACTGGCATCGTATAAAAGAGGTAAAAATTGCGGACGGTTTATTTTTTCTCGTTGTCGGCGTTGCAGTTCCCTGGAGACGCAACCAGTAATGTCCTTATGATGTTATCGACACGAGAGGATTTACTATTTTTCTTCCCCATGGCTACTTTTTTTGTCGCCACTTCCTACCCGTCTCCATCCCCTGACTTCGAACGTGGTCGCATAGTCGGGATGCGTGAAGCTGGCTGGTCCTACTGAGCAATAGGCCGCCACCTGCACCGTACGGACACTGCTGTGCAAAGGTGTTGGCAGCAATGGTTTCTGCGAGGAACTCATTGGTGAAATGATGGCTCTGGATGGCCAAGGCGCACTAATGCAAGGCAAGATTGGTTGGTTGTGCGAGAGGTTCGAGCTGACCCAACGGCATCATTGTCCGCCATCCAGCGTGCTACAATTTCTTCCATACCACCCGTAGCACCTTCCACCATCACACGACGCTTGGCTAAGGTGGGGTTACACTCACAGCGGCCTTCAACCCCACATAATCGATAGTGTCTTCCGGAATAGCGTCGTAGCCGATCATCGTGGCTGCCAATAAATTGGCATCGCATAGTGCTCAGCAATGATTCCCGCTTCAGCCTTGGAGAAGATGACCATCGGATAAATGTGTGGAGGTGACAGGGTCAGCGGTCCCAACCACCCTTTGTTCTACAGAAACACACAGAAATTACCCCCTTGGTGCGATGGTGTGGTGGTGTAGTATCTCATACGACAGCAGGACACCCCTAGTCATCCTGCATACAACTTTCAAAGCTCAACGATATGTTGATGACATCCTGCAACCGTTGGCGTTACTCTTCATGACACGACAGACTGGGCCATTTCCCAACAAGATAATGTCAGGCCCCATACGGCTCGCATATCTCTGAGCTGTCTCGTGCTGTTGATACCCTTCCTTGACCAGCAAGATCACCAGACCTTTCGCCAATCGAACATCCATGGGACAGAGTAGGCCGCCAGATCTGGAGCAACAAGTGAGGAATGCCTGGCAGAATGTGTCGCATGATGACATTAGGAACCTTTATCACCCCTTACCCAGACGTATAGAAGCATGTATAGCCACCAGGGGGCGGGTTTCACCAACTATTGATTTGAACATTTAATGTGCAATTCCTAGCCATGACGGATCTTACGACCTTGAATTTTTAATCATTTCTCTACCTATGTATGTGCTGGATGTATATTTAATTTCAATAAAAACAGATAATTTCTTAATGGTGCTTCGTGTTTTTTTTTTCTTTTTCAAAAGAGTTTATAAAACAAATTACTTTATTATTTATTCGGATTGTTCTAACCATGGAATTATCAAATTGTACCCGATTCTGGTCAGGAAATTTTTACCCAATCAAGGTATTAAAGAAAAAGTTTTAGAATTAAATAATGTATCCGGAGAAAATTCTGACATATTAACAGCTCACATCAAGCAATCGCTAAACAGATTTGAAATTATTTTACGTTCTGATAATACCAACTGCAACTTTGGTGGTTCACAAAGGAAAGGTGAAAATAATGTCTCATTTAAAATGCAAAGTTTATGTGGCCATAAACTGATTGGTGCTAATTGTATTGCCCATATATGCAATAACTGCATGAACACTGATGTCCTAAATTAATGATTTTCTAAAAAAATTAATTAAATTAAATTAAAAAAAAGAAAATAAATGATTTTCTAAAATGAAGGTAAATATTTTTTTCGTAGGGGCGGCATTTTATCGTTCTGCCTGGGGCGGCAAAAACCACGGACCGACTCTGTGTTTAGTGATATTCTCCGCCATCAGAAAGTCCTCTCAATAGAAAAGTTTTTGGCGTATATCGAATATAACGATTTTTATGTTCCTACTTCTGGGTGGGGCGGGAGATAGAAATGAGCGAGGAAAATAGTCTAGGGGTGACAAAAAAAAGTAGCCTAGGGGCGGCAAAATGGTAAATCCGCCCATGATAGGGAGTTACGAATTGTTAAAAATCATAAGGAAGTAGTTTGTGAACGATCCTTAACAGATTAATGAAAATTGCTAAAACTTCACTTTGCGTGCTTTTCTTGTAGCAAATTCGTCTATAATTGCGATGACCTTTTTCATTTTAGAAATAAAAATCAAATAGAAATAATATGTATATTTTCAGAATTCTTACGAAAATAAAACAACGTTGGGTTATATCAAATTTTGACAAAAACGAGGTTTTCAGCGCCATCTATACTCGTAAATACAAACCAGAGCTGCTTTTTGAATTTTGGGTGTTTTTTTTTTAAATCAACTGTAAAATTCTATTAAATGTAATTTTTACAAAATTGAAGCATATTTTTTATCTTTTATTACATTATAGTGATAAGTGCAAGGTTATTCAGTTGCAAATGCTCCAGGATAGTGACATCGTTTTCGAAGCATGCTGCCGGATGGTTAGCAATATGTTCTTATCGGAATATGTACAGTAGAATTCAGTAAATCCCAAGATGAATTATTTTTAAAATCGTTGTGGCATTTTAAATAAAGGAAACTATCCCGATTGAAAAAATTTGCCAGAAACCTAAAGTAAAACACGAATGTGGAAAAACCGTTTGCTTCTTTAATAGATACTTTGAGATATTCCTTGAGAAATGGGGAAGTGTAAACAAAATAAAATACATAGATTTAAGGCTCAGAGGGCCCAAGGGGCGTTGTTTTCCTTAAAAAGAATTTGCATATTTTCATGAGCCGGTGAGCGGCAACAAACAATTTGCCAGTCCGCCGGTAAAAGATCTTTGTTCTGCTGTACTTTAAATTCTTATTCCTATACGAAGGTACAGTCTTCAGCGCCATCTATACGCAGAAGAAGAAACCACGCGTTTTCACAAGTTGTGTGTTTTTATATTTAGATTTGAGAAGATATTCTACAATTTGGTTATTAATTTGGTATCATTATTACAGAACTGAACAGTAATTAATGTTTCTATTAAAAAAGCAATAATATTAATAAATTTTTTATTACCAATTTTTATTGGATATAAATTGATTATATAAGATGCCTTTACCGAAAGTTCGTCGAACTGGTTATTAAAACAACCGAGAATACGAGCACTGCCACCTTGCTTACTACAATAGTAAGTGATGGCAAGAAATAAAAATACAGTAAGTATCATTATTACTGAACAGTAATGTTTCTATTAAAAAATTGGAGAAGTCCTCCCCAACTTCCGGAATGTTTTTGCTATAAATACTTACTCTTTAGCGAAATTATAAAAATTTTTTACTTCCCCCGAAAAAAATTTCTGGTTAAGGCCTTGTTTGTTGGTTCACGGCCAAACTGCGCTGCTTGATAGCACAGTTTAGCTGTGGTCTGGCGCACTGGGCGCTGGCCCGGTGCGCCCTCATGGGCGATAGGAGTCGCGCCTCCGAATGGGCAAGGTATGCGCCCTTTGAGAGGACCCAGTCCGCCCCTGTTGTTGTTAAAAACTCTTTACAGGGATAACAGACATCAACAAAGCAGTGTTTAATTTAAATGTGCTTCTGCTTGATGACGTTCACTTTACCATAAAATCAATATTCTAGTTACATTTCCAATTTCATTTTCGCATACAATGCTCCTTACTAAATTTCGTATTTATTATGCTAATAGTGATGGTGTAGACAGTTCTTTTAATATATGTCTTTATAATGAGCTTAATGGGTCAAAAAGGTCCCTGAGCTTGTGAAATTAAAATAGAGAAAGTATAGTTGTAACGTTATTAAAAACATTCCGTTTGACAGTTGAAAATAATAACATGTCAATGAAAACGCTGCCATGCAGAAAAGAGCGCCATACAATACAATCCAACAAAAGGTATAATTACATCAAATAAATGACAAAGTGCATTTTTTTTATTTTGCAGTAAATCCACTACTTCGCAAAATATAACCACACTTCTTAGATTATGGGAGGGAGATGGAACCCTAATACCAACATTGGGCAGATGGGTCCCACCCCTCGACCGCCAACGACGCCCGTGTGAGTACCCATAAATATATGCAATGAACAGAAATAAAATATTAGAAAAAACAGAAATAATAATGAAACAGTGAAATATATGAAGTTTTAAATCTCAGATAGTCGCAAAATCTTTTTGATAAATAGTATAGCGTGCTTGTATATTTATAGCGCAACAACAATAAGGGCCATTCTGGGCCAAAAGAAGCGAGACCATACATAGGGTTGATAAATTGTAGGACAAATTTTTTTTATCTTGCTTTGTGGCGCTATCTGAGTTTATAGGAAGTAATTAAAAGATTAATCGTTAAAGGAATAGTGTATTTGTATGCAAATATGAAAGCACCATGAAAAGTAAAAATGACCGTTATACGTAATTTAATATAAGGGGGAATTCTGTTGTATATTTTATCACTTATTTGCTTGTATTTTACGGCACAAACATATGATGGACCACCACTTTTCTGATTAATTCGAACCTCCTACAACTTAGGGAACCAACTCTCAGACTGCAGTGAGTAGTTTATCTGTAAGTGCTTTTTCTCTTCCACCATTAGGAGTTGAACTCAGGTTATCAGCACACAAGGCGAATGTGTTACTACTATACCATTACAGGACTCCTAGGTGGAAATATCACCATCACAATTCTCCAACACCTGATTTAATCATTACCAACATGTATAGCTGCTGTTATTGAAGCTAAAGATGGACCAACAGGCTACTAGATATATATACATAATAATTTGTCTTCCCAGCGTATATCGGAATTTCTCAAATATTTAATGATAATTAACCAACATTATGATTTTTCACCTTGTTGCTAATTTATGAACACCAGGGTAAGAAGAACATCTTTAGTTGGTTTGAGAGTATTTCAGACTAACTGATTGGAAAAAAGTTGTGACAACGACTGTGGTAAGGATAGTAACAAAATTTGTAGTTTAATGACGTTTTTCAAATAAAATGTATATTTTAGGATTGAATAATGGCAATAAATAAGCCTTGTTATGTCACTGTAAGGTGCACATAACTCCAGCTTTCTACTTTGATATAAATTAATTAGAAAAGGTCCAACTTCCGAAAATCATGGTTTTATTTATCCATATCATACAAGTTTAGGTACAGACAATTAACATGAAAAACTATCACAAAACTGAGGAAATTATAGTAAGTACTGTTAAAACACAAATTACAGCAATAAGTGAAACATAAATACATTTCACATATATATGAAGTTAGATGAATAAACAAACTACAAAGGAAAGAAGAAAAACCTAAATATAAGAAATTAAAACGTTTATGATTGATTCAATACTGAGCAGGTACACATTGTAAATAGCTTGTAACATACATACATTGAGATCAAAAACCAGATTTTTCAGTTAACAACAACAACAAAAAAAAAAGCCACAAAGACGTATAAAAAATATGCATTTTTCCATGTCAATAATGCATTTAAATATACGAAGTTAAAATGTTATAATAATTTCCTTTAAAGATTTTATCAACATTCTCAGGGTTAACACACTTGTTAAATGGTCAACACAAAAAGCCACCGGGGCACCTTTTTTTTTGTAATTTTTTTTATTGTGCAATATTTAATATAAAACATTCAATCTTTAAATATAAGGAAACATATTTAATCTTTTTTGTATAACATGATAATTCAAAATATTCTCCTTACATGCACATATTACTTCTTTAACCCCTTGAAGTACGATTTAAATTAAAAACAACTTGCCAAACCACATTATTTCCTTAAAATTTTGATATACACATATTTCTCCAATCCTCGAAAACGACTCACATAGTTGCATTCCTTGAAGAATTTCAATACAGCAAAGTGATATTCATATTTACAACAAATCAGTATTTTTTGTCACATTTGCAATTTAAGTTAACCAATCAGCGCACATTTTTCATTTGTTGATGCCTTCATGGTAAATTTAAAACGAATTGCCTAAAAGTCTTTACTGCAAAGGCATGTTATAAAAATTTTGGCTTTTTATTTGATTATTTTACTTTGAAAGCCAGCATGCATGTGTAAACTTCGTCTTTTCTGAGTATTGTAACCCACAACACTTGCCATCGTCAAAAGCAATTAAACTGATGACGAGAAGAGTGATTAAAATAATTTTCAACTTTTTTTTTATCTTATTTTCTCATTATATCATACAGTCGAAACCGCATACATGCAAATGGAATCAGCATCAAAATCCTATGCATATAAGCGGTATACTTTGAAATATTGCGTGAAAATAATTTACTCATTTTTATAGTATTTTGTTATTAAATTAGACATTCCTTTTACTAATTTTATAAATCATATACATTATTTATTTCAATATTTATAATGTACAGTACTATAGAAATAAAATACAGGGTACCAGGGAGGAAATTTACATACAAAAGGTTAAACACTGGTAAAATAGCAATGAAAAAGATCACCCAAGCTTTCGGACGTGTCAGCACTATTACTCTACAGGGGTGATTGTAAATCTAAACCAGATTCCCTGAACATACCAGAAAATTCCCTGAAAAGTTACGTAATATTTTTGGTAAAAACAATGATTTCTAAAAGAATATAAAAAATCATAGGAAACAAAATGAAATTTTTGTAATTTTTGAAAAGAAATTCCAGAAGATGCAAGTTGAAATTTACGGAAATACCGAAACACAATCACCCTTGACTCTATTAATAAAAGTAACAAGAAGTAATATAGTGGTACTTACATAAACACATGTACTGTCTTAATGGAAAAAAGTTAACTTTCTTTTCACTCATGGATGTTCTGATGACTAATTAAATATTTGATCTGCTAAACTATTAATGCTTTTCATATCAAAATTGTTTGATCTTAAATAATCTTGCAAAAGCGTTAGAGCAGAAACAGCTTCTTTACCAGACTGACGTAGTTACAAAAACAAATTTTGTTAGTGATTCTCAACACAGAAAGAGGAAGGTGCAAACAAAGCCATAAATAAGCTGGTAAATGAAACTTTCACAAGGGATGATATCTATTTTCGGTGGGGAAAGTCACGTCTAAAAAGATAAGGGCTGCTGACTATTTACTGTGAATAAAAATTTGTTTGCATATTTCCTGTATCTGATCATATATCTGTATCCTGAACTGATCAATGATGGACAACAAAAATTCTCAACTTGATTCCAAGAGACCACCGAAGACCTAGAAAAAGTCCTCAAACTAGATGGGTGGATGAGATAAGAAAACAGGTTGGGGAGACGTGAAAGCCAATTGCTCAGGATAGACTTGTGTGGAAAGCATTTGGAGAGACCTTCATCCAGCAGTGGATAGATAATGGTTGAATGTTATTATGATGATATCCTGCATAAATTCTATAATAAAACATACATTTGGTTTCCAAAATACTTGCATGTACTGTTCGTTCGCACAGACTTGGCGTTCGATCTCATTAGCAGACAGGTTATTTCATTGCAGTAGATGGTACAGTGTCTTCCAGAACTCGTTTTTCCCATGTGAAAAACGAGCTCTGGAAGACGTTTTACCCTCTACTGCAATGAAACAACCCATCTGCTAATGGGATTGGACGCCAAGCCTGCGCAAACGGAGAGTATGTGGTTTATGCATGTATAAAATCGCAATTAAGCTGGTTTAGATAACATTAAAAAGATAAGAGAAAATTTGAAGCTCGATATTTTATGCATGCATGCGATCTTTGTATATATATGCAGGTTTGACTATATATGCATTTTTATCATGTAATGTAATTTTTTTTCATTAACTCCTTATGTACTGGCGTATCGTAAGAGTTGAAAAAAGAAAAGAAAATTGAAGTTGTGGTAGATTTATTGATATATTTAATGAAAATCTGAAAATCACTTAACTTTTATTTATGGATAATATTTAATGAACATTATTATTCTATTAATTTAATACAATTCTGACCAAATTATGCAATCCAAAAATTGTGCACAATGTTTAGGAACACTTTAAAAACCCAGTAAATAGAGAGCTAAAGTAGACGTTATTACAGTTCAGAGGTGTTCCCTATTAAGGAGGATTAGAGGAAGCATTAGAACTGAGAATTAGAAAAGCGTTCGTTAAATAGAGGTATCTGCTATTCAAGGATGTGCGTTAAGGAAGTTTTGTGGTATTACTTGTGATCGAAAACAAAGTGAACACATGTATGAGTACATGCTATAATACCCAAAATATCTTTGAGGATGAAATACACAAAATATTTAAAAAATCTATTTTAGAATATGATCATAAAATTAATTACATCAAAATATAATCCAACGAAAATAATAATATATTCTAGGGAATCCCATGTGACTTAGGTTCTAAGGTAATAATAAAATACAAATGAATAACTTTTATACTATCACGGATTTTCCAAAAATGAAATACATATCGCAGCATAAATATGTACATACTACTATATATTAGTCTCATACAAAATACCCGTTTATAAATAGATACACTTTCCAAATTTAGATTCTGTGCTCTAAAACATTAAAATGTATGAAAAGAGATACTAATAAAATTATATTTTTTGGAATAAAGTTTCAAAACGCTTTCTGATATTAGCTAATTGGCTTACAGTAGGAAAAATTGTCAACTCTCGCAACCTTTACTTAATTTACATAACAGAAAGTATCTTATGACGTCAGAGGACTCCAGTTTAAATGTAGGTTGTGCTTAGTGATGTAAAATTTTCTGAAATTTTAATGTAGTGGAAAAGTGGGCTGTTTTTCCCAGAAAAATTGGAAATTTTTGGAAAAATCGATTTTGCATCAGTTTTCCTTATTTTTATTAGTACAGCAAATTAAAAATAACAAATTTAACATCTACACATATTTGTGATGGGTGATGTTTTCTGAAGTTGCAGAACTCTTTGAAGTTCTTAAAACCCATCGCCTTAGCCATAACAAAATCAAAATTGAATGTTGCTCTGTTTTTTTGATGTCCTTCAATTTTGAGTGAATATCGAAGATGTAATAAACGAGGCATCGGGTTTTGCAACTGACCCTGAACAATTATGCAATCACAGCATTGCAACCTGTAAAGTCACAAAGGGGGCAGGACTTGTTATTTTCTCTTCAAACCAAGACGCTGGAAAAAATATTTAGAAAAATGTCTAATAAATAACCTTTTTTTTTTCTTTAAGTTATGGATGCTTATTAAAGAAATTTCTATTTCAGATGTTTATAAATTGAAGACATATTAATTTGAAACAGAAGAGAAGAAAGCAAAATTCTGATCCAAACATTCCTACAAATTGCAGTTGAAAGGCCATGATTCAAAAACAGGATGCCTGAGAGATGGAAGTACATTTTCTTTCATACCTTTTTCGCATTAAGCAGCGAAATAATACTTTTGTGTGTTAAATTTAATATTTCTGATTCAAAATTGTGTTATTTAAAAGCTGTATAAGACCATAATAAACGAATCTTATTTTTTAATTTATTATGAATTATATTATTGCAATTAATTACATTGAAATTATTTATTTCTGAATCCTGGGATTCATCCTGGAATTCTGAATCATTCAATAAACTGTATTTCATCCATCGTGGTACAAATAAACTCTTAAAAAAACAAAACAGACAGCCTCCTCATGGCGTCACAAGTTGCAACGCTGTGATTGGATAATCATTCAGAGTCAGTTGCGAAACCTAATGCCTCGTATGTAATAAATACCAATTTACTTACTTCTCCCTTACATTCTCAGAAAAAAAAAAAATAGTGAAAGAAATTTTAGCAAAACGAAAATTTGCTTTTTGTTAGATAATACATTTAGCAGCAAATTTATTATACTTACTCTTCTACAAAGGACATTGTCTGAAGATTATATCTGCAGTGCTTTTGATTACATAACTAAAAAGCTAAGTTAGCTTATGAAGTCCATGTTGGAAAAATTATGTCAAATATGTGGCAGAATGCTAGTTCTTTTGGAATTTGAAGTAGAACATCAATATTGGAAGTAGTAAAATACACGAATCTTACTACTTGGTGGTCCAGGCTTTGTACCACACAGCTACTGAATTTCATTTGCTTCCCGTTTATTAGAAATTCCTCTAACATCAACAGCATGTGGAAGAAACTGCTCTACTTTGGAAATACACAAAAATTGTGCAATAAATTAACTGCAATGTATATAAAAAACTAGTTGCCATTACCTCAAATTTAAATCTGTTTAATGAAGACCACAGTCACTTGTGGAACGTTCTTCAAACAATGACGAATCAGCAGATTCAGAATGAAGACAGGGGCCCCAGTAGATATAATTACTGCCTTCTGGCTGTGGATTGGATAATAAAGCGATTGGACAATAAGCTTGATTGTATATGTATTGTCTGGGATTACAGCGCCGCCTCCGGCGGCCACCCTTCCCAATTTTTCCCCATTACACACTATACTACTACTACAGTGCGCGAAAAAAGTATAAGGACAAGCGAAAACCCGCCAAATCTAGAAATCTTTTAGACGGAAACGTATGCAAATTTCTTAGGGAAAAACATGATAAAATTAAGTTATTTTTCATGTAAATTAGTTAAATTTTCCAAAATAGATAGGTATAAATTTATTTTGTGAATTTTAAACCCATATGATCTTGGGAAAAAGTATAAGGACAGTTGATTTTTCATCTAAAATTATAGTAAAGTTTGCATATTTGAAAGCATAAAAAGACCATTTCAAATATAAAGACTGGGTTTCTAAACAAAATTCACACTTGCCTCATTTCTGCATGATTTTTGTACGATGCCAAAAGGAACTCACTTTCTGACCTTGAAAAAGGGAAAATTCTTGCTTTTAAAGAATCTGGATTGAGTGGCCATGAAATTTCGAAAAAAAATTAAAAGATCTAAAAGTGTAGTTTATAATTTTCTAAAAGAATTTGAAATGTATGGAATGAATAAACTAACAGGAAGACCAGAAATTCTAATGCATCGACAGAAAAGAATAGTTGTAAGAAAAGCTTGCGAGAAAAAAGAAACTGCAAATAACGTTAGAAGAAATTTGGACTTACCATGTTCCACACGAACAGTTCAAAATGTTTTGAATAAACATCCGAATATTTGGTATGGAAAGTTAATGTTACGTTCGCCTTGTACAAAGCAACGTAAGGAAAGAAGACTGGACTTTGCAAAAAAAAAAACATTTCTATCGGTCCAAAATGGAATGATGTAACCTTTTCAGACAAAAGAAATTCAACCTTGATGGGCCAGACGGTTGTCCCTATTTTTGGTATAATCTGCGTAAAACCAACGAAGTTTTTTCCAAACGTCAATACGGTGGGGGCACTTTTGCAGCAAACGGAACCACTCCAATAGTCTTTATCAACTACAAAATGAACTCTGACAAATATGTTGATATGTTAGGTGAAAATTTGTTACCTGAGGCCCCACTAATGACTTCAGGTGACTATTTTTTCCAACAGGATAATGCTTCCATGCACGTTTCTAAGAGTGCAAAACTCTTGTTTGAAGCCAATTCAGTAAATTTACTTGATTGGCTGGCGAGGAGTCCAGATATGAATCCTATAGAAAATTTATTTGGCCTTCTAACTTGAGAAGTTTATAGAAATGGCACACAATATCAGTGTAAACCGGATCTTGTGTTAGCCATTAAATAAGCTTGGAATAACATTACCATAGACACTTTAAAAGAATTTTCAGCATCGATGACTTCCCAGCTTATTCAAGTAATTGAAAATAAAGATTGTTTTCTTGATTATTAAGAGAAATCATATGTAATTTAGAATATGTCCTTATACTTTTTCTATATTTCTTTCGTGATAATTTTTATGAGGTCAACTTTTGTAAGTTTCATATTTGTTGTTTTATGTTTTGTAGATGTTATTGTAAAATGTGATATTATAGCTCATAAATATCAAAAAGTTCATTTTGATAAAATGCAAATGTATATTTTCATTCAATTATATGTTGTCCTTATACTTTTTTTGTGACTGTATATGTATTGTGGGGATGATATCAATTAGCTGTATGATACCTACATGAAGAAACGATTGACAACATACCGCCTTTAATTGACAGTAAATACTGCCAGACACCAATATAGTAAAAGAGATCAATAGAGGACATAGAAAAAAAAAATAAAGACAGGATAGCCAGCATTTTATTTACCTTGTAACTATTAGTTTGCTGCAAAGAAACGATTATTTACAAAACTTTATTTCATGATGTCAATTTTTAATTTCTCTTGTGCAAATATTGTGTATTAAATTTTCTTTTTAACAATTCATCTAAAATTTGTTTTCAGCTATTCAGATTTTGAGGTAACGAGGCCCCTGGCTGATGCCAATAAAATTTATTTTAAATAAAAAGAAAAAGAAAAGAAAATATAATGTAAAATCGAAGACATCACCTAAATGGGAATATCCTATAAAATATGGGAGAGTTAGTATACCCTTCCCCCAGCTGTAAAATGCCTGCATCAATCTGTTGTTTTTTAGCTGCCTTCTCAAAATAAAAAAAAAATTTTGGGCAAAGTCGTACAATTTTACCGATCATCCAGTCTTACAATTCCCCTAAAATACGTACAAGTTGGCAGGTTTGCACGTGCATAAATCGCCGTCCATATAAAATTAAGCTCGAGGGTGGCTTTGACCTTGACCCTCCGGGAATAAGGGGACAAATATGGAAGGAAATTTTCTTCCTCCACACCCCTCAGTAGCCTTTGTTGGCAGATCGGTTATGGAATTTTATGGTTTCCGGGATGGGGAAGTAGCGCATGTTTTGTAAGACGCTGGCGAAATATCAACAAATTTTAAGTAGTAGATGGTCGAATTAGAGAGTTTTAAGGGCCTTTAAACACGAAAACTGATTTTAAGGAGTTTTTAAGAAGCATGCAAACCCTGTCATTTATTAAAAACCGTCTTTTGATATGATTTACTGAAAACAAAATAAAAAACGAACTTCACCCCTAGTGTTTATATCGGACACCTCCCAAAGTTGACCGTGCTTAGAGGGAATCATACATGTCCAACTTACATAGGTTATACCATATATTCATTCACATTATCATAGTAATAACTAGCACTCGATAAAAAAAAAAAAAAGAATATCATGCCAGTCAATCCCACATAAAAAAGTAATTTCACACAATTCTTCAAACATATATATTTTAAACACCTTTTTCATCTAGACATTTCTTTTAAAGGAGAAAGAACAAATCCTACAGCAGAATAGTTACAGTAGCCCAACCACTTTAATGTTCTAGCAATCTGGAATTTAAATTTAATATTGGTGGCAACATAAAAATATGAAGAGAGAATATAAATGCCTTGTATTCAAGTTTATAGGATGTTGTAAAATTTTATGGCTTACGATGGTTAATTGGATAAATTTGAGACAAGCGTATGGTGGTTCATGTAACGATTAAATAACAGAATTTCATTTTTATCCAGGATTTGAATTTGAACTGCTACAAGACTAGACATAAGATCATAAAAATAGCAAAAACAATGATTTTATTAAGAAATTAGATCCAAAATATATTAGAAGGATAGTTCCTATTTCATTATGCCATCATAGTTGTTTTCTCACGAAGATTATTTTTTTTACATAACTATTCAAGCATCATGGCACTTATGTTTTCAAAATTAAAATTCTTAGAATTATACTTTGAATATTTAATTTTGGATGTATAAAAATAAGGTATATAGGATATGGATTAATGACTTAGAAATTCTGAAAATAGC
>QLNU02015360.1:230851256-230862685 GCA_006491805.2 Dysdera silvatica
ATTCCAAGCATGCACCTCTCCATGCTCCTTTGGGTTGTCTGTAACTTCCGTATTGCTCCAAAAGTTAGACTCCATGTCTCTGATCCATAAGAGAGGACTGGCAATACACACTGGTTGAAGACCTTTCTTTTTAGATACAACCGAAATTTTGTCTTCAGGATAAAACTGTTTCATTCGAATGCACTCCAGCCAAGTTTAACACGTCTGTTGAGTTCTAGCGAAGTTATGTTTAGAGTGACATGAAAGAGTTATGACAATTTTAAATTTAGGCTTTTTTATGAAATCAAATGTATGATACCATAAATAAGATTGATTTTATTAAGTAGCAGACACTCCACTGGCTATTTCTCCATAAGTGAAAGTCTTGTTGCTTCTTTTGCAAAAATCAGTTGCTGTTCGGTGAACTTTTTTCTATAGCATACTTGAGATTTTGAGAAGTCTCTTGTTTTTTCAATAAGGCGTTTTCATACTCAGACCTGGTTTAAATTCTGTTTGATTCTTTCGAATGACACTAAAAATTATTTCTGTAGTGACATTGCTATGTGGGATCAGCAATATATAAAGCATTAATTTTGATAGAAAGCTCCATATTTCTTTACTCCAGAAAAATATCTCATCTCAGAAATTTTATGTCATGTTACATCCATTCTTGAACACTCATCTATACTTTCATATTGATTTGAAATGAAAATTTCCAATTTCAAAACCATAAAAATACCTTTCCCCAGTGTTATCTGTTGACTCCATGATTGAGAGTAACACTGGGTCACTTCTCTCTTCATTATAAAATGATACCACAATGGGGTATAATTTTACATCATGACAGTTTGTGCTGCCATCTGTTACTAAAGAAAACAGGCTTTTTTTTTCAATGCACTTACCACTAGGCCTGGGCGGTGAATTGATGATACATTGTGAAAAACAGGTGTTGTCACACCAGTTTCGTAATTCTCAAATCGGCGATATATTGTGATTTCATGGTGTTACCCACCTAGCGGCACACGAGCGGTTTGCCGATGTTTCTTCGTGCGCATACACGGTTTTAAGATCTGACGTCCAAGCCAAGCAATGAGACGAGATTGTAAAACCGCGCATGCGCACAAGAAACATCGGAATCGGCGGTGTGACGTGGAAAACTGCTTGTGCAGTTTCCGCTTATTATTGACAGTGTGAAACCATGGGCACGGCGTTTATATTGCTGCGTCAGTGCAAAAGCAGATGGTTCATGGGTTTCTTCATATGCAGGCATGATTTTCTAGCATGTGACTTTACTTTTCAATGCCGTGATATTAGAATGTGCTGTAGTAGTGGCGGATTTACGGAGTGGAGGTCGGAATTAGGAAAATTTCCCTTTCCAAATCATAAAAAGGCAGTGGAAATCGGTTACATCGAGCGCCGATTATAATGACGGAATTTTTACAAAAAGCCTGATTTCTGATTTTATTTTAACTACTTGTTAATTCCGAAATCCAAAAAGACTTGTTCCAAGGCCGGCGTATTTCCCATGAGCCTTGGAAGAAACGAGTTCTGGCAGGCGCAGCTGTGAGGAATAAATGTGTCACTTTAGCTCCTCCTATGACGGGAAGACGTTGCCGTGACGTTACAGTTCAGGGGCCATGCAAAAATTGCAAAACAGATTGTAAAAGTACTAATGACTGAAAATTCGTACATTTACCATAACTTTCGACACAGTTTCCGTAATGACTGAAAACTTGTCATTTTCCATAATCATTATGGACAATCCGTAATAGTTGGCAGCTATGCAATATCATGAAGGAAATCAGAGCTATACTCAAATTACAGGTCATGTAATTGAAGATATTTTATACAAATGATTAAACTTGCATAACAATGGCATCAAAGGTTATGACGACAAATAAGCAAAAACTTGATTGTGAGGTCAATGTTAAAAAACTTGCCAAGAATATAAAATCACACCTTGTTCTGTAGATTTTTATTCAGCATATAGTGCACCTAGTGAAAATACACTTAAGGTGGTGAGGACAACAATTTGCGAAAATGGATGCTTTTACCAGAGGTTGTATATTGTAGGCTTTACCACTGCCGGTTTGATATTATGCCATATTGCAGAGGAAACACAGTGCTATGGGACAAATCTGGAGGTAACATGAGGACCAAAAGAGGTAACATGCTTGTCATAATGATACAGTAACAGTCAATCAAACTTCAGAATGCACAGACAATTGCATTCTAAATTACACTGTAGTAACCCCACAGTGACAGACATTCTATGAGGTATAGAGGACCATCTGGGAAGTCTGGTGTCTGCAAGGATTGTTACAGATTGACTAAGGCAGGTTTGTAGTCCTGCAGACCTCTAAGAATGCTGTCTCTCACCATAAGAGATCAGTCTGGTATTGTGCCTGAGTTATGTGGCATTGTAAGTAGAATATTGTAATTTTTGATGACGAGTCATGCTTTTGTATTGGCCTAGTGAAGACCAATCAAGAGACTAGAGGAGACATGGTCATCAAGGTGATCTTAATAACTATCATTACACAGATTGTTTACTTGGAGTAATGGTGTGTGTGGGGTGGGTGGGTAGGTAGCATTAGCAGTAACAGGACACTCCTAGTTCATGATAGGTACTTTATGGAATGCTACATGTATTGACAAAAGTGTTACAGCCCATTTGTTACCATAGGTGTACGCAGAAAGTTCATAAGGGGGGTTATAGGCTCAATGAGGGGGGGTTGAAGCTGAAACCCACATATTCCTACAGAATTTCATAGCAAAGGGGGGGTATCACAACCCCCATCAACACCCCCCTGTGTATGCCAATGTTGTTACCGCACGTTCAAGGTCTGCCAATAGCCATTATCCAACAAGATGATACATGGCTGAATACAGCATATAGTCTCTACAAGCAGTCCAGGTACTTTGAGTAATCTTTTTCTCCAAATTGTATCTTATTGAGCATCTCTAGGACATCATTGGCAGACAAATTAATGTAACTGTGATATAACTACAAAAAAGATGAAACATGAATTCTTGTCAATACCATAGGGTCATCAATTGATCAGAACATCAGTCAAAGCCTTATAAGCTCAATGCTCCTTCGTGTTGCTCTATACCAGCACAGCCTGGTCTGTGCCGGTAAACGAAAAACTTGAGCGTGCATACAGAAAGAGTAATCTGGTTTGCCACAAATATAAAAGTAACTGGTTTTAGCGTTTTCGGAGATCATGGTATGCAGAAAATTGACCTGTTTTTAATAACGAGTTTTAGCTAGAGTAGTGCTTCTCAACCTTTATGAGGCAGCAGCCTTTTATAAGACAAGGGCCTGGTTCCAAAAAATGCACTCATAAATACGTACAGATGTATGCAGGGGGGGTTGATGGGGTCATAATCCCCACTAATAAATGATTCTGTATGTATATACATGAATATATGGAGTTGTAGCAATGTAACCCCTAATTATAAACCTGTATTCCCCTTGTGACCCTTCTGCATATGCCTATGTAAATACCTTTCCATTTTTAAATATGGTATAATCGTAAAAGAGGTCAGTACATTCAGGCATCACACTCTAAGCTAATTTCATTCTAATTTTAGTAAGTTTCATAATCTTTAAAAAATCAATATACACGTATACATAATTATTCTTTCTGTCCCTTTAAAGCTTGATATATTGCTTAGTTTGCCTTTACTAAATTTGTCTTTGATAAAACCACAGAAGAGTTTTCCGGAGTAAATGGAGACCTATGCGGGGCATGCAAAGTTAACATGTATTTCCGGAGATGCTCCAGACAATCCAGAGCAGTTTGCAGCTATGGTAGAGGGTGCATATAAAAAGCTAAATTCCATATTTTTATGCACATATCATCGCTGGTAAAATAAATATATGTTCAACACCCTCATGTAATCTGAAAACTTTTTTCCTTGAAAGTTTTTTTCCCATAACTTACAGTTAAAACGATAATTGCAGTAACATCCATTCTGAATCACTCTCTACAGTTACGGTTAGCCAATCTAATAATTTCTATAAGTGTTTTCTGTAGTTTGTTAGACATGTTAAGAAGCACTAATTTGCATCCAAATGAGCACAATATTAATATAGTTTTTCACTAATTTACATACAAAAGCAAATAAAAGATATGGAAAAGCTATATTTAAGAGAGATAATTTAAGGAACAGAAAAAGGATAAAAATGGTGAAAAAAGAGAACTAAAAATATCAAAGGGTGAAATCAAAACAAGGAAATAAGTACATAAAAAAAATTTCAGAGTACTTTAAGAGAACTATTGTTTTTTCATTTTCTTTACTAAATACATTTCTTATAACTTACTTCGAAAGTTTGCATTTTCCAGACACATTTTCTATTGAAAGTGTGTTTGTTTCTATAGCTTGCAGTACTTGTTCAGCAAGCTGAAATAAAACGATGAAATGAGAGAAGCAAAAAGAGAAGTACCTCTAAAATATTAATTTTTTAAAGATCAAAGATATATATTGTACCCCCTACAGAAAAATGATAAATCAAACATGGATTTTACAGAATTGCAAATATTAAGAATTTTATTCAAATGATCAAAGTTAATTTTAGCAAGTCACAGACTATACGTTTACAAATGTATTTATATACAATTTGTACAGGATAGAAATCCAAATTTAGGAATTATGTTGCCTCATAGATTTTGATTTAGAGTATATTCCACTACATTATCATTATTAGAATTTACAAAATCAACAAAACAAGTTACTTGTTTATTTTCAAAACTCATACAAAGATTTATATCTTCTGTATAAAGCCTCTGAAAAAATGGACAATTCTTATCTATAATAGGATTCTGCCGCCAAGAGACAAATTCCCGGTGAAGAATAGGGTCTGACTAAAAAAGAAAAATTAACATGATATGATTGTCACACATAAAATCAATAAAATTACATAACAGATTAATATAACCCTGGAAAATCACATACACAATCACAAACTTCATCTACATACCATGTCTCATGCAATAAAACCAATTTTTAACGGTTTTTTGTATAAACAACTTTTTAAATCCAATAAAATTTATTTAGCCTGACAATAATATAAATTAGATTCATTTACATTTTAAGAGCCAAATATGCAAGAATAAAAATGTAACACAATACAAAAGAATTATACAGGGTGATTCAGAACTAATGGAACAAACTGAAAGGGGTGGTAAAGGACGACAAATAAGCCCCCCCTCCCCCGAAATCCCCATGTCCGCAAACGGCCTGATTTGGCTGTAGAGTGAAACTATTATTTACATCCACATCGTGACTACGTAGGCAATTACATGAACAAAAAAAAATGTTTTTTGCCACATGATTTAAGCGATTGACCTAATAATGCAGCAGAGAAAAAAAAATCAGAAATTCCCTTCCCTGGCCCTGAGTAGTGTTGCCATTTAGTCATCACAGGTATGGAAAATGATTCTTTTACCATACTGGAGGCAACTGGAAATTGTCAAGCATGTGTAATAGGTGAAGGGCATCAAAAGAAACAACTTTAATCCAGAGAACCAATGTCTGAAAATGAGCAGTTCTGGAACTACAGGGATGTTGTTATTTGCATCCACATTAGTTAATCATGTAACAAAATTTAGAAAATTTGCCGTTCCAGCCTAGAACCGTATTGGAAAAGAGTCCACCACTTACTATGGTCCAAAACAACTTCTCACGGCCAAATTTATGCAACTGGGGAATCCATGGCCCAAATATGAACCTCACGTTTGGGCCATGAATGAATTTGTGCCCCCTCAAATTTTTTTCTGTCTAGAACCACTACTGCGTATGTGTATTTATATATGAGCATTGTGGCCCATGAGTAGAAATTCTGGACTCATGGCTTTAAAGAAATGTTTTAATATGGCCCTGGAGAATCTTAATACAATGATATACTACTGTAATGGAACCTGATGTGAAGAGGTGTTCTGCCATTATGTCCACCTATAGCATGACTCCTAGGCAGCATCAGGCTAAGGTTTTTGGGGGCACTTATTTGGATTTTTTAAAAGCAAAAGTGTATGGCAACACTCTGCATGCAGTGATGACTTTTAAAATTAGTCTTAATATTATTTCTGTGTAGGTATGAAGAGAAGAATTGGATTATCAATTTTTAATGTTATGTAAGAACCATAAATTTATATTACACTAAGTACAACCAAAAAAAAACTGATTGCACACTTGAAACATAACAGTGAAATATACTATGTGACAGCAAAAATGCACCACCAAGAAGTTGCAGGCAGGAAGTGATGAGAATCAGCAAACAGAAAGAGATAGCAACAAATGATCAGTGATGTTTATTGCAACATGATACACCTATACACTGAGTGGAAACACCATCTGATCAGCAGGTGGTAGGACCAATGCGTTTAGGTACAGGCTCAATGGGTATGAGGATGGTGTCCTGAGGAATAGTTGCCCATTCCCTGTCAACCATTTGCCAGAGTTTGTCTTCTGAACGTGGCAGTGGCAGCACACACAAGCAACGTCCAATCACATCACACACATGTTCGATTGGTGAGAGATCAGGGGAGACTAATGGCTGGGGAACCACCTGGATACCTTGTAAGACATGTTGGCTGATGTGTGCCGTCTGCAGTTTGGCATTAACCTTCTGGTAAATGGCATTGGGCACCTCCTGAAGGAAGGGTAGAGTCACAGGCCACAGCACGTCATCAATGTGTCATTGAGCCGTCATAGTGCCCTCAATACAGACCAGTGGTGACCTGATATCGTAGGCAATTGCACCCTAAACCATGATGACATGTTATCGCATGGTGGGCCATTCCATAGATGTGGCCAGATTGGACCTGTCAGATTGGTGCCAGACTCGTACACAGTGACTGTCATTGTTCAAATAGGTATGACTCGTCTGAGAACATGACCCTGTGCAATTACGCCATCCACATGTCTCTATCTTGACACCATTGCAAACGGAGGCATCTGTACTGTTGAGTCAATGGCAGCCTTCTTAACGGGCACCATGAATGCAAGTTGCCGGCGATCATTCGGCAGATAATGGTACTAGTTGATATGAGAGCATCAAGGATGTCCTGCACATGATGAAAAAGTGCAACAGAAGTGGCTGGTGGATACATTGGTTCATGAGTGCTGCCACACCAGCAGTGTTTTATTTTGGCCCAAACCCCCAGAAGATGAGCTGGAGTGAGGAAGAATTTTCAATGCATTTCTTTGGTGAAAGTTGAAATGGCAAACTTGATTGCTGTGGTTACATCAACTTCTGTAAGATGTATGGCGGGGACATGATGATGGTTTCTGCTTATACCCAAAGAACCAGGAGAAAAACAAGTATGGAGGGGTGCCTAGCTCAAAAGCAGAAGAGAAGAGAGTACAAAAATAAAAAGAATTATTAGATTAAAAGGCAAAGTTAAATTAAACTAAATAAAAAGGCGGGTATTAGCCACCGATAAAATGTTATAAAGTAATGTAAATAACAAAGATTACATATTTTTGTTGTCTAAAAACTCAACTTCCTAAATGGCAACAATTTTCTGCAATAACTAAAATCACTAAAGCAATCGATTATTTACACCATAATTATTTAAAGTGTAATGTAACATCTGTAAAATACATAAATATCAATATAATTGTTGAATAGAACATGATTGTAAAATAATTCTCAGACATACTTTCAAATTTTGTGAAAGTGGTGAGACCGGATATATAAATGCTGATGCTGAAAAATAAAGCTAAATTTACTATTATTCCATAAAAATATTGTCCAAAAATATCTTCTGATGAAGGCTGGCAGCTGCATGGAATAATTAAACTTGAAGTTAGAGAAAGTTAATTAAACTATGGAAATCCAAAGTAGAGTCTGTGGTAGCATTGAGTAAAATCAATTAAAAGGATAAATCCAAACATTGAATTCAGATATGAAGCCGGCAAAACAGGATTGATATGGAGGCCCAGGTCCTTCAGGAATTGTAGCGAAGATGGAAAAACAAAGTCCCAGGCGTAAATATTGGCTACACTCCTGACTCCAAGGAAACAGGAAAATATGGCATGTTATTCTTCATCAGGTAGAGGCTTCCCTGAAAACAGTAATGGAAGAAGGCGGAAACGGAATGTAATATTTATATTTACAAACATATTTGCCTCACGATTTAGTTTTGTGTTATTTTAATTGAATGGAAAAATGTGTAGAAGTGGATGTTGGTCTTCATTTAATTAATTATTAAAAAATTATTTTTTCCACAGTTTTGGCAACACAACAATGGCCTACCCCAGACATTCATGACTTTCGACAATTTCACGGCCATCTTGGAAACATTTGAACCATTCATAAACAATTGTGTGGCTCATACTCTCTTCCCCATAAAATTTCTTCCACTTTGAATACGTCTCACCATAGGCATCACCAAGCTTTTGACAAAATTGGATGCAGATTCTATATTCAACTTTCTCGGCCCTAGTGAATGTGATGACAACGCAGTATAATCAAACAACATCAAATAATATAAATCAACGTTTATTGGCGTAGTGATACCAGCGCCGATGTTATGACGTGATTAGATGGTGAAACATTTCTTTGCTTTCGAATGTTACACCATCTCGCCACATTATAACATTGACGCTAGTATCACTACGCCAATAAACGTTGATTTATATTGTTGTTTGATTTAATCTGCGTAGTGTTCGATTTATATAAAAAGCACAGTATAATGTTTGTTCAAAACTCTACTGTAAAGAAGTGGTGGGAGCTATGACGTTGTGACTTTTGGTGCATGTGTGGGAGGGTTCAAGGTCAATATCTGCCAAGCATCTTGACTTGGCGTGTTTTTTTCTTGAGCGTAGGGCACCATTCCCAATATTTTTTTGATCACACCTTGTATATAACGTTACAGCAGCATATTTACAAAAAGAAAATTACATATTAATTTTATATTAAAAATTATATTTGAAAAACAGAAGACAAGTTTTTATAGCTTACCTCATACTGTTCTTTTTTATATGAAGGTAGTTGGCACTCAGGGTCAGAAGACTGATCAACTTTGTCATGATTAGGCACACCATTTAACTGATGTAAATTTTGAACTTGGTCTTGAATTAATGATGGAGTTTTAAATTTGAAAGTACTTTTTGGGGAGGGTGTTGGTGTTACTTTTTTATTAACTGGAAGAGAGGGAGTATCTGTACATAGTACTTTGGTGTCAATAAGAGATTTTAATGCTGCTAATTCCTCTTGAAGTACAGAAAGCTACAAAACAAAAATACTACTTTACACAAAATAATCTTGATGTGAAAAAAACAAAACACTTATATACAAGAAAATAAAGCATTTATTTTTTAAAATACAAGGTTTGTTTGAAAAGTTCTTAGCCTACCAAAGGAAATACAAGATCTTTGAGATTTTTTTTTTTTTTTTATTTTTTTTAATACAATCAGCAAATGCAATTTGTTTCTCTGCAAAGTAAGCACACCTTGAACCTCATCATTTGAAGTGAATCATCATCCAGCAAGCTATTTCTTCAGATTTGGGAAGAGGAAATAATTGCTGGGAGCTAAATTTGGTGAATACGGTGCATGTAGAAGCACTTTGAATTTAAGTCATGGAGTTTTGTAGCAATAACCAGCGATGTGTGTGCAGGGATATTATTGTGGTGAAAAAGCACTTTCTTTTTGGCCAGATGTGGATGTTTAGTCTGAATAGCACCCTTTAATTGGTCCAGTAGTGAAGCGAAATATTCCCCTGTGATGGGCCTGCCCTTTCCCAGGTAGTCTATGAGCACCACACCATGAGAATCCCAGAAAATCGTAGCTATGACTTTTCCTGCAGATGGGACAGTTTTCGATTTGTTTGTTCCCACATGTTCCCATCCACTGCTTGGACTGCTGTTTCATCTCTGGCAAGTAATGGTGAATCCATGTTTCATCTAACATTATAAAATGTCAAAGGAACTCAGAAGAGTATTTAAATAAGTCTAAACAGTCTTGCGAAGTGTTCATATCAATGTGTTTTGTGTTGACTGTTAACAAACGCTGTACCTAATGGGTGTAAAGGCTTTTCATACACAAAAAATAATGTAAAATGCGGTGGCCGTGTTCTGTTAAAGAGTTTGCAATGTCAACAAGCTCACATACCTTCAGTTGGAAACCATTTAATATGCCATTGTGGATTTTTGTGATGATTTCATCGATCATAGTGGTTTTTGGGCATTCCCAGTATTTATCATCTTGAATGGATATACAACGATGTTTAAATTCAGCAGCCCACTTTTTCACCATTGCAAACAAAGGAGAAGAGTCCTTTAAAATGGGATCTAAATCTTGTTTTTATGTACAACAGGAATAAACCTTTTAAAACAAAGTACTTTACAACAGCTGGAATTTCGATTTTATTTTCCAGAAAATGCCAAAACTTCCTTGCTTTATTCGATCACCACAATCAATCAACTAAACGCATGTCCCTGCAACTTTGTAGCACACCATCTAACGGATTATAAACTCATGTTTGTAAAAATTGCAACACCATGAAGGAATCATGTGATTGAGCTGAAACTTTCAGGAAATGCAAATTAGGGTATGCTATTCAAATGATTAGAATTTCAGAGTCATCGCGCATGCGTGGGCTGAGCAGCGCCCTCTGAACTGCTGATGGATCCGTATAAATAGAGGGCTGTAGCGGGGCGTGTATGGTTATCTGCTAGTGGTAAACGTTACATGAGACGTCACTATGCCTCTACGACGAAAGAGGGCGACATTTCAGCAAGTTACGGAGTTTGAAGGGTGACGAATGATCGGCTTTCGTGAAGGAGGGTTTTCTTATCGTGCAATAGCAGCTCGTATGGGGCGTAACAGCAGCACAGTGATGCGAGTGTGGAAGCAGTGGGTTCAAGAGAACCAGACAACTCAGAAATCCGGGAGTGGACGCCGAAAGGTGACGTCAGCACGGGATGATAGACACCTGGTCCGCATGGCGGTGACGGACCGTTTTGCTTCATCTGGACAGTTGGCAGAACGTTGGTGCACTGCTACAGGTGTATCATTGTGTGCTTCATCAATTCGTCGGCGTCTACTGCACCGTGGACTGCGTGCAAGAGTTCCTTTATACAGGATCCTCCTGACGCAAAACCATCGGCGCCTGCGGCTACAATGGGCTCATGGACATAGAGACTGGCGTGCTGATTGGCAACAAGTGGTGTTTTCTGATGAATCCCGCTTTAATTTGGGGTACAGTGATGGCCGCATCTGTGTTAGACGCTATACCGGTGAACGCCACCTTCCGGAGTGCATTATCCAACGTCATAATGGACGAACCCCCAGCGTTATGGTCTGGGGTGCGATTGCGTATCATGGACGATCTCAGCTGCTACGAATTGTGGGTAATCTTAACAGCAACCGGTACATCAATGAAGTTCTGGAGCCTGAAGTTGTTCCCTTCCTTCAAGGCATTCCCGGAGCTGTAT
>QLNU02015360.1:230862785-230878004 GCA_006491805.2 Dysdera silvatica
CTTCTTGTTGGAAATAGCCTTTGTGCAGATATTGCAGGAACAACCACCACACAGTGATGGGGAGAACTTTCCTCACAGTTATCGCTGATGCTGAAAGGTCTACAGACTATTGTATATTATGTGGAAATGCATTTAGTCATCTGTCAGTGTGTTAAACATGATTCACCACACTTTTGGGTTTTCACACTTCCTTTCAAATCATACAAATGAATTATAGTTTTAAATGACATCAAGGATTTAAACAGAATTAATGTTTTTTGTACAGTATGCCTAACTTAAGTTTTAGCATCATGACTAATCGATGATCTTGCATAATGCTAAATTACGTTATTTTCAACAATCACGTCTTTAGTAAAAACTATTTTTATAAAACATAACAAAAATCAATATTCGCATGCTTCTCGTTCATCACTTGAAGTTGCCCTTTTTTTAAAATCATGGACACAGTAGTGACATTTGGTGTAAAATTTGAAAACTATTTTATTATATGAGATGTACTCAGGTAAGTACATCAGGTTTTTATCTAACGAAAAGAAAAATATGACTATTAGAATGAATTACAGAAGACGTCCTGTCATAAGGACGACAGGGCCGAAGGGGTTAAGTAATCTGCACTTTTATGTTTTCTTTTATGAAACTGAACTAGAAACTGCTGATTTGTGAATTTATCTTGGGCGACTAATATCAATGAAAAGGACGATAATATGAAGGAACTCCACAGATGTACATAGGTGATTCAATAAGTATGGTTATATGTCCCCACAGAAGTGTATTATTCCCTACAACATTATAATTTCCCGCAAGGAATAGCAGATGACAATTACTTTAGTGCAATGACGTCGAATTGTGCCTTATGTCAGTCATGTTTTCCTAATATTAGTTGTACTATGACTGCACTTACAAGGAAGGTCTGTTGATCGACAGACGCTGATTTTAATGAAAAAAATACAGCCAAAGGTACACACACACTAATAACCCCATCACGTAAAAATTACAGCCTAATTTCCATATGAACTCCAAAAAAATTTAATAAAAAAGGTAGAAAAATCACCAATTGCAACTCTTGGTGAGAATATTTTGGCGAGATTGAAATTTCAAAGGAAAACATTTCAGCAGTAAGTGGACAGATGCAAACGAGTTAGTTGGTTTCATTCAACTTCCTAAATACGCTTTCGGTATTGCATATATTCCAGTTATTTTATATTTCAAAAGTCTTCCCAAAATTTGTTACGAGTTGTAAAGGAATTGTTCTTTTTATATTAGACTTTAATCTTATTATATTCATTTTATTTTTGAAAATAATGACAGAAAATTATCTGTACTTTTATTTTTATAGTTTCTTGCAAGTTACAATTATTTTAATTCAGTAAAGTTTATCTTAATAATTATTTATATTCAATTATTATTTATTATTTATATTTTATTACATTATTATTTATTATTTATATTTTTATTACGTATTATTTATTATTTATATTTTTATGTATTATTTATTATTTATATTTTATTACGATATTATTATTTATATTTTATTATGTATTATTTATATTTTTATTATGTATTATTTATATTTTTATTATGTTATTGTTTATATTTTATTACGTATATTTTAACGATTATTTAACATGAGTCCATGTTTTAAATGTTCTTTACGGAAGTAATACGTATCCTATATATAATTTTTTGTTTTCATTCATTGAAATCCAGTGTCGAAAAATGCTATTAGATTATTTTTAAAAGTCTAAGAAAAAGTTTAAGTAGACAAATACATAAACTTATTTTAACAAAAATACTTATTTAAATAGAAGTCATTTTAGTTATTATCTCCTTTCTGTATCGTTCTAAATTTTGGTTTTTAATTTAATAAACTTTTCTTCATCGATGGGGCTGCAAATAATGCAAGTCGATGGCATTTATAATCAAAGTAAATGTAGTGTGTTTTAGCACATTTACGCACATACAAAGATTATCGAACGCATTTTTATCTGACGCCAAGTGGCGATAAAAGCTTCTTTCTGGTAACCTGAATCATACTTTTATTAATTTTTTTTGAGTTCATATGGGAATTCAGCTGTTAATTTTTACGTGATGGGGTTATTATTGTATTTACTTTTGACTGTATTTTTTCGTTAAAATCTGTGTCTGTCAGTCAAATGACCTTCCTTGTTAGAGAAACATGGTCAAATGAAGTGTATAGTGTGAGTCGATGTCTGACACATCATTTGCTGAAATTCATCATCGAAAACGACTTAGGTTGCTACAAACAGATGTCACTCCACTGTATGACAACACCAGGCTACACAACACATGATTTGTTATGGCACCACTAGTATTGTGGAGGTACTTTATCATCTTCCCTACAGCCCTGCTCTGGTACCCATGATTTTCATTTTCATCTATTCGTACTATTGAAGAGCAATCTGGGTGGTACACAATTCACAATCAACACAGACATTCAGCAAGCTGTTATGGCATGTCTCTCAGGCACTTGACATTGACTTTTTATATGCCGGCATAGATACCTTGATGTACCATTGATATAAATGTTTAAACGAGTATGGAGTTTATGCGGACAAATAATTTATATAAAGGCTTTCCTATTGTTTATAAGTACACATACCTGTTGCATATATTTATACAATGAGAGGTCTTGTTACCGTAGTTATTGAATCACCTTCATATCAAATGTAGTTGGAGTGCATTCAGAAACAAGTTTAATCCTGAATGAGAGGGTTGCAGTGACTGATTAAGGGTGGTACAACCGGTGCCACACTACTAGGCTCCAAGTCAAGAAAGGGACACCAAAACCGCCTAACATCCCTGAAATGCAGGAAAGATTAAATCCAATTTGTTCGTTTAAAGGCTTATTCTTAAATAAGTTTCAATACATCAAATTGATGTTTTACAGATTCTCTGAATGCAATATATAAAATTACGATTACTTCCACACATTTTTTAAAACCGATAAGAATAAATAGAATTTATAAGTAAAGTTCAGAGAAAAAAGAAGAAAAAGATGTTCGACTATGAAGGAGATGATGAGGTAATGGAACAAACACCTAAAGAATGCTTCAGGAGGGATTTCTTTTATACTGCAATTGACAAAATTTTGTCATATATACAAGATTGAAGTTTTTTAGAGATCAAAGCATATTTTTTTTTAAATATAATTTGGAAGTATACCTGAAGACCTTGCCCCTCACTGTAAAGACCTCCACATTGCACTGACAAGGGATCATAGTACTGACATGAATGGTTCTGAGCTGACAGGACATGGTACCCCAATAAAAGCTCTTCACGAATGAAAGCCAGCTGTTAGAGCATTTCTTGAACATATGGGTAGCTTAGAGAGTTCTGCTTACCATTCCGGTTACTGCAGCAAGCGTTGAATGGAACTTTTCGAAATCGAAACTCATAAAAATATACTTGCAATCAAAAATTTCAAATGAACATTTATTTGTTTTAGCTATGCTATCAATTGCAAATGGCATCATCCATGAGTTCGACATAACACAAATGATGCACAAATTTGCAAAGGTAAAGCACCTTGTGTCTTTTGCTTAAAGTTCGATCTATTCTTTATTTTTCATTATTATTATTTTTTTTTTGCTACTTTCAAAAGCATTTTATAAAAAATTGTGTTATTAAACTTTAAACCTTATTTTATTGCTTAAATTCATTATCCCAAATAGTTGTATAAATCATTCTTTTCTACAATGCATTTAAATTAGTGTGCAAGGAAATGAAAAAGCCGTTTTCCAATAAAACCATAATATGACACTTCAAGTAAGAAATTAGAAAAGTAAAAACTAATTAAAATGGGTAAACTGACTTGATTGTACAGAAGACATTCCAGATTATTGAAACGTATGTAAGGCTTTAATTTTTAAATTAAAATAATTTAACTTTTGGGTCATCAGAAAAATTACTTGTGGTTTAGTTACGTGTTGTATGGGAATCGTCACTTTCCATTTTGTTTGTTTGTTTGTTTGGCTTTTTTATGGCGCAAGAGCATCTGGGATACAGGGTTTGTCCCAAAAGTTCCCGGAATGATTTTTTTTAAAATCATTTATTCAATATCAGTTTACAATCTTTTCAGAACTTTTCAAAGTATTCTCCCCCTGCTTCGATGCACCGTTGCCAACGCTTCACCCAATCATTGAAGGCGCCCTGGAAGTCGTCAACGGGAATCTCCTTCAGTGAGGTCGTCGCGGCTGCTTTTACCGCCTCCAGCGTCCCATGCCGAGTTCCTTTCAGGGTTCTTTTGATCCTTGGGAACAAAAAGAAATCCGCTGGTGCCAGATCGGGGCTGTACGGCGGCTGGGGCAGCGTTGCCACACCCATTTTGGCCAGCAACTCGGAGACAATGAGCGCGGTGTGGGTTGACGCGTTGTCATGGTGCAAGATCCAATTGTCGCGAATTTCGTTTCGGACGCGTCGAACCCTGTTGCGCAACCGTTTGAGCACTTCACAGTAAAACTCCTTGTTGACTGTTTGTCCTTGTGGCACGAATTCACTGTGAACTACACCTTTTCTGTCAAAAAACACAATGAGCATTGCCTTGATTCGCGATTTGCTCATCCTTGCTTTTTTCGGGCGAGGAGACTCCTTGGTGTGCCACTCGCTGCTCTGGCGCTTTGATTCGGGATCGTACTGAAAAATCCACGTCTCGTCCCCTGTGATCACTCTGTCCAAAAATTCTGGGTCCGTTTCGTAGCGTTCATGCAATTCCTGGCACTTCAACAAACGCTGCTCCTTCATCTCACTCGTCAGGACTTTTGGCACCATTTTCGAGCAGACTTTCCTCATTTGAAGATCCTCCGTTAAAATGCGATGAACGATTGTTTTGGGTATTCCACACTCCTCTGCAATCACCCGAACACTTAATCGTCGGTCATTGTCCAAAACTTGACGCACTTTTTGCACCGAGTCGTCCGTTTGTGATGTCGACGGGCGTCCAGAGCGGTCGTCGTCGTTGACGGACTCCCGACCTTCCCGGAACCGCTTGTGCCACATGAAAGTTTGGCTTTTTTTCATCGCCCCGTCACCGTAGGCTTTCCGAAGCATTTCGAGTGTCTCCGCCCCGTTTTTACCCAGTTTCACACAAAATTTGATTGCATAACGCTGCTCCAAAAACTGGTCCATTTTTTGATCGACGAGGGTGCAGTAGATACCTCTGCGCGGAGCGTGACCCTGCCTCAACAACTGCCCGCAGGCGACTGATACCGGTCTCGTTTCCAAGCTCAGATCCCCCACCAACTTCTCCGCCCCGTCAGCCAGCGTTGCCAACTACAAAAAATCATTCCGGGAACTTCTGGGACAAACCCTGTATACTGCGCCCTTTCCGTCTTGTAATAATGTCCAGTATTTTTGGTAATTAGATTTAATAGCCTATTGAAGATCTCCTTAGAAATAAAAGTGTTACCAAAGGAATTATTTTTAAATAATTAATATTCAGCAGGACGGGATACCAAATTTTGGGTTCACACTAGGTGCCATATAATCTGCCTCTGGATGCTTGGCTGGTTGTATTTTTATGGCTCAAGGACAACAAGGATAATTTTGGGCCATCCTGAATGAGAAATTGTCTTCGTATCTTAAAAGAAAATTTTCTACCAGTGAGTACTACTACTCATTGCTTATAGATCAAGGAGTCTAAAAAAACATAAATACAGAAATTGCAAACAATCCAAAGGAGCAAAACTACTTATTTAACTTAATTCCAGAATATACTAAAAAACACATGAATAAAATTACTTTCATATCCGTTTCTTTTGCATGTTTTTCAGCCTTTGCTTGCTTTTCTTTAGCTTCTTGAACCATTTTGTTGGCTTCCTGTAATAAAAGATAAGATAATCAACAACAAATTTTCAGGTAGTCAGCTGTATAGCAAAACGATTATTTATTGCTAAAACTTTACGTTTCGATTCGAGCTGTGCGAATCATCATCAGAAGAGGTTAAATTACATGAAAAACTTTTGAGAAAATTGTAGAATATACATAAGTTGCGGAAACAGTATAAATACTTTAAAAAAAATTATGAAATTTTAGAGACGAATATAAAAGCCAAAACAGAAGAAAATCAAAATAATAGTTTTGCTAGACAGCTGATTACCCGAAAATTTGTTGATTATTATAATGCACTGTGAATGTCTACGTGAAACTAAAAGGTAAGATGTTAGTGACCATACCAACACCTTTATATTATCCTTCAATTTAAGTGAACCTAACATAAGAATCCTTTCGTCAGACCATGCTGAGTGATCAATGAATTATGATCACAGATCCAGTGCTTTATAGCTCTTCCTTTTGACTTCAATACCAAATTGGATAGATGGTAAGTTTTTTAAAAGGAAGATTACCAACCGTAAAGAGTTCATCAAAATTAGTTTCAGAAAATTAATAATTTCTTTAATAACTGAAGTTTTTAAAACAAAAACAATAAAAGACTGAAGAACCTTCCTAATTTCTTCATGTAATTTGTGGAAGCAAAGGTACCTGGAACTGAAAATGTTGTGTAAACTTCATGAATAATTCTGTTGATGAAATTATAAAATGAAGTTCAGCTTTTACTGAAGGTTTCTTTAAAACACTTGTAACAGACATGTTGGATCTGGATTGAGCCAAATTTTTTATGGGAGATACATGCTTAAGGAAATATAAATGAACGTTGTTCCACTGTTCCAAAATCTAGTGTGTGGTTTTACGGCTCAAGGACTACAGTGGTCACGCTATGCTGCTGTTTTCCGAGGAATCTGAACCTCTGGACCTACAGTTTTCCGAGGAATCCGAACCTCTTAAGGCCTAGGGAACCAAACCCCGGACTACAGTGAGCAGTGTGATCAAAATCTTTTGGGCTGAAGGTTCCAAGGTAAGCCATCTTGTTGTTGCAAGTTTTAAAAAATTGTGATGTAGAATATTGTATTGTGATTGAATTTCTTCAAACTCTTTACGAAGGGCAGGTTAATTATCTTACTGTATTTTTATTTTTTAGAAATTTAAATTAAATTATTAGAAATTATTTTAAATTTCCCTCTACCTCAATGACTTCACATACACATAACTCAACATAAATTGCTTATCATCTGCAAGGGAGGATTTAGAAAATATTTTTAAGAAGGTGCAAATATATTGTAGATAATATATAATAATAATAATAATAATGAAATAAAATAATGAATGAAAAAATAATGAGATAATAACAATGAAATAAAATAATGAATAAAATAATGATAATAATATATATATATATATATTGTAGAAATCTACAATAGGTGTAAATTTGTTATTCTTAGAGGGAACATGTATGCCCTACATCACCCTCCCCCGGATCTGCCCTTGACCCCATGATATGTAAACTTATCAAAACTCTAATGTACTTTAAGAACAGGAATTTAATTTTGCAAGGAGCATAATAACTACATTACAAAAAAAAAAAAAAAAAAAATCTGATCCATGAAAAAAAAATTGTATTTATTAATTTAACTTTGAAGCATTTTATTAATTTAAGAACAGATGAAATATAATTACAGCAAAAATGACAAATGAAAGATGTTAAGTAAAAGTTTTCCTTGCATCAAAACATGATTTATTAAAAGATAAAAGTTCCGACTTACTTCGAAGAGACAAGCAGTAAGTTCTTCGATTTCAAGTCCAATTTTGTCTCTCACTTTTGTCAAAGTAACAACTTTCTCATCTTTCAGTTTTAGTTCCTATGAATAGGATATGATAAAAAATGCATTAATAACTTTATAAATAATGTTATTAACAAAACATACATACTTTCACAGTACGATAACTAGAATTTAAACTACAGCCAATTATATATATTTCGGTTATATATTAAAAAGGTTTCATTTTGGTGATAAAATTATGGCCTAAATTTGGAGTATGCAAAGAACTGTTTGTATAATTTACCTTCCAAGACTGAGCTACGAATAATCTGGAATGGGATCGATGGTTTCATGTAACATTTAAACCAAGATACATTTACAAACAACCAAGCTTACGAAGTCTAATTCAGCCTGAAGGTGATGGTGAAAATTACTGTACCGCTAAGATGGAATAGGCAAAGCAAAGCTTTTCACTAAATTAAAAAACAACAGTATCAAGTGTGATTGGATGATAAAAAAATAAATACAATAATTTACAATTGAATTTAAAAATGAATACAATAAATAGAATAATTAAGTGGGTTTTTTAAAAGTCAAAACCATATATACATATTTCTTCGATACTTTACACTTAAAATTTCAAATTGTTATAAAAGTTACTTTTTTCAGAAAAATTGTGCAATAGAGATGAACTTATAATTGTTTTAATAATATACAAGAAGTTTCTTTCAAACTTTCAATGAATTCGTTTCTTAAAGAGGAAAGTGTACATATTTTCAATAAGAGTAAACAAGAAAAATCAAGAACATATTATATACAATAAAATCTGTCTATAATGATCTCCCGTAGTCCAGGCAGATTTCCTATAGTACTAATGTGTATCAAACTTGTCTACAAACAATAATTTTTTGGGTGGGTTAAACACGTACAATATGATAATTTTGTACTTCCTAAACTTTGGCCATATGTCGTGTTCAAGAATTTTTAAAGCAATACAGCCTTTGACAATCTATTAAAGCCGATAAATACTCTATACATAAATGTAACTGATTCTAGAATAGAGAGAATGGTTTTTCTAATTGGAAACAAAATAGACTTTCATTCCCCTAAAATGACTAGAAAATTCTTAATCTTTTGTCTTCGAACTGACAAGATAACTATACAACTTTTAGCTTCCTATTGGTCATCTGCATTTCTAGGGATCTGTAATATTATTCATTAATTTGTTTAATGTGATATTATTAAAAACATCACATGAAAATTAAATAATTTCCATCATAGAGTGTATCTGATTAAATTTTTCTTATATCTTTTCTCGGTCCCTAGAATATTGCCATAGACTGATTTTATTGTACATAAACATTAATATACCAGACACCTTGCATTATGCAAGATTCTTTCCAAGAAATTTATAATACATAATTTAGATTCTAATTTTAATTTCTTTTCTATATTTAAAGTGTGAATCCCAATAGTTAAATTATAAAGACAACACCTGGATCCTTAACCACATCTTTATACGGATGCACTAGACTGTAGTGGATGATATATCTTCACCACTAGATTCCGCTACCGCTCGACAAACTCAATTGACGGAGCTCGAAATCTCAACAGATAATTTAAAAAATAATAATGTGTTCCTTTTTTTAGTTTGGTAAAAAATAAGTAACCTGAAACATTTTTGTATACATTTATGTTTCCAAATTATATAAAGTATTGTTTCTGTCACATTTTTGTTTTCATATCTTCATCTCATTAGAGGTATTTACTCAATTTCGCAACTAAGCATTTACTTAACTTCGGTTCCTTAAGATTGTGTTGTACAGAAACCATACATTCGAAAACCGTTATCAATCTCGCCAAATATACCAATATGACAAGATAAAACCTTTATCCTACAAGACCTCTCATTTGAACAAAGCTAATCTAGTGCAACAGTACCTTCAGGGGGAGACCATTATACGTATGGAACGGCAAGCACAATCTTCTGTCTTTGAATCCATTGAGTATGTGTCAGACTTTTCAGGGGTATGTCACTGTCCTCACTCTGCTCTTTAAAATTACTTATAACAGTAATCAAGAAAGAGTGGTCATTACATGGAATATCCGTCATCACATCACATCCGACCTTGATATTGGGAGGGGAGTGACCACACTCTTTATTGATATATTTTGCCTATTTCATTTAACCACCTCATCATTTTATACGTTATGTAATCTGCTGTAAACTAGACATGCCGAATCTATCAATATGATGCAGACTAGTCTACTTTGATTTTGAATGTTTAATGCATGCTCACAGTCACATTTCTTATAGTTGTTAGCGACTGTTCTGGATTTTGCATATTCCTTGTACACACTTGAAAATGTTTGTCATGGAAGTCCCGAAAGTTTGACAGGTACGAACATTAAACATCCAAATTCTTTGGTACCTAGGATTTCACCTTGATCAAATTTACGTATGTCTTTACCTTGACCCATAATTCAACTTCAGTGACATGTTACCAAAAAACTGCATGAAGACAGACTCTATTTATAACCCATAGTGATTTCTGTGAGCATCCTGATTTGATGAAATATGGTTGCTTTGCATATTGTTACTGGGCCGTATGTAATAAAATTTGCCTTTCAGTATATTACTTATTCTATTATCTGAGGAACATATGGATAAGAAAGAGCATTTCCTCTCACATTCATTCATCTGAGAAAGGAAATCTTCAATTTATAATATATACTATGGATAATTACATTATCCCATAACGTTGAATTTCTATCTGCTCCCACTGTGTATGCAAACCAGTTTTGAACAAGTTAGAACAAGAAAAGTATGTATCTTATAAATATTATAGAAAAATATATAGAACTTGTAACAGGATTTATTTTGAAGTTTGTTAATAACAGGTATATAGGATTTATTTAATGCCTTACCTTCTGTGCTTTATCAAGCTCATTTTGTAAATGATCTATAGCAGAATCTTTTAATTCAGACACAGAACAACTTCGTGATTTTACTTCCACAGACTGCATATTATTAATAAACCTATTAAATCACAAACATTATTAGTAAAGGCTTATATAATGCATTCAAACAGAAAATAACAAAAATTCCTGGTAAAATTTAAATCATTCCCTTTGTAGATTATATTTCATATAGTACAATACAGGGTGGTCCTGAACTCTACTGACAAAATAAAAGGGGTTGTTGGGAACACCAAATAAGGCATATTTTCCCATATCCCCGTGTCCGCAAGGGGGCCGGTTTGGCTGTAGAGCCTAACTACTGTTTATGTCCATGTCTTTGCTACGTAGCCAATTACATGAATTAAATACAATTTTGGATACATAACACAGGCCGACAAAAAAAAAACTCTGCTGACTTACATGTGACACTTGTTTTTAACTAATTTTGGTATGCTGATTTGAAATATGATTCTATTTTTTTGTATCGCTTCACGTTTTCGAACTATCTCATTCCGTGTTTATTGCTATAATGTTATATGAATCAAACTTTTGATCCCGCAATTCATTTTGGATTTGCTGATAAAAATCTGAAAAATTAGCAATGCACTGCATGATCCTTATGTTAGGAAAATTGCATTAAAATTGTGTTTTGTGATTAATATATTTGGATTACGATCAGGCATTGCAACATTCGAATATAATAACCATGTGTTTATTGAACTTGGCATCATGTCTGGCAGATGAAATGGTTTGAACAGTCCAGATTCATTTTGCTATATTTATATGCAAGTTATCGCACATATACTTGCTTAAATTGGCTCGCCACACTATCATACTATTCTGAATATACCATTTGTATACCTCAAACCATACACAAAGTACCCACTTTTTGCTCATTTTTTTGGACATTCAAAATACTTTAGAAAAAAAACTTGACATGATACATGAAAACTAATATGATTTTTGATTTCGGCACATCAAAAACCTTAAAATCAACTCTCAACTGTAAATCAACAAAAATCGTGTCGGCCTGTGTAATTTAAGTGAATAAGCTAATAATACAGTAGAGACAAAGAAATCCGGAATTCCGTTTCCTGATTTTGATCTGTGTTACTGTTTAGTGAAAATAAGCCTAAAACTGCCTTTTTTTTAACACACTAGAAAAGAGTTGGGAACTGCCAAGTATGTGCAATAGGTAAAGGACATCAAAACAAACAATTTTTGTTCAGTGATTTCTTTTCTTAAAATTAGCCATTCGGGAATTATAGTGAATTTAGTGTTTGCATTCATCGATTTCAGTGTCCACAAATGGCGACAATATGCAATTTCCCAAATTTCTAAAATTATTTAATGCCAACGGACCTTGGGCTCTATTTGGCGACTTTCTAAAATCAGTTAAATTCACCGGAATTGTATGTGTAGAATCCATGGTCGCAACTGAAGCGGTGGATTCTAAGGTTGTCCTGAACTCTACCGATGACATAAAAGGGGTGATAGTATATATATATCATGGCAAACAATTTGCATGATTTTCAAATCTACTACTTAGTCAGAAAAAATTAGCAAAATCGAAAAATGTGTAGTATGACGAAGTAAATGACAGCCAATGAATAAGGAGAAAATGCAAATCACATGAAAAGGCAGGGCTAATGACGAGTAAATATTTAAAATAGCTAGTGAAGCAGTTTTTCGAGATTTGTGGAGTAGCATCACAACACAACTTACATATGCGTTAAAAGAATGGCGACATACACAAATGAAGAATTAGCGGATATGCATCTGATTTATGGAGAAGCAGATGGTAATGGACATGCCGCATAGAGAGTGTACCGTGAGAGATATCCACATCATCGTATTCCTCATCATTCAATGTTCGCCACTGTTGATAGAAGACTTCATGAAATTGGCTCCTTGACAACCTCAATGAAGGACAGTAGATGTCTGCGAAACATACGGACACTGGAAATGGAAGAATGTGTTTTGCAGAATCTCCATCCATAAGTTCATGAGGGTAGCATCCCAATTGGGTGCTAGTAACACTTCTGTCTTGAGAGTTTTGCATGAGGTTTGCATCCCTATCATATACAGCAGGTCCAAGGTTTGAACGAAGCTGATTATCCACGCAAGTTGGAATTTGTAAGGTGGGTACTCCAGATGATCACTGTTAATGCATAATTTAACACACATTAGTGCTATTCACTGATGAGGTGTTTACCCGGTAAAGTGTTTTCAACATGCACAATAAGCATGTTTGGGCTCTTGAAAATCTACACATCACTAATCCTCATAAACAGCAACAGGATTTTCTGTTAACGTAGGGGCAAGTATTATTGGTGATTCTATGGTAGGACCTTACCTCTTGCCAGATCGTCTGACCGGGCAAGCATACCGTATTTTTCTGGAGCAAGTGTTTACTGTTCTGGTGTGTGATGTTCCTCTCCCCACGTGGAGGGTTGCTTTTCATGCACGATGGGACACCTGCACACTTTGCAACTAAAGCGAAGCATTTTCTAAATGTGATTTATACCGGGCAGTGGATTGGCCATGATAGATCTGTGGCTTGGCTTCCACATTCTCCGGACCTTAATCTACTAGACTTTTTCTTCTGGGGTCACCTCCAAACATTAGTGTACAACACGCCAGTGGACTCCGTTGAAGATCTAGTCACAGGAATAATTGTTGCTGTAGACAAGATCAATGACACACCAGGAATCTGCGAGAGGGAGTTTGATGGATGGGGCATAGCAATTCAGAAATTGTTGCAGACTTTAAGATTCCTCACTCCACAGTGTCAAGGACGTATTGAGAGTACCTCATGGAAGATATTACCTCTCACAAGGGCCATCACAGTGGTTGCCCATGTCTTCTCAATGATCAAGATCAACGACGTATGAGCAGAAGCATCTATGTGAATTACACTGTGCAAACTGACTGCCACATTTGATAAGGGTTGCACTAGAGATGAGGTCTGTGCAACGAAATTTGGCATTGATGGGATATGGCAGCAGAAGACCAACTTGAATGCCTTTACTCACAGAAGATCATCAGTATCAGTACCTCTCCTGGGCTCGAGATCACATGTCTTGGGCCCAAGATCACTAGGTAGAGTGGTTATATGAGTCATGTTTCCAGTTTCTATGAGCTGATTCTGGAGTTTGGTTGGGCGCAAACCCCCATGAGGCCATGGATCTAACTTGTCAGTAAGGCATTGTGCAAACTAGTGATGGTTCCATAATGATGTGGGGAGTGTTATCTTGACATGGATTGGGTCCTCTGGTCAAAGTGAACTTGTAATTGACAGGAAATTGTTATACTCAGCTTCTTGGTGACTATTTACAACCTTTTACAGATTTCACCTACTCAAATGATGGGATGTTCCAGGATGATAACGCAGGGTGGCATAGGGCCTATATTTTTTGTAACTGGTTTGAGGAGCATTCAGAACAGTTCCAGCACACGATTTGGCAACCTAGATCACCAGACATGAACCATGCGGAGCACATCTGAGCTATGATCAAAAAAGCCATTTATGCAAAAGATCCAGCACCTACCACAACCACGGAATTATGGGCGACTATCAAGATAGCACGGTTGAACACGTCTCCTGATGACTTCTGCAAATTAGTTGCATGCATTCCATGCCGAGTTGATGCCTTTCGCCAAGTTCGAGAGGGCCCCACACGATATTAGAGAGGTAAATACTGGAAAGAAGAAAAAACCCAGCTTGTCCTCAATTCTTGTGACTTTCCAGGTTTTTTACCCCCCCCTTATTCAGTTGGCAGAACATCAGCATGGAAACCTGAAAGGATGTTGGTTCAAGACTACAGCTTGAAGCATTTTTTTTATTCTTTCAATCTCTTATAAATCAACAGTGCTCCATTACAAGTCATGCATAATACAGTGAACAGTTGGTTGGTTTATTTTTATGACGAAAGGGCAGCAATGGTCATTCTGTGTCAAGCAAGGTGAATAATACAGTGGAACCATGATAACTGTAAATTTAAGGGAAAGGGGTTTTACTTCAAGTTACATACTTTTCGAGTTATCAAGATTCAAGAGAATTTCAAGAAAAATGAGAATTACTTCAGTGAACCAAGAATTTTGAGTTATCGAAGTTTCATTGTATGTGGTTACATTGAATCAGTAGCGTAAGTTTTTTGGACCTGTAGGCAAGGAATGATTTTGGGGGCCCTTTACTTATATTAATTACTATTGTATCTTGTTAAAATAATAGGCTAAAAAAATGAACTACGGCATTGAACTTATTAAGACCTCTAGGCTTTACTTGTTTTTGCTATATGGAAGCCATGCCCTGTATTGAACTTAATTATTTCAACAAATGATCATAAATTCTTTATTTCATGAATTAAATGACCTCTATGCACTACATGGGGACAAAAATAATGGGATACCTAGTTTCTGGGCGATGCAATGCTGCTACCCTTCTCTCTGTTGGAGCTTTGGTATTTGTGTTTTACGATGCAAAGACAACTGAGTAGATGCTGCACTGCCCAACCTACAGTTTTGAGAATCTCTGTTGCCTGAATAATCAAACTCCAGACTATGGGAGGGGGGGGGGGGCCCAATAATAAATGTAACGTGTTCCATATTACCATTGGAATCAAACTCAGGTTAACAACATGAC
>QLNU02015360.1:230886480-230902112 GCA_006491805.2 Dysdera silvatica
GATTGATCGATCTGAGTTTCTGCACTGCTATAATCTTGTAGTTAGGGGAGTTCGATTTCAGCTCTGGTGGCAAGCAGATGTCTTTTCTCTGCTGTCCGGGCTGGCGGGTGTTGGTTCTGGCTCGCTTGGACGGAGTAACTGGGATATTCACCAGGCCACTACATTGCGGTTGATTTATGTCTATTTGTGCTATTCTGGGACCGAGCTCCACCTTTTCCTTGCGGATTGGTCTTTGCTTCCGCAATCGGGCGATTGTCCTTTGTTCTGTTTCAGGCTGCTAGGCCACCATCTCCTTTCACGGAGACCACCAACGCCCTGGAAAAGCGTCACAATCCGCGGATGAGACTCCGGCTCAGCATTATATTGCGGAATGGATGACGGTTTGTTCGTTCTGGTTGCATCCCACCCCCTGCCATTTTGTGGCTCTTCACCCAGTGCCCTTCACCACGTGCCCAGTAGACTCTTGCAGGAGTTTCGGCCAGTCCGGGGTGTTCTTCCATGTCATCCATCTATTTCAGCCACTTCTCAGGGTGGATTGATTGTGGATGGTTCTCAGTAGACGTTACATGACTGGGGAAGGGAGGGGAGACACCAGTGCGAGCTGTGCGTCTCTGTATGCCGACAATCCCCCTAATGCTTCCCAGTGCCCCTTCATGGTCCACTGGCCTGATGTTACTACCTTAACATCTGACGTTACCATCTGTCAGGGATTACAATGCCGCCTTCGGCGGCCACCTTTCCCATTAAAATCTTTGTACAATAAGTGAAGTGAATCTTATAAGGGGAACAATTTCTTCCTCACTGCCTTATGGTCAATCTGCAACATTAATGTGTTGCTGTTGCACAAGTTTATGAATAGACTTGGATTGGCTCTGAAGCAAGGAGTCTGAAATATCCAAAAGCTTTCCATCATCCAGTTTTGTTGGCTGGTCAGACAGTGGGACATCTTCAACCTACCCATTGTGACTAGATGGTGTTGCTTCAGGAAATTCTTCATGAATGCGTCGTGTACCATCTTCAGGTATCGACCCCATGCCGAAACACATGGTCCACTAAAAACACATGCTGTTCCACAGACCATACTATTACCATTTTTAGGTACTCTCACTCATTAACTGTCACTCATTAACTGACAATTCTATACTGCCTACATCTCGCTTTGCTGCTGCACACAGGTGCAATCTCTACCTCACTTCCTTTTCTTTTCAATGAGTGCCTTCTGGATTTTTTTTCCTTACCATTAAAGCCCACGATGATCATTTTCAGCATTTCGTATAATCAATGTCTTGTGCATAGATAAGTGGACTGAGACTTTTCAAACATCCTGCATAAAAAACAAGGAGTGTCAATTACGATTAGTAATCTCAGCAAAGTTCACTCCACTTCGGAAGGAATCCGGAGTACCTCAAATGATACAACAGTGTTAAATTTAAAACACAGTGACTAGCATAACCAATAGAAATCAAACCTTAAATGACTAGCATAATCAGGGCCTTTCAGAGAAAATGTGAGGCCCAGATAACTAATATTTTAGAGGCCCTTAAAATTGACATACATACACATGTAACATATATTATGTTACCAAACTAAGGCCCCTAATATTGAGAGGCCAAGGGCAGCAGGCCCTCCTGCTCTCTGATAGGCTCTGACCATAACCAATAGTAATCAAATCTTAAAAGACTAGCATGACCAATAGTAATCACACCTTAAAAGACTGGTATGAGTAGTAAACAATTCTAACTACAATATAACTGGCATAAATTAAATACAAACTAGCTTAATAGCTTAAAAAGAATAAACTATAAATGTTATAATCAAACTATATCACTAAACCAAAAAAGAATGAATATTATCTGGGGATCAATAGCTCTACAATTACTAAGGATTAACCAGAAACTCAAACCCCACAGATGTCCTTCTTCGTTATGGGTTATCAATTTTCAAAATGACAGGCACAGGAAAACACAGCCATTATTCATACCACTAGCGAGTACCAAACCACTAAGTCATTTCCGATGTCTCCAATGACAGCAGAGCTCTACACCTCCAGTATAACGACATCTGGAAAGTCAACAATTACCTAGTCATCCAGTCAACAGAATCGAATTCAAGGCACAAACAGACAAATCCCATAGGTAGTAAACAGCAGTTCTAAAAATGTAGAACTAACCTGGAAAGGTCCCAAGTATCTAAACTCAGTACCAGAACTTCACAAGGCAAATCTCCATCTGAAGAATGAACTCAAGCCAGCACAAGAAACATCAGTGGCAATGAAAACATGAAGCAGAAATGAAGTTCAAAGATCTATTTATTCTGGACAGCAACTAGCAAACCCAGCAATAAATTAGCGTTAAATTAACATTCGCAAACAGAACTACATCCTGATTACCAGGAGTAGCGGACACTATGGACGATAGGCCATAGCTGGATGTAGACAAGCAATCGTCATGGGTTACAGTGGGGTTATATTTGAAGTACATTTGCATACTATTACTACAAGTCTAATGTGATTGCTCAAAACTCTCGTGTGCTATGAGAACAGACGAATCCTAAACCTACCTGCTCTGGTTAGTATAAATTCTAACTGTCAACTGCATCCTGGAATTGGGTGTACTTTAGCCCTGACCAAATTTAATGTATTTAACATTAAGTAAAACTTTAGAGGCATTTTATGTAACTAAACAGTTAAAATATATACAGAGATGTGTGTCAAATGTATACAAAGATATCGGATTATTTCCAAAGAAGTTAATATCAATCAATATCACAAAGCATCTATTGTGAGATCCCCAACGTCTGTTGGGCCTTCACACACACAGAAACAGCCTTTGAGTTGAAGGATACTGAGGTGTGGAAAATAAGGAGAGCATTTGTGAATAATGGCTGCCTGAGAAAATTTATCATAAAGAATCTGTGGAGCAGAGACCGATTAGAAGGACAGTTGTTTTCTGTATGTAGAGAAGACTTCTGAAGAGATTGCATATGCTTTAAGGAAAGCCGATATTACAAGACTTATTACAAACCTGCATTAACTGTACATGATCTATTGTTGAAAGATAGAGCTCCAACAGATGAATTGACTGGTACAGTTCAGACACTGTACAGTTCAGACACTGTTTGTACACGAAAAAGGGAAAATCATCCTGCTGTGGAGAACAGTGAGGTGACTAATCTTGTAGCAGAATATGCCTGGGAGAGAGGTCATGCTTCTAACTGGAATGATGCAAAAGTTCTTTATAAAACGAACTGTTTTCTACTATAGACTTTTTCTGGTATCCTGGAAGACTTTTCAAATGTGTAATAAGCAGATGAACATCTCAATTATGAGATTTTTGTTTTTAACATCTTGAAGGATGGCTTTGAAGCTTGCAAACTTCTTTTCCATTCTCCTTTTATTCTGAAGGAAAGTCTTGATGTTTCTTTTTTAACAATGAATAATGGAGTCTATATTTTGAATATTAAGCTGTATTTCCTTGGGATCTCTCCACTTCCAATGGCACTCCAGAGGGCTCATGAGATAATTCACAAAGTTCAGGTAAAGCAGTTCACTTGGTAGGAGACCACCTTTTCTGAAAAAAGAGAAGTATACATTAATAAACTATTCTGAGCCAGGTCTTTTGCTTAAACAAATAACTGAAACTTATGCTTAATACTTAGAGAAGATATTCCACTATAACCAAGTATATCCACATGCAGCTCAACTATATAGTTCTGGAAGCTTCTGTTATGTTTTAGACCTTTCTTGCCTGTTTTTTTACTATAGATTACAGATAAATACTAAATATTCTACATCTTTTTTTCAGAGAAATATCCAGGGCTGTCCTGAAGAAAATTATTGAGAGTATGCGGTGCTGTCTTAATTAAAGAGTATTGAAATTGCGGGGTTACTGGACTTGGTAACGTCACCACACTGCGCTGACTGGTCATCTATCGTCTATCCAAGCCCAAGGTGGCACTTGCCACTTTCATCAGTTTTTCATTCCTCACCTGGCCGTACGCAGGATATTATTTTGAGGCTTGGGGGAGTTCAGGATGTTTTTCCTCATTTGTTTCCATTCAAGTTTGTAAATGACGAGCGCAAAAAAGGGGTAAAGAAAAGTGAACTTCGTTGAAAGTTGCCCAAATATAAGCAAATGCAAAACTTTCTTGAGAGTATGCAGCACATACTTCTTATTTTTCAAAATTTCTTGAGAGTATGTGGCGTACAAAGCACGTAACCTTTGAGGACAGCCCTGGAAATATGTGAAATGAAATAAAATTGAACTTATGTGTTGACTTTTTATGAGATGTTCAGGAAAACTCTTAAAAACACTTAGGATTGTCCCTTCTCACAGCATCATCAGCCCAGAAGCGTATGTATTGTTCATGTTGCTTGGTAGAAAATGAGCTGAACATGTTTTGCTGCATGAAGGAGGAGTCCAGTTTTTATATTCGTATTGCCCTAATCCAAGCAGCTTTCAACTCTGGATTCACAGGAATCCTAAAAAGAAAACATTTGTCTATCCTTAAAAGAAACCACTTTTCTGGTCTAAAAAGAAACTACTTTTTCTATCCATATCTATGTTTTATTCTTTTACAATAAACAATTGTCACTTACTCATGATATGACACTCCTTCCTTCCTTTTTTTTTTTCTTTTTGTCATTTGCGATTAGTACAACCATACATGTAATATGATATTATCTTAAAATATGTCTTATAATTTAAAAATAGTTTAAAATTTATGCAATATTTTAAACCCAACTGAGCCCTGCGGTGGCGCAGTGTGGTAACGTGTTCACCTAGTGTGCCATTAACTTGGGTTCGACTTTCAACGGTGCAAATAACACTTCCTCAGATATCTCTTAAAGATCGCACTGCTTACTGTAGTCGGGGGTTTGGTTCTCTAGGCCTTAAGAGGTTCGGATTCCTCGGAAAATTGTAGGTCCAGAGGTTCAGATTCCTCGGAAAACAGTATGTCCCAGAGCAGCATAACCATTGTAGTCCTCGAGACATAAAACCACAAATAAATAAATCAAACTCAAAGTCAAAGTATGGTCAAAATGTAAACAGTAAACTCAGTTCCACATAGGACACTGGGTAAACAACTGCAACCATGTTTAATATAGGACACGCCTCATGTGCTCATCCTGCCTCAATTTCCCCTCTCATTACCTCTCTTAACTCTATGATCCACCACTGTAAGTTGAGTTATTAAGGTGCTTTCACATGGTGGAGAAACAAGATACGTTTCTACTAAACATCATAGTGCACTGATCAAGCACTATTACAAGAATGGTGAAAATGCTGCTGAAGCATAGCATGTTTTCCATCTAATTCATAATGCACAAAGAGGGCCGTGTTCTGTGCTAGCTGTACATGACTTGGTGCACAAATTTGTCTTGTACCATGTATATGTAGTACCTACCATGAGTATTTGGTGATCCCTTTATTTATTGCGTTTTGGTATTTTGCTTACAATATTTGTATTCAGCACATTTGAATTAGCCTATGGCCATTAGTAAGGGAAGTTATTTGTGTTAGTTACTATAGCTGTATTATTTTGAGACAGAATTATCCTGTCAACTGCATCTAATTTTTGTAGGAAATTCACATAATAATGCTTATTAGCAATTGTAATCTCAGATATTCCCCATCAAATATGGTCATATCTACATAAAGTCTTATAGTCAGGCATAGGCATTGGCAGAAAGGGGGGTTATAGGCTCAGTGAAGTGGGTTACCAGAGCTACAACTCATATATTCCTATGTTAAATATACAAAATTTCAATGTAATGGGGTTGCCCCCAAACCCCCCGGCTACGCCTATGTAGTCAGGGCAATTACACATACTCAAAAGTAATGTTATATTTATTTGTACCAAAAAGTTTAATCTGAATATTCATCAAAAATTTAAAGTTAAAGATAAAATGCATAAATCTGATTAAAATTTTCATTTATTTATTTTACATTCAGTGCGAATATTTTATTATTTTAACTATTTATAAAATTACTCAATGATTTACTTTTTTTTAGAAATATTAAATGTTCCGTGCAAGATCCAGTTATCCAAGAAAAAATGCGATATCAGCGTAACATTGCACATGGTGATAATGGAGACTCCAGTCATTATCTAGACTTAGCCGAGTTAAAAATTTCAGACTCAAAAGGGCCAAAGTTTGATAGAAGTAATAAATGTGATCTGCGTTATTTAAATCCTGCATTTTGCTCTCCAAGACATTCAGACAAGGGAAGTATGTTTTGCCAATCCCATAAACGAAATTTAGATTTTCAGAATTCTCATGGTTCGAAAAAGACTGATGTTCATAACCGAATATATGATACAGATTTGCATTCAGGAATATTAAGATGCAAATTATTAAACAAGACAAAAAACAATCATTCAGACTTAAATTTTGACTTATGTGATATTGACGATAAGGAACAAGACAGTGAACTTCATCCACAACACAGACGGTCCAGGTCTTATGATACAAATCAGAATTTTTTTATTAATTCACCAAAGCTGAAACACAGAAATTGCACTTGCATAAAATGTATTGCCACATTTCCACAGCATAGTAATATTGTTCCACCATCACCAAGTCGTCATCACAGACACCGACATAAGGAACGTGAAAAGGATAAAGTAAGAGCAATGCAGCAAGTTGCTCGTTGGTTAGAACGAGAGGATCTAAATCGTGCAAAACTTCAACCTCCTGAAAATGAAAGTTGGGGTGATTCTGAAACTGTAAGTCAGAAAGGCACTGTCGTTGAACGCCATGAGTATCATCATGTACATGAACATCACCATTATTATCATTACATCGATCCATAAATTTGATGAAATACCAGTGTAAATTTAAAGAAAAGGCATATTTAAAATTATTTTATCACGAAAGTGGATCTCTCATGATGTGAAACGTGTATAACATTTACAGAGAGATGGTTTATATGAATGGATTCATACTATAATCAATATTGTATAATATTTGTCAAAAATTGATAAGTAATTAAGCATATATTAAAGTATATAACCATCCTTATAAGTATTTCAAGAATGGATAATATGGATAAATTTGTCATATCAGTTTTGTTTAAAAACAATCTATAAATAACATCATGACAGACAAAATATAAATTTAAATACAGTGGGACCTTGTTAACGTGAATACTCACAGGGACAAAAAATTTTTTCACAAAAGTAGTTCATGTTATCAAAAAGATCGAATTTCATCATGTGATTTATCCTATCAATATTGGTATAATAAAAACAACAAAACATATACATACCTTTTTAATTCAGAATATTCTTATTGATATGACAAGATTCGTATATGGTCCTTAATTTTTTAGGAAATGATTTTTGGTCCTTAAAAGTCCTTATTTTCACCCAAAATCTACAAAAAGTCCTTAATTTTCTTCTCTTATTCCTCAATGTTTCTCTGAAGTTCATTTTCGTTTCAATTTTTATTACTGCCATTCTTTTCACAGTATGAATCAACATAACGAACATAATTCCCATCATACGGTTGTAATATGCTTTTTGCGAACAATGGAAACATGCATAGAGAACTTACCCTAGAAATTGCTAAAGCATGTTTTAAAGCAAGAAGGACCAGTGCATTTCACACCTCTCCCAAAACCAGATTTAAAGTTCCAGGCTTTAGGCACAATGATCGTTTAGCATACCCCCTCGCCTGCCACACTGTATATTTCATAATTAAATATTCTCTTTACGGGAAGTTTTGCTTTGCATTGTGTGTATGTATACAGTATTCATCACAGCCAGTTTTATAAGGGCAGACCACCTTACCCGGTCTTCAAAATTAAGCTAGGCAACCAAGAAAATGCTTTGTAAGGGAAAATCGTGAAGGAAAGGGAGGGACTACCTTATATGCATTATTATAAATGATGATATGAATGAATTTATTTTATTTGATGACAAAGTTTTTTACTTTTCTGCTGTTTGGGGAAGGTAGCTGTCTTTCATGGAATTTTTCATAATTTTAAGTTAAAGCAAGTGGAAATGAGGGCACTTTACATAGTGGGGATTGATAGAATTATATAGTAGAGATTGGCTGCAATTAAATAAATAAATAAAAATATCACATTTTAAAATTTTATGCCCTAAAAGATTTTATGACCATTTATAATAAATCCAGGCTTTCTTTCCCCCTGTCCTAACTCTGATGGTGGAGATGTTCCATTCAGTTCAGAACCATAGCTAGAGGTTTTTTACAGAAAATTGCAGAGGCTTAAAATGTGTCAATGCTTTGGTGCATATTTTATTAATATATTTAATAATACTATCTACAGACTAAAATGTAGAAGTAATATATACAAATTTAATACCACATTAAGCCAAGATCATTCTGCAGTGGTGTAAGTGGTAAGACATTTGCCTAACATGCCATTGTCCTGATTTCAACTTCTACTGCACTCTGCCTCCAAAAAAACAGGTTACTCTCAAAGTGCTCACTACAGTCCAAGGGTTGGTTCCCTAGGCCATAGGAGGTTTGGAATCCTCAGAAAACTATAGATCCCAGTGCAGCATGACCGTTGCTGTCCTTGTGCCATAAAACTTGCAAACAAGCACGACTCAAAGATTGATATAGTGGTTTGTTAGAGAAAGGCAGCCCTCTTGGAAAACTAGAAAGAACAAAAGATGATAGAGTCTCGTAGGGACATTTCGTCAATTTTTTTTTTTAATCAGCCTATTTCCTAGAACTCTGGAACTGAAGTCACACGGATTGTGGCAGCCATCTGTTTTGCCAATCAAAAGGGATTTAATTTCGTGATGGTTCTATCCCTAACGGCATTTTTTGAAACTTTTTGTTTTTATGGGCTTTCATGATAAAGATGTCATATTTTCCACCAACCGTCATATCTCGAACAGGAATAACAAAAAAGAGTGCATAGTGCTCTTCATGGAATTTCACCAAAATTTTTTAAAAGCTGGTCAGTCCACTTCAAATTCTATAGCTGGGATTGTGCTGTCTGCAATGTTCAATTCCATCGATCAAAGGAAGTTTTAATTATAATATGTACTGAATTAGAATTTATTATAAATTTGAAACCCATTGATGTTAATTATAAACCTTATTTGATTTATATTATCTTGTTTAAATCCTAACTACTTGATCACTTTCGGGGAATTGTTTTTCATTCTCAACTCTTCTTGTTCCATAATTGTTTTAATTCTGACATTATGTTTAATTATGTAACACACACTAACTTCTATTTTATTCTTAAAATAATATTAAAACTATGAAGTTTAGATGAAAGTATGAAGAAGTCTAGTAGAAAGTATTAAGTATAGATTATTTCTCATTTGATTCCCATTTGTTGATAGGTTCTTAATTTTTTTTATTTCTGGTCCTTAAATTTCACATAAGGAAACGTGTCTGTGTAAGTAAAAATATTATACAAATTTAAGCACAAATTTTTTCATGATGACATGAAAGGCAACTAATTTTATCATCCAAGAATTAATTAGTAGTATTAATTACATTTAAAAGGTCAATAATTTCAAGCCTTTTTTTTTTATCTTCAATGGTATGTCTCCAAAAGTTTCTCAATTTATCAACAGTTTCTGAAATTTGGTGACTGGAATCTACCATTTGCATAAGAAAATGATGCCCAGTTTTTAATGCATTAAAACATTGCCAGATTTACATATAAGCCGCGTAAACCCAGACCTAGGGTCTTGCAAATTTGGGGGTCCAAATCAGTGATTATGATGAGGCTTTACATTATTTAATTTTAAGAATTATTTTAATCTTGTTTATTTACAAATGTCTGAGTTTCTTTATTGTTAAACCTGAATATTGTAGATAATGAACTTTAAAGAAAAATTCATAGTTTATTGATTGAATATAACGAAGGCCACATATTTTAGGTGCTCATTCTCTCCATCCAGTCCAGAACCCATAAGATTCTTAATATGGCACTGCATTAAAATCTTCCATTATGCTGATATGGTGTTTATTTGAAGTTGTACTGTTGCCCTCCTCATCTGTTTCAGATAAATTTTGCATATCAATGTCTAATGAGTTTTTCTGGGCATTTTTAATTTCACCAATTATTTCAGTACCTATTGTAATATCTGAAGTCGTGATGTCATTGTCTATAGAAACATAAGCATTAAACAATGTAGATTTGGGCAAACTACCACATGCTTTTTCCTTTTCTGTTATGTTAAACTTGTGTTTCTTCCTCTGTACTCTTAATTTAAGATGGTTCTTTAGATTTAAATTCTGCATTGCCAAAACCATTTCAGATTGTGTGGTTGGCATAACTTCCCTCCAAGCAGTACAAAATAAATTTAAAGCATCCAATAGATTGATAACGAATGATAGTTTTTGATCAAAACAAAATATGGCATGATGAATCACTTTCCTTTGATAATACACCTTCAAGCATCATATGATGCCTTGGTCACATGGCTGTAGTTTTTATGAACTGTTTGGATGTACAAACTCAATTTTTATTGATTTTAATCTCAAAATACAGCAGTGAACACTATGTATAGAAGCAGGCACATCATTCTACCTTGTAGTTCAAATTTCTGGTCCAGCTACTTCAAGTATGGATCCAGAGAGGGGTGAAGGAGTGCACATCACCTCCAAAAATGCTAAATTTACACACTTATTATAGGTCTTTACATTGGTTTTGAAGTTTTGCACTCTTCCAAAAATATTTTCTGAATCCCCCTTGAGCTACTTCACCCATTTAGTAACAATATGTGCAGTCATCTATGCTTTCCTAGTAGAGTTATACATCAGTAGCAACGTTTTAATTGATTTAAAACACCTTTACTTTTTTTTTTTTTTGCTGATTTCCCAATGACTAGTAAAGCTAACCTTCCTATGCCATCTACACATTACACACAACTAAAGCAGTCACCCACTTTTTGCTGCATTTACCACTAACACTAAAACACACAACTAAAAGTAATTTGTTCTCAGAAATTAATTTGTTGTCTCTACACTTACACAAGCTTCCTCACTACAAACTTTTTTACAAATTATTCCATGTCTCTCTTCTATCCTGTAGGACTGCTTAGATGGACATTGAAAATCTTTGAAATAAAGAGGATCAGTGAAAAATTGAGCCCTTTCTTATAAAGTAGCTTCTATAAAGATAAAATTATTAGAAATAAAATACAGGGTACCAGGGAGGAAATTACATAAAAAGGTTAAACACTGGTAAAATAGCAATGAAAAAGATCACTCAAGCTTTCGGACGCATCAGCAGCAGTCCTTCATCAGGAGTCATTACTCCTGATGAAGGACTGCTGCTGATGCGTCCGAAAGCTTGAGTGATCTTTTTCATTGCTATTTTACCAGTGTTTAACCTTTTTATGTGATAAAATTATTGTTCCTAGTTTCTCTGATCCACTGCATTAATGCTACTTTTACTTCTTTGTTGCTTGCAAATCTCATCTGTTTTTGGCTAGGTTGAAATTGGTTCACTGCACAAATTGCTACAATTTTTTTTCTTTATTTTTTAAAATCATGGAAATCATACTGTTTGCAATTCTATATTTTACCACTATTTCTCTCTTTTCTTTAACTTACTTCCACATATTTCATTCAGAATTTCTATTTTTTTTCTAAACTGAATAATTGAGACAACTTTTGATTCATTTTCATCAAACACTAGGTCTCTATCTCATGTTATAACAAGTAAAAAAATGCAAACGTCTTAGAACAAAACAGGGCAGAGTAAAAAAAGTGGATGATCTCATGTAAGGAGGTAGTATGAATTTCTCCCCCCATCTTTAGTTGAAATGTTGATATTTGAAATAAAAGAAACTTGGTTTAAGGGATTGGAAAGGGGGGGGGGGGATGGGAGATTGAAGTACGAAGTTTTTGTTCACATTAAACGGAAGACTTTTTTTTTAAAAGGCCATTGAATTTGACTTCACACTTTAACCATGTTAAATATTGTATGTTCATATTAAAGAAAATCAGGATCATTGCAATTTTCAATTAGCTTAATGGAGAAACAGAAAATAGTTTATATTAAAGATAATTCACATCAAACATGTTCACATTAATAAGGTTCCACTGTATATCCTTACAGTAAACATTTATTATAATATTATATGTGTGAAAAGTATGCAAATTGGATTATCATTGAAATTATATACGTGACAAAATACGACAGTTTAATAATCATTACAATAACTAATTTATAAATTAGGCTTAACTTGATAGTAGTAAAATATACATAAAATACCCAGATTTTGGCATATATAAATTTAATTCATATTTTCATATATCTGCAAAAATTTTAATAGAACGTTACATGCATATTATATTCTGTACTCCTAGTTAAAATGTATTCCAAGTACAGTGTCATATTTGTTTTGATAATATTTTTCTAGTTCTCTCAGTTTAGAAACAATTTTATTCTACAAGTAAAATTCTAACAAATAAGCTTATAAAAATTGGTATAACCACTACTGGTAACAGCAAAATTGTCAAATGGCCTATTATTAATTTGTAACTGTTTTTATCTGTAATTTTAATTCACAAATTAATTCCTTTCTGAATACACAAGACTATAAGTGGCTGTTACTTAAATAAGAATATTTTTGCACAAACTTTCCATGTATTTTTTATATTGTAATACATATTTAAAAAAAATTGTCTTTTTCCTTTAATTGAGATTGTCTTTTATGATCATCAATAAAATACCCTTATTAACTCACCTTAATAAAAGTAACCTTTTTTTGTAAACTACCACACTATTGTGTTCATGAGTTGGCTAACCACCTAGCCTCCGGAGCCATATATATATACGTTTTGCTGTACTACTTTTTCTTGTTTTTGTAGATAACCAATTGATATACAGTTTTATTTAGAACTTTTTTTTTTTTGCTAAGTTTAAAGCCAATTATAGCACATTTGTGAATTTACTAGATACTGTAACTTCGAAAGCAAACACGCATGTGTAACTATTTTGCTTAGCCAATCTAAACTTTGATTGCATAATTTTTACTGATTTAAGCTTGGTAAACGTTACACTCCTTACACCTCAAATCCAGTTTTTCACACTAAATGTAGTTTATGTACAGAGCAACCATTTTTTTTTAACCTTATATACTTGAATATTTCTGTCATACATTAAATTTGGCAGTGGGGTTTATTCCATTGGTCTGTAAATGGCTGTTTCTAAAAATAGTAAGAGAAGTCTCCTTTTTTTTAGTTATGTTAGGAGAAATGGGTGGAAATGGCTAGGTGGTCAAATGAATTTTTTGTAAAAAAAAAGCTAACTTTTTCTCATAATTTTAAGATATGAAACAGACAATTAACATGGATTTGTGACCTTATTTAAACTTACATGAGTCAATGTAATTTGATACCAAATTGTAACTTTTATAGCAAATGTGTGGTTTTTTTCATATTCACCACATTTTATGGGACACCAATGATAATTATGGAAACAAAATGTATATTTATTTACATTTAGATAGATATTTAAAAAAAAGGAAGTGTACATTTCTTTTCTTAATTTCAGCAGAAATACATTTTAGGTTATGTAATTTTATTGCAGTTATTAAAAAAAAATTATAGGAAAATTGCACAAGTGGATGTTTTCAGGCAAGGAATATTTTGTTCATGTATGAAATATATGTTCATATTTATCACATACATTTAAAACCGCATAGTAGATGACATTAATTTTTATTAAAAAAAAGCTTATACTTCAATTTTTAGAGATACCTTTCTTCTATAATTGCCAAAAAGATTAATCCTTAATATATGATAAATGATATTAAATACCTTTTTGGGTTAATATACACACACAGATATACAAAAAGAAGTGGACAGCCAGTCCTGAAATATACTGGTTTCAGAAAATGATTTATATATATATAATAACTAAAAAAAGCTGTGTGGTTTCATTGTTCGTTTGTGTATTAGCTTCAAATAGATAAACCTTTCAAATGGCAGCATTCATTAATGTGTTTTCAGAACGCCATACAAATCATTTGTGATTGATATTAAGAGTATATCTACAACAATAATTATGTGGAAATTAAAAAATAAGGTTAGACATATAGTTAAGTTATTTGAGATAGCATATTAATACATATCATGTATTTATATATATATATTTTATGTATTCCATTACTGTTAACGGATTTGTAATTAGCTTCTAAAATGGAATAAAAAATGATTGTGAAGATAAGAAATAATATGGAGAGTACAATAAACAAAAACTGTTCTAAAATTGTTTTAACTATTCATAAAAATATTCCATGTATTTGTGATTGTGTCATGTACATATTTAGTGAGGTTAACGTATGAAAATGTTTTTATATGAGTTATTTTGATACTGAAGATATTTTGTATAGAAATGTAAATACAACGGTCCCTGTGATGCATTTATAAAATGAACTGTTGTCTTATTAAATGTTCACCACATTAGAATTTGTCTATTTAATTTCATAAAATATTATTTAACTCATCATTAGCATATGCAGGAGGTTGGTTAATCGGGGTGACAAGCTTATAAGGTGGGAGTTACAGACAACTCCATATATTCCTTAATATGCACAAAATGCATTGCAATGAGGAGAGGTTATGACCCCTATCAAACCCACCCGTGTATGCCCAGTGTATATTTGTGTAATGTGTTTCAGCCATACTAAAATACACTGCCTTTTAGAAGTATGTGGTAGTAAATCCAATAAAACTCAAAAATTCTGCTTTGATTGACACCAAACTTTGTAAGAAGTTACATTCAAATTTCGTTAACATGAACTGTTTCCTGAATTCCCGTTAAAATGTATAGGAATTCTTCCACTTTTAGTTCTTTTAACATGAACTGATAACACAGGTCTGCAAAAACATATTTTTTAAAAGCTGTTTTGGTTATTTAACGTGAATTCTATGTTTTTTGGTGTGCTGAATTTGAAAATGATATCCATTTTTCTTACAGGGCGTCATGCTTTTGGACAAATTAAGTATATGTATTAAAGTGAGATCCTACTGAAATGAAAATAAGTGCATGTTAATGAATTTTTTAGTGTAAAAATTTATGGTAACTCAAAGTTCAATTAATGTAAAATCACATAGGCATGTTAATAACGTTTTTTTTTCCTCAATGCTTCTCTTTGTACAATTCTGTCTGTGGGGAGTATCTGAAAAATCCCTTTGCAACATCCAACAGTAGTCGGCAATCATCCGTATATTCCATCTTTCCTGATACCGCCTCTCCATCTCTTTAATGTACTGGTGGAATCTTTATCCTTGTTCCTCACCCACAGCACCCAAATTTTGAGCAAAATAATCGATGTGTGAATGGAAAAAATGTGATTTCAAGCTCATTAGGCAACCTAGAACTTGATGTGCTTTCAGCATGCTGTACACAATCCCCTTGTAGTTTGGGTCCCTGTTGTTGCCCAAGAATTTTTTTATGACTTCGGTGAATGAAACCCAATCTTCTTTCTGAAGATCTGTCATAGAGTCTATGAAGTAATGGCCAGCTACAAGGTTTCTGATGTCCAGTTTGACGAACACTCCTTCCTTCAGTTTTGCCTCAGACAAACCTAGAAACTTATTACCTTAGTATTTGAAATATTCCCCATCATTTGGAAGTGATTTTACAAATTGTTTTATTAATCCTAATTTTATG
>QLNU02015360.1:230902212-230915276 GCA_006491805.2 Dysdera silvatica
GAAGGCGGTCGGGACAGACGCTAATCCCTCATTTCATTGGTTGCAAAAGTAATCTGTTTCTGATCCTTGTTTTTGGAAACACTACTAGACTAAATTTTAGTGCCAACTAGATTTAGAGGAATATTTATTAAAAGAAATACAAGGTTTATGTTATAACCTTCATTTATGAAAGAATTCGTGCATAAAAAAATAAATAACACTCGGGGTTTTATTTTTTCATAAAAAAAAAACCAAAGAAAGGGCTTCATTACTGTCTTTTTACATACATATTACCAGTTGTTACATTGCAACCCTATTTTCTTGGGGGTTTTTCTGATCGTTTGGCGATTTTTTTCCGAAATCAGTTGCATGTACGTACGTATGTTTTCTCTCATTCCGTGGATTTGATTGAATAAATACAATACAATCAATTTTTTTCTATATGGTAAGGTTAAGTAGTTTTTGTTTATTTATATATATATGCAGTCGAGTTTCTATTTAACGAAGTGCCATCGTTCCTCTGAAAAACTTCGTTATAAGGAAAATTCGTTAAATAGAAATTAACATAAATGTTGAAACTTAATTTCGATAAAATGAAAAAGGTTAAATTTGGACAGTAAAAACTAAGTTCAGTAGACTCTTCTTTTCTTACGAATTTAAATATTTTTTGTATACAAGTACGTACAAATTAATAACAAAAAGCAACGGCTGGGGATTACTTGACATCTGTATGATCGTCATACAACATATTTGGAACAGAGAAAAAAATCACTAATTTTATTTTGTACAGGTTTCTTATAAAAAACGTTTTGTTTATAGAAATTCTCACACTTTTGTAAATATCGGAACACGTCATCTATAACATTTTCTTCAACAATGCAACGCGTATGTGCGAGAAGCAAATTTCGTGGCTTAGCCACACCTGCAGAGTGATACACCCCCGCTGCTTCGAAGTTCCCAGTTTAGAACAATAGAATTATTTATCACAACTGGTCATATGTCCACAATACAGAAGGCTACCTCACCTCCATCTTTTTGCTTAAAATGCTCAACTATCTATTCTACCTAACCATCCCGCTGAAAAATTGTAAAAGGTAAATTAAAAAAAAAATCAAATTCTTTATAAAAAGAACTTCGTTATATAGAAATTGTTTTTCGTAATATGGAGACAAATTTACATGTTAGTGCCATTCAAAGTCAAGGTTCCGCCGAAAATTTCATTAAATAGAAAACTTTGTTAAATGGAAGTTCGTTATATGGAGACTCTACTGTATATATATATATATATGTTATGTTACTTAAAGTTTATATATATGTAACTGCTCTATCTTTTGCATGTTTCTAATAGTTATCAGTTAAGCACGTGTGATTATATTCTGAAAATTTCTGAAATTGCCGATAAGAAATAAAAGTAAATTAATATTCGCCAAAAGAAGGATACTTCAAATGATCTGGTAACCCTAACAAGTTAATTTTCTTTAGTGCCTTTTAATCCTTAGATTTAGTTCATATTCCCCAATACAGGCAAAATTTAGTGTCCCTAACTTGTATCATGACGTCACGCCAGTTAACCAATCAGATAGGGGATTCGCGTCTGTCCCGACCGTCTCGTGGTTCACATCTGTTGAACTACAACGAACGTAAAGTATTAGAAATTGGCATGATGCCAACCAACTTCCTAGGCAAGCTTTTGCCTTGAGTTTTTGCCGAAAAACGAGAGAATGGAGGGAAAAAAAAAATCTTTTATGAATTTTGGCAATTTCTTGTAAAAATACATTTATGTTAAAATTCCCTGCTCAATTTTAACTTTCTGATGAATTCCCTAAACACCAAATTCCCCGCTATTTCCCGGTTTATGGACACCCTGGCTAGGTCTCTACTTATCATTGTATTTGCAAAAAAACTTTACCTTGCCCTTTCTAATGTTAAAACTTAAGAGCCAGATCTAGCTAATTTATAGCGTGTTTCGGCATAACTCTTATCTAAGCCTGATACTTATATTTACGAAGTCCACGCACAGGTGTACATCCTGCTGGTAGACGTTCTTCGAGAAAAAAAAAAATATTCTCGCTTGGCCACGAATAGGTTTTTGCAGGGGCGGCTCGAAGTTTGTTTTGAACCTGGGCGGCCTGGCACGGATTGCTTTTTGATGCCCCTCCTCCTCCGGCGAAAACAGGAGATTTTCACAGATGCACAGTGAGCCATATAACATATAAAAGCGGCCAAAAGTATCTGAAAGAATTTCTCTAAAATGTCTCTAAAATTTTTCCTTTTTAGAGAGATTTTCTACTGTTGGGTAAATTAAAAAAAAAAATTGAACTTTAGTTTGGTGCCCTCACCCAAAAGGGCACCCGGACGGCCCTTAGTGTCCGGAAAAAGTTTCCAGATTTAGCTATAAATAGCTAAAAAGCACTTAAAAAGAGCTATCTCATAGCAAAAATAGCTTAAAACAAGTATTTGGCTGGAAAAAATAACGAAAAAAAAAAAGTTTTTAGTGCAGAATTGTCCGAAATAGTGATTTTATAGCAGCCTGGCGCAGACTTCCCATACCTGCAGACACGGGTGTAGGCAGATAGGGCAAGGGTGAGCACTTGCCCCCAACCTGGACTTTTAAAAAGAATCTCAATTCTCTGGTTTTTTCTCAAGAGCAAAAATCAAAAATATGCAACATCTCCTCGAAATTTGTTAACTATATATATACACACTGGCGGAAAATAAAATCCCAACACCAAGAAGGAATAAGTTTAGAGGAATGAAATTTAGGCAAAGCAGTTGTCTAGGTAACATATTTATTTGATTAAAGTTTCAAGGTTACCGGTAAAAGTATGCGCAAGAAGATCCATTTCAAATGCGAAATGGTGGTACATTAATAACCGCTGTATTTGCCACGAGTTTGAATGTAAGCATGCAAACGTGCATGCATTGTGTTGTACAGGTGCCGTATGTTATTGTTTGGTATGGAGTTCCATGCCTGTTGCACTTGGTCAGTCAAATCAGCAACGCTTAATGCTGGTTGTGGATGACGCTGGATTTGTCTTCCAATAATGTCCCATATGTGCTTGATGGGAGAAAGATCTGGTGATCTGGTAAGCCAAGGTGATATGTCGACACTCCGTAGAGCACGTTGGGCGACAGCAGCGGTATGAGGACGAGCGTTATCCTGTTGGAAAATACCCCCTTGAATACTGCTCATGAATGGCAGCGCAACCGGTTCAAGCACCAGTCTGACGTACAAATTTGCTGTCAAGGTGCTTGGGATAACGATGAGAGTGATCCTGCTGTCATAGGAAATCGCTCCCTAGACCGTAACTCCTGGTGTAGGTCCAGTGTGTCTACGCCGCAGACAGCTTGGTTCCAAGCGTTCATCTGTCCTCCTTTTTACCAATATACGACCATCAATGACACCAAGACAGAAACGGCTCTCATCTGAAAACACAACAGATCTCCACTCCGCCCTCCAATGAGCTCTAGCTTGACACCACTGACGTCACATATGGCAGTGATTCGGAGTTAGTGACATGAATGCTATAGGCCGTCTGGCTCAGAGCTGTCCGTTAAGTAATCGATTTGTTACAGTTCGCTGTGTGTCACTCTGGAGCCAACAGAAGCTCTAATTTCTGCTGCAGATGCAGTACGATGCGTCAAAGCCATGAGGCGAATATAGCAGTCTTCTCTCTCAGTAGAGGCAAGTGTGCAGCCGGACCCCGGCAACGCACAATGAGAAGTATTTATTAAATTAATAATAATAGAGGATTAAACTGTATTAAACGCAATGTTAATTCTTAGAATTTACAAATGCTGTAGTGCAAGATTTTGCATTTTCGAGAAATTTTTTGTCAAATACATTCTCGTAACATTTCACATGTTGTCTGCATTTAACTATTAGTAAATTTTCTAATGTGTCATCAGACATGGTTGACCTGAAGTCAGTTCTAATTTTCTTCACTTGACTGAAGACTCTCTCGCATGCTGCATTACTGTGAGGGATCGTAAGTATTGACAGCATAACCTGAGAAAGTCGTTTAAATTTTAATTCACAAGTATCATTTTTTATTTTACCTATGGCTGCCCATTGTGCATCAATGCTACCTTCATTACTCACAGTTTGTGGAACTTCGAAAGCCTGGAACTCACTGAATTCTGTTTGTAAAGCATCAACAGCTTTATCTTCTGTATTATTGAACAAAAGAACAGGAAATTTTTCTGTAAAATATTTTAAGCTGGAAAATGATGCATTTTCAAAATTCGATATTTGTGTAACCTCTGCATGATGTAACACTTCTAACTCAAAAGGAAATTTATTGCGCATGTAGTCACATGCTGCTATGAAATAGCTTCTGACGTTTTCATAAAATTCATTTTTATCATGGATTACTTTCAGTGTTCCATTTCCAATTAAGATATCAACATCATCTTTTTGATTACTCCTCTCATGATAGTGGACTTTCAAAATATCACTACATGAGTTTATGATGCTTGGTTTTACAAATTTCACTAGCATTCCCCTCTAAAATTTTAAGAGAACAGATTTTAGCATATGAATATACGGTTCCGCAGACTGAAGTTGAGCATTTGCTTTTTAAAATATAGGCACAGTATAAGATAAAAACAAACAGAAAGCCTTATTGATATCTTCCGACAGAAAATAAAACAACCTTTCTTCACGAGACATGGAGTTTTCAGTTTTTTGTTTCTTAGAAATATCCACATAATTTTGAGCTTTCCTTTTTAATTTCTGCGATGCTTTTTTGCTGTTACGTTCTTTCACTTTATCTGCATTTTCAACCGAAACTTTGATAGAGGGAATAGTAAAGAAAGAAAGTGGGGTGATTTGATTCCTTTTCATGGCCTCTTCCTTAAAAAAACTGATCAAAGGTTGCCACTGCTGGATTATACGCTCTAAGCACTTTCCAACAGACAACCAACGAGTGCTAACGTGTTTTAGTACCTTTTTATATCAGTCTCATGAAATTCTTGAAGAATTTTCAACCTATCTTTTCTTTTCGAACTCTTTTGTAAGTAATAGTAAATGTCTACCAAAATTTCATCGATTTTAAATGGCAAACATGCAGCACTTTTTTCAGCTGCTAAATTAATAAGGTGAAAGGAACAGCCCATAATTTCAATATTTTGGTAATGATTCTTTAACACTGCTGCTGCTACATATCATGGTAGGGCCATAGCAACTTAAAATGATGTACATATATGCTGCACTACATATGGAAGCTTAAAAAGAAATGAACTGATATCTAACATATAAAATATTTTCGAGACATGTATTGTGTTGTAAGATATTATTACCCTTCTCAGGGATAACACAATTGCCAAATAATGGTCAACACATAAAGCCACCAGCGTGAGTTAGTGATTTTTCATGGGGGAATTTATTATACTTAATCTTAATAATTTTCGACACCCACGTGTGAGCTGAAACTTTAGGTATAAATGAAAGAGACACAGTCCCCGCCCTAGAGTCAAATTAGGATCCCACCGTTGAGCCTGGAGTGCCTTAACCGCCAGACAAATGAGGACTTCATGTGGGTCTAGTGCAGTAGTTCCAAACCGGTGGTCCGCTGAGGAGTCTCATATGGTCCAAGAGATGGGTCATTATTTAAAAAAAAAAGTATTGAAAAAATGCTTACAAAAATTGTTAAATGCAAAAATGACATAGTATATTTGTAGTATTTGGAAACCACTGGTCTAGCTTGGGTCTTTTCTCCTATACATTAAAAAAAAACAAAAAAACTCTAGCTTGAACTTACATGTGGGTGTCAAAAATTAAGTATAATGTACTGTGTTTTTAATAAACTTTTAAAAAAATAAGTAGAACATAATTATGGTTATGATCACCATAAAATGTAACTTTGTAACCTTTTTGTGTTTTAATCTGCAGGCAAAATACAACATTGACAAAGGCATGCACATTAGAGATGACTTTAGGCTCAATTTTTCAAGCCTGAGCCCGAAATACTTTGCGAACACTTTAGCCCAAGCCCAAAACTCCAATATAGAATAGCATCTGTCTTATGAGCCTGAAAATTATATGAAATATAAATCCTGATCCCATCTCTAATGCACATGTGTATTTCTCTTTTCACAGAAGCTTCTGCAGGCGAAAGTTTGGTGCCTTAGCATAAACGTGTTAAAGCCTTTGGGATTATGCTTCTAACGATATACCAGAAAACAAGCACTAACACTACTAATTGTAATAAAAAAATTTATAATAATAATTAAAAATCCTTTGCATGGTATGTTTTAACTTGATAACTTCTAATTTCCATTTATCATTATTTTATGGTGCAAGGACAGCTGAGATTATATTGCACTGAGACCCATCTTTATAGAGGATCCAAACCTGTCATCTAGAGTAGTGTTTGTCAATTTAGTTTTCTAAGCATTTTTCATGAACATTTTTTTTGTGGAAATATTCTGAGGAGAATAATAGTATGTATCCATTTTTTATATAAATCGAACACTACGCAGATTAAATCAAACAACAATGTCAATCAATCAACGTTTATTGGCGTAGTGATACCAACGCCGATGGTATGGCGTGATTAGATGGTGAAACGTTCGAAAGAAAATAAATATTTCTGCCTTCGGTGGGACCTGAACCCACGACCTTCCACTTGCCGGGCGGAGGCTCTACCCACTGAGCTACGAAGGACAATATATAATCTCTTTACGAACGTATATATATTGTTGCCAGTTATTTCGCAGAATGGTGTAGTACATAGACTACTATTTAAACCAAATTGCAAAGAGACTGGTATTAAATTGATCGAAATGCACGTTGCAGCATACAGGTATGTATTTATTTTATATAAATCGAACACTACGCAGATTAAATCAAACAACAATGTCAATCAATCAACGTTTATTGGCGTAGTGATACCAACGCCGATGGTATGGCGTGATTAGATGGTGAAACGTTCGAAAGAAAATAAATATTTCTGCCTTCGGTGGGACCTGAACCCACGACCTTCCACTTGCCGGGCGGAGGCTCTACCCACTGAGCTACGAAGGACAATATATAATCTCTTTACGAACGTATATATACTGTTGCCAGTTATTTCGCAGAATGGTGTAGTACATAGACTACTATTTAAACCAAATTGCAAAGGGAGTAAAGAGATTATATATTGTTCGTAGCTCAGTGGGTAGACCCTCTGCCCGGCAAGTGGAAGGTTGTGGGTTCAGGTCCCACCGAAGGCAGAAATATTTATTTTCTTTCGAACGTTTCACCATCTAATCACGCCATAACATCGGCGCTGGTATCACTACGCCAATAAACGTTGATTGATATTGTTGTTTAATTTAATCTGCGTAGTGTTCGATTTATATAAAATGGATACATATGCTGCAACGGGCATTTCGATCAATTTAATACCAGTCTCTTTGCAATTTGGTTTAAATAGTAGTCTATGTACTACACCATTCTGCGAAATAACTGGCAACAGTATATATACGTTCGTAAAGAGATTATATATTGTCGTTCGTAGCTCAGTGGGTAGAGCCTCCGCCCGGCAAGTGGAAGGTCGTGGGTTCAGGTCCCACCGAACGCAGAAATATTTATTTTCTTTCGAACGTTTCACCATCTAATCACGCCATAACATCGGCGCTGGTATCACTACGCCAATAAACGTTGATTGATTGACATTGTTTGAGCTGAAAAGATGACACATATGAGAGAAAATTTAAAAGTTTAAGGTAAATATAAAGAATACAAACAGAAGCAAAAAGAACACAGTGAAAGTAGTAGAAAAAAAACGAAGAGAAAGAACTTTCACCTCAGGCTAAACTTAAGCTTGATTTGAAAAGAAAAATATTAAGAGAAAAAGTTGCAAAATATCGAAGAAAGAAGAAAAGGTAAATCTTTGTTACACCTGGATCACCTATATCTTCATATAAAAATTCTGCATCTTTAGGTAAAGCTGTAGCTAAAACTTGGCTTGTGCTTCCACGATACCATGTAAAAGGACTGAAGCCATTAAACAGCTAATCAAAGAAAATGAAATTTCACCTGTATTTTCAAATCATAATGAAACTGATTTAAAATCTACAGCATTTAAGTCTGAAATAGTGGAAGCTGTTGTTACATTTTATCAACGAGAAGATATTAGTAGAAAAGCTCCTGGAAGAAAAAACGTAATTACTCTCATGAATGGTGCAGAAAAAACTAAAATTCCTAAAAGGCATTTAATGTTCAGCTTGAAAGAAGCATATGCTATTTTTTCCGAAGATGGCATAACAATTGGTAAAAGTAAATTTGCAGAACTCCTTCCACCACATGTCATGCTCAGCAGCAAATTACCACATAATGTGTGGTTATGCAAGCATCACGAGAACTGCATCACTGCTGTAAATGAATTACACAATGTAATCGAAGATGTTCCTTTATACAACTTTTTACAAATGCTTTTGCTGCATTGTTCCTCTGTAAAAATGCTAAAATAGATTGCCGGCTGGACAATGCAGTAAATGTAAAGAAAATTTACAAAATGAGCTTTAGAAAAAATTCCAAAATTATGAAGACATTAAATGAAGTGGTTGGTTTGGAAAATGCAAAATGGATGGTCAAAAAAAGTTCAAGAAAATGGTAGGGTACAAGACTTAAAAAAGAACATACTTAATCAAGCAGAATTGTTTTTTAAACATTACTATATTAAAAGACAACAAAATGAAAGTTACCAAGATGACAAAATCAAAGTAAAGATTGATATGAGTTTCGCAGTTATTCATATAAATTTTGCTAAAAACTACACATGTGTTGCTCAGGACGAGATCCAGAGTGTTCACTGAAGACAAAACCATGTAAGTCTTTTTACTGCTGCAATATGGCATTCTGAAATTTTTCAGTCATATGTATCAAATCATCTTAATCATTCTAAGTATACAGTAGTCGTATATATATTGACAATTTAATTAAAGAATGACTTTGTTCGATAACAACAATACGTATTTGGTCAGATGGACCAAACTCTCAATTTAAAAATCAATACATTTATCTTTAAGCACATTGGAAGAAGAAAACAAAGAAAATCTGGAATTAATTTGCTGCCTCCTACGGAAAGGGACCCATGGATGGTATAGGGGCTGCTGTAAAGCATCAATTGTGAGTGAAGGTTAGAAGCCGAAAATATATTGTTCATGATGCATTTGATTTTGTACAAGCTGTACATAGTAGTACATCAAAAGTAATTATAAAGGAAATAACAAGTGACTGTATCTTAAAGAGAAATGAGTATCTTAAATTATCATATTTATTCAAGCGTTCAGAGGCCATCATAGGTATTTCAAACATGCATAATGCAGAAATGGTAAGTGGTAAAATTGTTACACAATTTGCAACTAAAGAAATAGATGAAAATATATATAAAGAAAATGATTTAAAACTGGATGACTGTGTGGAAGTGAGCTATGAAGGTAATTTGTTTCCTGGAGTAATAACTGAAATTGTAGATCGTTGAAAGGATAGTAAAGTCAATGTGATGGAAAGCGTTAGATATTTTTGAAGCGGCCAAACAAAGAGGCGAAATTTATTATAAGAGAGAAAACATTATTAAAACAATTCATCCTCTTATTCTCATAAATGCAAGACAACATTTTCAATTTAATTGAACTTATAGCCTAATTACTTTTTAACATAACAATTTAATATTTTCAGATTGTGTTCTTGCATATTTCTCAACAATTAAATTTAACCATGATTGATGTTCGTATGATAAAATGTAAAATTTTAAAATTAAACTGTATAAGAAAGTGCTAGAAATAATGTTTGTAATCAACTTAAAAATATACATTATAATAAATAATGCATAACTTCAAAATGAGTTGATTATTTTTAGACACTGTAATGCGAGTGACCAATGTTTATAGCTATATTTTAAAATTATTTATAGAGTTCGCAAATTGAATAATAAAACTTTGTTTTCTATATCTCCCTACATATATGATCAAAATTTCAAGACCTTTCAATATTAAACAAAGCAGAACTTTGCAACTGAAATCGTTGCAAAAACATTGTCCATTTTCTGTAATGTTACCAACAATCTAATTAAATTTTAATTATAATTAAGAATCAGATGTTAGCGATTTTGTAAATAACAGATAGGTTAAGACAAGGCTTAAAATATAAACAACTAAAATGAAGTAAATAACTTTTTTTTTTCCAGTTCTTCGATTTATTAAATGGTATCATAATTACAATATTATACTCATTTTGTAATGCGAGAGACCATGGAGTGACCCAGAAGCTTAATTCTTTTAATTTAACTAGACTTCTGTTATATGCCTGATTTTATTAAGCTATTCGGCATATGGGACAAATACCAAATATTTGTAACGTCCGTGTCAAAAGGTCCAATGGAAAAACCTCACCCTCTTGGATTTTTTCCAAACTTAGCTCATTTGATATATTACTAGAGATAGTATAAAATTCAAATTTTTAGATTTTTAACTGCAGTATTTTTTAAATTATAGGCCTCTGAAATCCGGAAAAAAGCACGATTTTCTGTTTACGTGCAGTTACAAAAACTATTATTACTCAAGCTAGAAATGAGATAGATGAAATAAAAACCATGTTGTAGATTATAAGCTTTCATATGATATTTAACATGGCTAGTTTTGGGCAGTTTTTAATTTCCGGGTCATGCAATGAATTCTTTGACCTTGAATTTCTCAAAAAGCGTTATTTTTAAAATTATGAAAAAATCATACATAAACTTGCCTATCTTAGCATCATTTCTGGAAAGTTTCATCTTGGGGCGGGAATGGAGTCATATTTTGGTCATTTAAAAAAAAAACTATGCCAAGGAAAGACCATCTGCATAAATGGAAATTTTTAATTTTAGTCCACACTTATCAATTACTTTGGCAAGAACAACTGTTTTTAAAAGAAACAGTGCTATCATATTATGCTAAAACAGATGAAAAAATTTACCCAGTTGAGGGGGGATGAGGCCAAGGCAGGTGTGTCTTAAGAAAATTACATCCTCAAACATTAACTTGTGACTTTATGAAACATTTCACCTTTTTACAAGTTGGTGCTATCTCATTCCCCGTTTTTTCAATGTTATTACCTTGAACAATACCCTTCAAGATAATTTTTAAGAGCTGCGGTTGTCAAGTCCATTTCTTCTTTACAAATGTAATAAGTGTGGCCAATAGGACATCTGGGTTCCACCAGAGTCAGAATTTTGAAAACATGCACTGTTATTGCACATGTTTATCTTTGAAGCCAAGTGGGTACCAAGGTGCCAAGGAGGACCTTTAGGATACAGAAACTTTACATTCACCATCTTGGTCATTCCATTCTTTTCCAAAATTATACTAAGCTATCATTGATTGTCATACTTACATGTTACATATCCTTTCACATCTGCTATTGTAAGAGACTTCTTTAAAATTTCTCCTATCAAAGAGAGCTTGTAGGACTGCTTACCTTTTGAGTATACTTTTGTCAGTGTCTCTTCAGATGACACATTGTGGAAATTGTGGAATTTCCGGGTGCTAAGTATTGGCTTTGCAACCAGAAATCGGTTTTCGAAAACTTTGTTTATCGTCATGTTTATTTAAAAGAAAAAAAATTTCATAGAGTCAATGTTAGCTTGACACCATTTAAATAACTGTAATGGTGTCATAATTTCCTCATCATAAGGTCGTTATAGACTTCCCCTTGCTGCAAATCTTTTCACAGTCCCTCCGAGACCCTCTCATGCATCTTTACCATGCAATGTTGCATAAAAATGTCACTCAGCCTCGATGCCGAACTCACTCTCATGGTGACATAAGTTTAAAAAGTTTTTTCAATTTTTGAATTGAGCAGCAGAACCATCTGAGAAGTAGAATATTTTTTTCAAGTCTGGTATTAATTCTGATTTTAGATATGAGCCAAATTTTATTTGAAATAAATTTATGGCCATCGTGTTATGCTTAAGATGTTCAGAGATACAAACAATGCTTTTAATTTTTTAAACATCAGAATCTTTGTAGTGGACTGCTATTGGAGAAAATCATAGCCTGGCCATTGTTCCGAAAAACTGGACCTCATCTTGCAAAACGAAGGCATAATTTTCAAAAAAGTCAAAGGGTATCACAGCCTCATTTTCTCTAACGTTCTCCTTGAAATAATTGTAGTACTCGAACTGTCTTTGTGCTAAAAAAGAATGTCTCTTCAGAAGCAGCAGCTGTTCACACAATGACTCCAAAAAACTCATTGGTGGTTTTTGGCAAAAGTTTCAAAATTATATCTCTCAACGGATACCCATTGCTTGTATGTTACACAATCTGTCATCTCTTCTTCCAACTTTACACCTAATTCTTGTTTCAGATGTTCAACACCAGGACATGGACATTCATTAAGGTGGCAAGCTGTACTTACTTGTTACTATTATTACATATTATCTTCATTAAACAGGACTTATAGTCACTGCCGTACCATCACTGTTATATTTTTCAGTTTAACCTCTTGTACCTACATAAGTTTCACATTTTTATGTGTTGTACAAACACACATAGAGTGAGTGCCACTTCCTCCAGCTAACACACAGTGCTTGGGTTGCAGTTCAGCGAATTTAGAAAATCCTATCTTTTCAGTAGGATGTTTTTCCTTAAATAACTCATACAATTCCTTTAAATTTCTTAAAAAATGATCAAAATATGATCCCATTCCCATCCCAAGATAAAACTTCCCTGGTCACGGCACCACTTGTTAGATTTTTCGTTATCTATAGAAACTGCATTTTTAACATTCAAAAATTGGTTAAATATTAAAGAACGATGAATTAATTTTGAAGAACTTCGACCTTTGAATAATTATTTAAAACTAATTCTAAAAAGTTTTTAACTTGTATAGTTAACTTGATACTTATGTATTAGCCTGTCAACCTTTTCCGCAAAATAAAAAATCGTCGCCAAGTGTGCGATAGACAGCCAATGTTCATATTTAATCGTAACTTTACGATATTTTTGTTGTCTAAAAAATCGTAAGTTTACGATCCTTGATTATTTGCGAGACGCCATTTTGTTTGTTTGTTGACATTTTGCAGAATGAGTGCTGTTTCATGCCTGAACCCTGGGTTTTT
>QLNU02015360.1:230945285-230958295 GCA_006491805.2 Dysdera silvatica
GCAGTACCAGTGCTCACCTACTCCTTCGGGATCATCAAATGGTCCAACACTGAACTAGAACAACTCCAGCGGAAAATGAGAACCATCCAGAGAAGAGCCGGACAACTACACCCTGCAACGGCAATTGAACGGCAAACACTACCCCGGGAAGAAGGAGGACGCGGACAAGCGGACCTCAAAGACTTACATGACAAGCAGATCCAGAGCATGAGGCAATACTTCCAGTTGAAGAGTCCCCGATCGCCACTCATCCAAGCCATAATACAAGCAGATGCAAATTACACGCCACTAAACCTGTGTAGTACCGAAGAGCGTGTCCTCGAAACAGCCAACGAACAGAAACTGAGAACTTGGGCCGGAAAACCATTACATGGCAGGCACTACAATGACCTGCAACAACCACACGTTGACAAAAAGGCATCAAATTCTTGGCTGGCCAAAGGCACTCTCCAGCCAGAGACAGAAGGATTCATGCTAGCCATCCAAGACCAAGTGATCGCAACAAGGAACAATCAGAAATTCATCCAGAGAAAAGACATAGAAAGCGACAAATGCAGACACTGTCATGCGGCATCGGAGACAATCCAACACGTGATGGCAGGATGCAAGATCCTTGCGCAGTCAGACTACAAACATAGACACGATCAAGTAGCGAAAATAGTCCACCAGAAATTGGCAGCGAATGCTGGCTTTCTGACAGAAAAATGCCCGTACTACAAATATGAGCCAGAGACCGTGCATGAGAACGAAACACACAAGCTTTACTGGGATAGAGCAATCATAACAGACAAGACAGTCCCACATAACCGTCCTGACATAACCCTCGTCGATAAATCGAATAAGACCACGTACTTAATCGACATAGCAGTACCCAACACCAATAACATACAGACAACCTACACAACGAAAATCACCAAGTACCAAGATCTCAGACATGAAGTACGAGATATATGGGGTATGGAAAAGATCCTCATCATCCCGTTAGTCATCTCAGCAACAGGGATAGTACCAAAAACGCTTGCGACGAATTTGGAGATACTCAACATTGACCCAAACACCTACATTGAAATACAAAAAGCCACAATCCTAAACACGTGTCACATTGTCAGGAAGTTTCTAGACATGGCACATTAAGAAGTGATGTAAAAAGAGGCTTGGGAACATGGCTCTCTGCTCGTCCCAAACCCTGTTTCCGCCAAGAACGGGCGAGGAAAACTTTTATATATATATATATAATTTTCAACGCTTTTGTGTAGTTGTAAAATTTTGTGTCCCCCCCCCAACAATGGAGGTATGCTCAGGCCGCCTCTGCCGATAGCCAATGTATTATTTCTTGTTATTTAATTTAATGGTGTACGTCTGTAGTCTTAATTAGTCATATTAAAAGATGTTATCGTTTGGAATGAACTTAGTCATGCTTTCTCAACATGTACAGATATTTTCATAAGAATATGTAAACAAGAAGTGGGTACAGAAAACTTAAACCCACAATATCTCACAAAGCTACATGCTGTTGGTAAGCTTTATTTATACTTAATTTCTCTTTTTCTTTCTATTTAATATTTTTTTTATTTAACCTACTTTATTTTCCTTAACTTTTCTTTAATTTATTATCCTCCTTTTGTTACCCTCATTCTTATTTTCAATTTACTTTTCAACTTCATATATTTTTCTTTCAATTTTCATTCCTTTAATTTTTCTTTCGCATTCCAACCAGTGATAAAATTCTACTCGTTAATATAAAGTTTACACACATTTAATTTCCTTCCTCCTTATTACACAATGAAAAGTATTGAAGCATTTTTCCTACTGAATATTTCCGTTCCTATCAATTTTCCTCGAAAAATTTAATGCAATAGAATTAGAGCATGCATTAATGAGGATATCTGATCTGGAATATACTCATACAAATGTTGAGAATACTTTCCGGTCAAATATTTTGTAATTGGCTCCATAAGTCCACACACAAACTGCTAGGTGGCTGCAATCAACATCCCAATATGTTCCATATGTGTTTAATTGGGGAAGGCTTAAAGATCTGGCAGCCTAAGGGAGGGGTTGCGACATGTAAAAGCAGGATAATAGTAAGCTTAGCAGCATTGGCAGCACAACAAGTACAGGATCTTGGGCAATATATTGTTGAATCAATAAAGTACCATAAAGGGTTAATAAAGATCACCAGATATCATAGAAAATGCTTCCAAAATAGTGGGTTAGTCGTATTTTTATGGCACAAGGACAATAAGAGTCATTTTGCACCAGGGCAAAGGCTTCCCAAATGGCAACACCAGGTGTGATAGATGCATGTCACTACAATGACTTGAGGTTAGAAGTGTTGGTTGAGTTTCTTCTACATGAATTCTTCTGTCATTTAAGCTAAGTAAAAATATGCTGATATATCTTTGATTGTGTTATGGCTCTAATCCAATACATTTCAAGCTTCATGAAACAATACATAGCATCAATATTGGTGCTGCTGAGGGTAGGGGTTTGATAGATAATTAATGATGGATGTTGTGTATCAGATGCTGGCATTGGAGCTCAGCCTTTGTCAGCCTTCTTGTGTTGGATATGTCATGACATTCCATGCACACCCAGGAGATGAGAGGTTGTACATGAATATGTATGGCAGGTAGTGACACCATCAATGTTTTTGTGACAGCTTGCATTACTGGACAATCCTCCAATGCAAGTCATACCATCTTACGCCTGGCATTGCCTGTACTCATGATGGATAAGGACATATGTTGTAATCATGAGTAATAAGTTAGATTCTTTTATTGCTCCAATTCACATGTTTCATAATTTCTTGATATGACAAACTCTCTTCTTTCAGGCCAATAATGCTACCCTTGTCAAACTTACTAGGTTATACTATCATCCTGTGTCTCTTCAAGGCATTCTTATTTGTTATTGTAAACAAGATCATAACAGTAGCAATCCAAATTGGCATTATGAGTAAGTAATGCTTATGTAACTAAGAGTGCATGTTTCCTGCACATTCCAGACTTAGTTTGTGTGTTCATTAATTGTGCATCTTTTGCCATTTACATGTCTTGTTAAGAGGCATTTGCATGTTCATTTGCACAATTACCAGACAATTTTTCTATGTAAATGCATATTTGTTTTGGTCACAGAGTATCCTGAATAATTATATTTATGATTGAATATTTACATTCAGAACAATTCAACAGCTATGAAGATAACAATTTCGAATCTTTAATTTTTTAAACATCTAGTTATTTTAATTTTGAATCCTTCCCAAAACAAATCATCTTTCCTTTTAAAGTCATTCTGAACTAATCAAATCAGCATTTTTAGAACATCCATAATAAAATGTATAACAGTAGATCACTCAAAATTGAACAAATATGTCCTTAAAATTATTTAATACAGTAGAGTCTCCATATAACGAACTTCCATTTAACGAAACTTTCGGCGGAACCTTGACTTTGAATGACATTAACATGTAAATTTGTCTCCATGTTACGAAAAACAATTTCTATATAACGAAGTTTTTTTTATAAAGAATTTGATTTTTTTCATTTATCCTTTGGAAGTTTTCAGCAGGCTTGTTAGATAGAAGGGATAGTTAAGGACTTTAAGCAAGAAGGGTGGAGGTGAGGTAACCTTCTGTATTGTGGACATATGGTCCGTTGTGATAAACAATTATATTGAAAATATGATTGTTGACGTACTATGATTAGACCAACGCATAATACAGAACATTAAAGTGCATTATCGAAAACGTATCCTGCAAAAAGTTTTCCTAGCCATAAAGAAGAGCCAATGTATAGACAATCTTATTAATTTGAGAATTTCTATATCGGAGATGATGAAACGTTGGGAATGTGATGTGATTGCATCGCTATCCACAACTGCTTTGTGAAAGCCAGCTTAAAAGCTGACATCGAAGAAAATGAATCAGAATCTGACATGGGCTTGGAAAATTAGTAAATGAAAAATGGCAAAAGCTGAAAAACAATGGGGGGTGTTGAAGATCATACAGAGATCTCTTGATTTTTTGAATGTTGATGAAGGTGTTGTAACTGTCGAATTTCCTATGGAGCATGAAATCTTGTAAAGTGTTAAAAAATGTAATGAAGAATTTACAGTAAGAGATGATGAAGAGACTATTGAAAACCTTCAAGATGAAGTGATAAAGGCATTCGAAATAATCCAACAGGGATTACAGTTTTAAGAAAATGTTACAGATGACGTGTTCCGATATGTACAAAAGTGTTAGAATTTCTATGAACAAAACGTTTTTTATAATAAACTTGCAAAAGCAAAATTATTGATTATTTCTCTATTTCGAAGATGTAGTATGAGTATCATACATATGAAAGGTAAGCCTGGTCTTTGCTTTTTGTTATTAATTTGTATGTACATGTGTATAAAAAATATTTAAATTCGTTAAAAAAGAAAGTGACTATAAAATTAGTTTTTACTGTCCAAATTCAACCTTTTTCATTTTATCGAAATTAAGTTTTACAATTTATGTTAATTTCCATTTAACGAATTTTCCTTATAACGAAGTTTTTCAGAGGAACGATGGCACTTCGTTAAATAGAGACTCGACTGTATTTCAAATTATAAATATTCATTAACTTAAAATGAGGGTGTGACAAATTGTGTAATTTTTTAAAGTCATTCCATTTCAACAAAACAAAAAGTATTTTATTACTACAAAAATAAAATGATCTTATACATTATTCTTTTGAAAATGAGTACAAAAATGTTCCATATAATATACAAGCTGATTTTATCGTGCAAACACAATAATGTACAGCAATATTTTAGTGCTACTAGTTATATTTAAAGACACAAAAGGTAAAACCAATGAAAAAAATTTTAATTATACTCTTAAAATGAAAACAAAAGGTTTTAATACGCTGATCTGTAGCCATTATGGGAAGTATTAAAAGTTTTAACTACTTTTAAAATGTTAAAAGAATTCTGCAAATAATAAATCATTGTACAAACTAAATATGCCCTGCGGTGGCGCAGTGTGGTAACGCGTTCTCCTATTGCGCGGCTAATCCGGGTTCGACTCCCAGCAGTGCAAAAAGAACGCTTACTCAGAGATCTCATAAAGATCGCACTGCTCACTGTAGTCCGGGGTTTGGTTCCCTAGGCCTTAAGAGGTTCGGATTCCTCGGAAAACAGTAGGTCCCGGCGCAGCATGACCACTGTAGTCTTTGAGCCGTAAAACCAAAAAACAAACAAACAAACATACTGAACTAAATCTTTATATGTAAGGATTTTCATTCCATAGAAAAATCATAACAGAACTTTCAGTTTAATAGAAAATCACACATTTATATTTTAAAAGAAATGTAACTAATCAGTTGCTTTTGAGTTTTATTGCCCACAAAACTATTTATAGAGTAATTTGAGATAGAACAAATGGCATATATAGCCACCAAATCATATTTTGCAAACATCATACTTTATTAAAAAGTTAAATCTGTACTCAGTAGTGTAAAGCTGGGTTTATTAGTCACAAGATATAGTAAGACATATTAGACTTTTCATATTGAAATTAAATCATTTAAGCAGTTAATATGTCACTGCATTACTGAAGTGGCTATGTAAACTGATTAAAAAATACAAATGCAGGATTTTACACCCAATAAATAATCTGAATTGGAATGACCTAGTCGACAAAGTATGTATCAAGACGAGTAAAGGAGTGGAGATTTTAAAAAGATTTAAAAGTATCATACCATTATCGGTAAAAATTATATATTATTCATCTGTCTAGTCATATGGTATACTGAAGTCGTGTTTGGAAAAGATTGGGAAGGATAAACTTACGAAAATTATTTAATATACAAAAGAAAGCAATTAGGGCACTGAGTGGTAATAGATATAATAATTGGAAAACGATATTGAAAAAGTACAATATACTACCATTAACTGAATTAAATATATATTGTACATTAATCAAAATGTATGAGAGATTGAGGAAAAGTGAATATAAAGAGATAAGAATACAAAACAGAAATATTAACATAGATAAAATTAGAGGCAATAAGACATATTTACCAGAAATTAGAACAGAAATGGGACAAAAAGTTTTAATTATACAAAACCTGAAATGCGGAATGAATGAATAGAAGAAATAAGGGAAAAAAACATTAAATTGTTTAAAAAAAACATTGGAAAATTGGTCATGACAGGGTTGGAGAATTAAGAAGAAATAGAAAAATATGATTATTGATCATGATTATAGATACAGGGATGTTTACTGCCAAATAAGGTTTTGGACCAGCACTGGGAGCAGATAAAATGCTATTTGGGAGCAAGTACACAAGGTTTCAGAGCAACTTTTATCCAATGCTAGATTGTCTTAAATCCTAATATTCAGAGTTTGCATACAGACCTACATCCCAACACAATTTTAGACCATTAAATACATTTGTATATCATTTTTAAATATATTTCAGAGATTAGATGAATATTAATGTAAGATAAATATTATAAGTACATATGCTTTCAAAAAATTCATTTACAGTATTTTCATAATCAGAGATAACTAAATACCTTAAAATGAGATAAAGCCCTTGACCTTCATTACAGCTGAAATAAGGTGCAAAAAAATTTTCTTATCAATATATTTAAAATACATAAATATTAACCCTATTTGATTAAACTTTCCAAGATTTCAATCATAAATAACACTTTGGAATGCCTTATTAGGAAAAAGAAAAAGAGGCAAAAGAAAACTGCAATCTTTGAAATGAACTTTCAACACTTCCTGCAAAGTACTCAAAAGGAAGGAAAATAGATAGATTGCCATTACTGCGGGCAACATGATGCATGCTACAGAACAGAAATCAGAACAGAACCCGACTGTAGCCTTGAAAATCATCAAACTGATTATGAGTAGAAACTGGGATCTGGCTAAAAATAGGACTGTTAGAGGGGATGATTTACTGGCAATCTGCCAATTTTTAGGGGGCTGGAGATATTGGCATCTTGCCAGCCAAAAGTTCCCTAAACAGCAAAACAAAGCAGTGGGGGAAATCGAAGAAACCTACAGCAGCTACAACAGCATATTTTCCAGTAATTTCCCAGGTCCCATAAATTTCTAGGACATTTTTAGGCTTTTTAAAAAAAAAAAAAAAAAAGGATTTCAACAACAACTCAGGTTTTCCAGTACCCACCATGAACTGCACTCATTAGAACTCCACAAGTAGGAAAAGTTTCTTTTGGACCTCCCTGTATGTGTTATGTATATATATATGCTTTTGAATGGCACCTTTGACAAACTATCAAACTTGGCAAAGGGGTGAGGCAGGGAGATACCATTTCTCCAAAACTTTTTACTTCTGCTTTACAGATGATTTTTCAGCTGATAAATTGGAATAACAAGGGAATAAAAATAAATGGTGAATATTTAAATCATCTGCGGTTTGCTGATGACATTGTTATTTTTTCAACGGACCCATTAGAACTCCAAGACATGGTACAAGAGCTCTCAACTAGAAGTGAAGAAGTTGGACTCAAGATGAACCTACAAAAAACTAAGATCATGTTCAATAATTTTGTAGAGGAAACAAAAATACAAGTTGACAACATTGAGCTAGAAATTGCTGATTCATATATTTACCTTGGCCAGCTGATTTCAATGGATGGCAACATTATGAAAGAACTCAACAGACGTATTAAACTTGGCTGGAGTGCATTTGGAAGAAACAGTTTTATCCTGAAGGGGAAATTGCCTTTGTGTCTAAAAAGAAAGGTCTTCAACCAGTGTGTATTGCCAGTCCTCTCTTATGGATCAGAGACATGGAGTCTAACAGTTGGAGCAATACGAAAGTTACAGACAACGCAAAGGAGCATGGAGAGGTGCATGCTTGGAATAACTAGGAGAGATCGAAAAAGAAACACTTGGGTGAGAGAGCAAACTAGAGTAGAGGACATCATTGTTAAAGTAAAAGGGCTGAAATGGCGATGGGCTGGGCATATTGCAAGAAGAACTGATCAACGATGGACAACAGAAATTCTGAACTGGATTCCAAGAGACCACCGAAGACCTAGAAAACGTCCTCAAACTAGATGGGTGGATGAAATAAGAAAAGAGGTTGGGGTGACGTGGAAACGAATGGCCCAGGATAGACTTGTGTGGAAAGCATTTGGAGAGACCTTCATCCAGCAGTGGATAGATAATGGTTGAATATGATGATGATGATATATATATATATATATATATATATATATATATATATATATATACACACACAAATGAATGTAGTCCTCAAGATCTTAAACAGCAATTACTATGTACAACAAATACTATATGCCACCCTGTCAATAAAAACTTGGATCTCCTGTTCAGTCACTGGGAATCTATCCCCCCCCCCGCTGCTGAAGAAATAAGCAAGTGACTAACAATTGTTTATGTTACGTTTATAGCAGCAGATTGCTACCAGATGTCCATGATACATAACAGGCGACTGTTCAGCTGTTCATAAACTCACATACCATACGAAAATATTCACAAATTGCATAAATTTCAACATGTTCCATAATTTGAAAATAAGACTCATTAATGGTGTAATGGGAGCTAAAAACCTAAAAACATATAATGGTCGGCATACTCCTTATATTTATCAAGGCTTAAAGTTGTTCTGTTTTTATCTTTCAAATGGTTCAACAAAACAAAAGTTGCAAAACAAAGTGTCTCTAAATTAAGGTTAGCTTTATTTATACCATGCAGCTATCTGCTGAATGAAATAATTACAGCAATTGCTCAAAATTCTGATATAAACAAACACTGAAAGGTAATTTTAAAACAAATAAAGAGTAAATGCTAAATAAATTGACATTTACCTTTTGAAGAACATTATGGAGGATGACAAGGATCTATTAAGTTAAACAAAAGACGAACAGACCAATGAACCCAGAACACAAGGTACAGACGAATACAAATAAGACCACACATGAGCATGTATGACGCCATGAAGTCAGATTTGAGTTGATGTATTACAGTAAAACCTCTCTACAACAATATTATACGGACCGAGAAAAATTATCATTGTAGAGGGAGTTATTGTTATAGGGAGGGTTCATTATACAGTAAAACCTCTCTACAACACTATTATACGGACTGAGAAAAATTATCGTTGTAGAGGGATTTATCGTTATATCGGATATCGTTGTTGGGAGGTTTTACTGTATTTCATACATTTTCATTTATTCGATTTGATAAATAGTTTGTTTTTTATTGCTTTTTTAAAAAATCCATAATGGATATTTCAAAGCATGACCAATTAAAACAAAGAGGAGAAATTTTTCCGGATGTGGACCATAAAATTAAATGTTAAACACAAATTTCAAGCATATTTCCTGACATTCCCAAGGCACTAAAAATTTAAATACATTTCCGGATTTTCCTGACGGATGGCCCATCCTGAATGATTATTATGATAACTCCATACTTTTAAGTAACTCCACACAAACGTATAAATATACACAGACATATGGGTGTGTTTTGTATTATATCGCAGTAATATTTATGTAGAAGTGATAATGCACAAATAATTTGCACTGAGATACTATGTTCCTCAACATAAAAATACTAAGTTCATAAATGATAGTGGACAAAAAAGTTGATACTATAGATTAATTACACTAAAATAAATCAATTTCTACCTAGAGCAATCCCTGAAATATATAAAATTATACTACATTAAAATCATCTAACTGCATCATCCTTGAAAAAAATAGAGACAAAAAATGGCATATTTACAAATTATTCTGTGAATGCATTTACAAATACCATCAACCAATGTGTAAATTTGAAGTTTTTCATAGAAATATAGCAAAGATTAAATTAGAACTAGTACAGAATACAATCGTAAGAAACAGTAAATTAAAAAGTATAATTTTCTATTGGGTAATTTAAACACCATCACTTTAGCAGATTAAGTTTCTCCACTCATATGCCATTAATTGTTTTCCTCTAACAGATGAAACAAATGTTACCATAATATGCAAATCTGAATCAACATCTTATACTACTGATTAGTAATTGATCAACAGTAGCTTCCAGTTGGTTTTAAATAAAATGACAAAATATACAGTTATAAAAGAAGGACAAATATATTTTCAAAACAGCATCCAAAATGTGAACATTATCAAATGTGTTAAAAATGGACGGCTTATGATTAATATCATATATATATACAAGGCTCAACAAATCATGACGAACCACACCTGGTAAACAATAATAGTACTCCCCACATCAGTAAGATAAACTAGTAGGAAAAGATTTCTTGAACACCAACTGTAAAAATCCAGTGGCAACCATGTAACCGGATTTGCCCAGCTGTGTATATAAATATATTGTTTTACAGTATTACATTAAATATATATGTATATAGAAAAAAAAAAGACAAGCACTGAACACATTTTAACAAATAAATAATTATTTAAAATCAACAAATAAATAAACAGCTTTTAAAAAGAAAATACCTTTTCTGAATAAGTTGCTTTAAATCATCATCACTAACACTCAATAAAATGTTATCTGCGATAAAAAATGTCTATAATTAAAAAACCACCATAAACAAATTATTTTGTAATCATATATTAAAAGCTGATGAACAGTGCTTTTGCTATTTAAGAAAAGAGATTGCTTTAGTTATAATGATGCATCATCTCTCACTTTCATTACTAAGTCTATTTCTAAATAAAGTCAACTTAGTCCAATAATAAACTGGATATGGCAATCTGAGTAGAAGAGGCTACCTTATAAAATGGTAGAGTTTTTTGATGAAAGTGGTTATGCAGACAATGTTTAGGATTTCAAGTAAGATGCATGTTTTACTGGAAGTTAATCTTGAGAATGCATAATAGGCAAGAGACTGCAATTGCATAATGTATCATACCTGATTCAGTTAAGAGTTTTCCAATACGTCCACCTAAGGCTCTAGAAATGAGTATGTATTTTTGTATCAAAACTACTCAGCTTTCATGACAGCATGCTAAACTACTGGATTCACTGAATCTTTAACAAGCAGAGTTACTTGAAGTTACAGTGAACTTAGTGCCTTAGCATACTACCACGACAGCTAAATAGTTTAACAAAAAATAATATACTCATCAGTAGAACTTTATTTAGGTAGGCCACATATTAGAAAAAATTAACTCGCATATGACACTTTATATGACTATGGCCTTTTGGCTATTTTGTATCTTTAAATTAACTTTGAGGTAGATGCATGTTCTAGTCAAACTCCTAATAGCTGGCTGCATAACTATTTATGCAGGGAACCCCCTCCCCCACTTTTCATAAGGAAGGCCTCCTTCTGCTTGAATTGCAGTACCTGGTTCACTATCTAGCTAAGTTTGTTTTATTTAGTAACAGGCTGAGCAATGAGAATCAGAGACAATGCATCATTACACAGTATGATTATAATGAATTTCAAAGTTCAGCTGTTGAACCTCGCCAAGACATTTGACCAAAACCCGTAGAATATGTGAGACTTCCACCAAAATAGTCTGCTGGTGGTAGAGGAGGAGGGCCACCACTCTGTGCATGATACTGCCCTTGAAGATACTGATTAAGTTCTTCTTGTGTATCAAAAATCATAACCATGAATGGCGATCCAGGTACATGCTCACCAGACCATTTTACTTCGAGTCTATAGTCACCAGGTTCAGTGGGATCATATTTGCAAAGAATTGTACGATCCTTTTGACTTTCACGCTGCATTTCCACTCGGAAAGCACCTATAAAATATTAATAAAGAATATTATCAAAGCACAACTTTAACAAACGTAGTCTTTGCATGCTAAACTTAACTACAGTCTAACCTTGATTTAGCGATTTTCATGGGACCAGTGAAAATAATCAGTAAATTGAGGAATTCATTAAATTGGGGGAACATATTTATCGGAACCAATTGCCCACCCACGGGTGGGGGGAATGGATCATGGGTTCTTCCTTGGGCTGAAAATTAACGTGTATATGTTAAAAGTAACAACTATTATATTATTAAACAATGTCAAACAATCAACGTTATTGGCGTAGTGATACCGACGCCGATGGTATGGCGTGATTAGATGGTGAAACGTTCGAAAGAAAATAAATATTTCTGCCTTCGGTGGGGCCTGAACCCACGACCTTCCACTTGCCGGGCGGAGGCTCTACCTACTGAGCTACGAAGGACAATATATTGTTGCCAGCTATTTCGCAGAATGGTGTAGTACATGGACTACTATTTAAACGAAATTGCAAAGAAACTGGTATTAATTTATCGAAAAGCCCGTTGTGGCATATGTATTTATTTTAAATAAATCAAACAACTAAGCTGATTAAATTAAACAATGTCAAACAATCAACGTTTATTGGCGTAGTGATACCGACGCCGATGGTATGGCGTAATTAGATGGTGAAACGTTCGAAAGAAAATAAATATTTCTGCCTTCGGTGGGGCCTGAACCCACGACCTTCCCCTTTCCGGGCGGAGGCTCTCCCTACTGAGCTACGAAGGACAATACATACTCTCTTTACGAACGTATATATATTGTTGCCAGTTATTTCGCAGAATGGTGTAGTACATCGACTACTATTTAAACCAAATTGCAAAGAAACTGGTATTAAATTTATCGAAAAGCCCGTTGTGGCATATGTATATATTTTATATAAATCGAACACTACGCTGATTAAATTAAACAATGTCAAACAATCAACGTTTATTGGCGTAGTGATACCGACGCCGATGGTATGGCGTGATTAGATGGTGAAACGTTCGAAAGAAAATAAATATTTCTGCCTTCGGTGGGGCCTGAACCCACGACCTTCCACTTGCCGGGCGGAGGCTCTCCCTACTGAGCTACGAAGGACACTACATACTCTCTTTACGAACGTATATATATTGTTGCCAGCTATTTCGCAGAATGGTGTAGTACATCGACTACTATTTAAACCAAATTGCAAAGAAACTGGTATTCAATTTATCGAAAAGCCCGTTGTGGCATATGTATTTATTTTA
>QLNU02015360.1:230958395-230989241 GCA_006491805.2 Dysdera silvatica
CTCCTCAAAAGAGAAAAATCATGGGTACACTATTGATCAGAACTGAAATAAATTATAAAAAAGAAAATTTCTAAAAATGCTTACCAGCATTCTGAAGAATACATGTTAATTTTAATAAACATAAAACACATGCACACATGCAATTACTACTTGGAAAAGAAGTCTTTGACATTCATTTTGGTTTTTCTTGGGAGTTGGCATTTAACATTGCCTTTTCGATTTTTTCAAATGCATCGAAAGCATCATTGTTGACGTCAAAACTCAGTAAATACTTCTTTACACACTGTAAATCAGCATTCGCTTCAAGTGAGTGAAGTCAATTGAAGTTGATTTTCTGATGATAACTGATTTTCTAACTGAAATTCTACTTGCAGCTACTGGCTAATGATGAAAACATACCATTAAATCGAAGAAAACATAACACTGGAGTCAATTTAACTCTATCCAGGCAAATAAAACCAATCGTTAAATCGAAGTTAGACTATATATATATCATCATCATCATATTCAACCATTATCTATCCACTGCTGGATGAAGGTCTCTCCAAATGCTTTCCACACAAGTCTATCCTGAGCAATTCGCTTCCACGTCACCCCAACCTGTTTTCTTATTTCATCCACCCATCTAGTTTGAGGACGTTTTCTAGGTCTTCGGTGGTCTCTTGGAATCCAGTTCAGAATTTCTGTTGTCCATCGTTGATCAGTTCTTCTTGCAATATGCCCAGCCCATCGCCATTTCAGCCCTTTTACTTTAACAATGATGTCCTCTACTCTAGTTTGCTCTCTCACCCAAGTGTTCCTTTTTCGATCTCTCCTAGTTATTCCAAGCATGCACCTCTCCATGCTCCTTTGCGTTGTCTGTAACTTTCGTATTGCTCCAACTGTTAGACTCCATGTCTCTGATCCATAAGAGGACTGGCAATACACACTGGTTGAAGACCTTTCTTTTTAGACACAAAGGCAATTTCCCCTTCAGGATAAAACTGTTTCTTCCGAATGCACTCCAGCCAAGTTTAATACGTCTGTTGAGTTCTTTCATAATGTTGCCTTCCATTGAAATCAGTTGGCCAAGGTAAATATATGAATCAGCAATTTCTAGCTCAATGTTGTCAACTTGTATTTTTGTTTCCTCTACGAAATTATTGAACATGATCTTAGTTTTTTGTAGGTTCATCTTGAGTCCAACTTCTTTACTTCTAGTTGAGAGCTCCTGTACCATGTCTTGGAGTTCTGATGGGTTCGTTGAAAAAATAACAATGTCATCAGCAAACCGCAAATGATTTAAATATTCACCATTTATTTTTATTCCCTTGTTATTCCAATTTATCTGCTGAAAAATCATCTGTAAAGCTGAAGTAAAAAGTTTTGGAGAAATGGTATCTCCCTGCCTCACACCTTTGCCAAGTTTGATAGTTTTGGTATCTTTATGTAACCGAAATTTTGCACTTGCATTTTTATACACACGTTTCACCATGTCAATGTACACATCCTCAATGTCTGTTGATCTTAAAGAGTTGATGACTGCTGATGTTTTAATAGAGTCAAAGGCCTTCTCATAGTCAATAAATGCAACACACAATGGAAGTTCATATTCATGTGTTCTTTCAATTAATTCTCTTAATACTTGAATATGGTCCACTGTACTGAATCCACTTCGAAATCCAGCTTGTTCTCTTGGTTGAGCTGCATCTAATTTTTTCTGCAGGCGATGTGTTAGCACTTTTGTGAAGATTTTATAAATAGCAGGTAACAAGCTAATTGGTCGGTAATTTTTCAAATCCTCTTTATCACCTTTTTTATGCAAAAGAATTACTGTTGCAGAATCCCATTGGTTTGGTATGTTACCGCTGTTAAGACATTTGGTAAAGAATTTTGCAAGTATGTCTTCTACATGTTCTCCAGCTTCTTTTAAGATATCTAATGTAATGCCATCATCGCCAGGGGATCTTCCTTTCTTCATACTCAAAGTTCTACATACTCGATCTTGCGACTGGTATTTTGATTGTCCACCTTCATAAGTCTTCGCCTTTTCATGAGTTGTTTCGTCTTCTCAGATAATTTGCTATTCTGCTTTTTACATGTTACACCACCAATTTCCCCAGCAGTTTCAATTATTGTCTTAACAATGTTTTCATTTGCTTCTGAGATGTCAACTTCTTCAATAAGTCCTTCCAGTGCAGAAAAGCGATTTTTTAATTCCAACTTGAATGCCTCGGTATTTTCTTTTAATTTCTTTAAATCCACCCTCTTACTTACTTGTTTCCTAATGAGCTTCTGTCGTTCTAATTTAGTATTTAAGTGCACTTTACATCTCACCATTCGATGATCACTTCCAGTATTAAATCTGTTCAGTACACTGCAATCTTCAATAATTGATTTCTTGTTTGCCAGGATATAGTCAATTTCACTAGTTCCCCCATTTGGGTGTTTCCATGTCCATTTTCTTTGCGGTTTCTTCTTAAAAAATGAATTCATGATGCTAAGGTTTTCAGCTTCTGCAAATTCGATGAGTTGATCGCCACGTTCATTCCTTTCCCCATATCCGTATTTACCAACCGATGTCTCTCCTTGTTCCTGTTGTCCAATTCTTGCATTGAAATCCCCCATGATGAGCTTGATATGTTGTTTCCCTTTGGTGTGTAACTCTTTGATTTCTTCATAAAATTCTTCAACCTCTTCGTCGGTATGGCTTGATGTTGGTGCATATACCTGTACTATTTGAAGTTGGTATCGCTGGGTTAGTTGAACAACAAGCCTCGCTGCTCGATCTGATGTACTTTCAACTTCCAGAAGACAGTCTTTAATTCTTTTGTTGATTAAGAAGCCAACACCACTTGTTCTTCCAGTTTCCGTTCCTCTATAGTAAAACAAATGTCCGCTTTTCAGTTCCACCAACTCTTCACCTTTTCTTCTAACTTCACTGAGTCCTACAATGTCCCATTTGATCTTGTCAAGTTCTTCTTCCAATTCTTGAAGTTTTGCTTCAGAAGCAAGGGATCGTCCATTATACGTTGCCAAGGTCAATAACAAACGGCAGCCTGGGCCATTCCAGTGATTCTTAGCACCCCCTGCTTTCATGCAAAGCGTGACTACTGCCTTGATCAGCAACACTTCAGCACTTGGAGACTAGGGGCCATGGTTTTGTTTGGTGAATAAGCATAGTGGAAGAAATTAGCTATCATTTCACCATGCTGGCTAGGCAGGTTGGCAAATTAGCCCTCCCAACCCTTTCTATCCGTGCAGCAAATATTAATTTGCCTCATAAATAGAAAGCCCAGCCTGCACCACTTGAAGGCGGGGTAGGACACTAGGTTACTGGCCTGGCCGGTTCCACACATCGTCACATACGTTCAGCGTGTGGGTCTCCTTCCAGTTAGATACCAGCAACCCTTTTGCAGGCCATATATATATATAAAGCGCAAATATTATTTTCATATTATAATGAGGTTACTGGAAAAGTATAACACAAATAAATTTGTAATACAAGCTTCTGACAAATTTTGTATATATATACGCCCCACACAAGAATTAATTTAACTGCTAAAATCATATTTTAATATTCACATAACCTGGTATTTTCAATAACACGTTAAACCTTTAAGGCATCTAAGCACCCGGCGCATCCGAGATTTTATCTTGCAGTTAAGGATTTTACCAAAACCAAATTTGGTGGACCTACGTTAAAGATGTCAAGAGATTTCAGAAATAAAATAAAGAAAAACAGTGTTGAAATTCGCTGAAAGGACGAAAGTGGTGCTGCTAATAGGTAATATTTATTCTCTGTAGCTCAGATGGTGCAGTTTCAGGTATTTATTGTTCTGCAAACATGAAAATATGTTTTTTCACCCCACAGACACATTTCCTCACTACAAAGTTAACCTACGTCAACTTCCATGCGGGCCAGGAATGTCAATGCAAAATCATATTAGACTTCCAACACTGTTTATGTGTAATATTTGTGTTTCAGTTTATATGGATAGCAGTTCACCCTTCTGGTGAAGTTCTCTATAGAGTAGAGTGTAGCAATTTTCACTTTCTGGGAATTGCATGTACATTGCATGCAAGGGCAGATCCAAAAACATTTTTTTTGTGAGTGGGGGGCAAAGATTGAAAAATATTTTTTGGATCATTCATCGCAATGCACATTCAGTGAGCAGTCTTTTTTCACACACTTTTTTGGCATCTGTAATTATGAAGTGCTGCAACCATATTTTCTGAACTTTGATAAAAGAGCTTTACAAGCAATTCAGGTTTAAGTAAGTGAGAACTATACTTATTTAGTGATTGAAATATAGTCTAAGACCTTGCTTTAATAGTGATAAGACATTAAAGGACTTATATGAATAAAAATTTCTTCATTATTTGCTAACAGTGCCACTTTCCTCTTTATTGGTGAATTTTTTAACTAATTTTTTTTACTGCTGAAATCTCTTTTCCATTGTCAGAAAGGTATGTCCACCAAATTTGGTGATATTGTCTGCTAGTTTCCTTGCTAGAAGGCACTGAATAGACATACTTTAATTTGGGTATATTACATACAGGGTGGCTAGTAAAGTCCTTATACATGCAGATAACTTCTGAACCGAAAGAGCTGGAGGTATGAACGTGGTGTGTAAGTATAGTAAAGTGACTATGCACTACAAAATGGGGCTACTTGTAGCACCTCTGGTGACTAAATTCAAAAGTTATCAAATGTAAATCGAGAAATACAGGAGAAACAAAAAACATGTCAATTACAAATTTATTCAGTGTCATTTAGTTAGTATGAAATGACATTCTAAGTACACGGAATGGTTAAATACAAGGCTGGGTCGTCTGGGGCTCCCAAGAGGGTACAGTCTTATTTTGAGTCTATCATTATACACATTAAATGTCATTCCAGACTAACCTCATCACGCTGGCAACTGTTGTAATTCATATTTTGATTTTATCTTGCTTAGTTCAAAAGTTATGACTGCAGTTTGTGTATTAATGATCAGAATTACATGTGCATGTAAATGTTAATAGTGACGTAATAGGTGGTCAGTGGGATAAATACAGAGGCTGGGAAATTGAACATTAACCAATAAACATGTAGCAAGATATAATGGCTCACTACTTGAATGCTGAGAATTGCGAAATGGTTGTGATTTATGGCAAAAGTCATCACAATGCACATGGAACTACAAGGGATTATGCCGAGCATTTTACTGCAAGTGTGTTTGCCACTGACTGGAGCGTACAAGCATGTCTGTGATCCGGCAGATGTAAAAGATTGGGTGTTCGAGTGTATCCTGAGGCTATCCTGGCATATGCCATGCTAATCTTCACACTAGTATCAGAACAGTCGTCGGCACACATGGATTAACAGCACAACATGTGTAGAAAATCCTGAATAAACATGGAGCTCACCCATTTCGCAATACTCAGCTTTCAATTAGTGTGCAATTATAGCTTGCTATATGTTTGTTGAGTTAGGTTCAATTCCTCAGCCTCGGTGTTTATCCCACTGACCACCTATTACGTCACTATCAACATTTACATATATAAGTAAATCTGATCATTAATACACAAATTACAACCATAACTTTGAAACCAAGCAAGATAAAATCAAAATATAAATTACAAAAGTTGTCAATATGACAAGGTTAGTCTGGAATGACATTTTGTGTACAGTGACAGACTCAAAATAAGGCTGTACCCTCTTGGGGCCCCAAAGGATGCAGTCGTGCATTTAACCGATCCATGTAAATGAAATATCATTTCACATTAACTAAATGACACTGAATAAATTTGTGATTGACATTTTTTCTATGTCTCCTTTATTTCCTGCTTTACGTTTTATAACTTCCGAATTAAGCCATCCAGGGAATTGCAAGTGGTCTCATCTTGTTGGGCATAATCACTTTACTTACATACCACATTCATACTTCTTTCCGTTTGGAAGTTATCTGCGTGTATAAGGACTTTACTAACCACCCTGTATGTATGTATGTGTGTGCATTTTTTTTATGTTTTATTTATAGTGCAAAAATACCTGGATAAAATAACATGCTGCTATTTTCATGGTCAAGCTTTTAACCCTTTGCACTCCACTGGCTCCGCTGGAGCGACATTCAGTATATGGCTTTGAATTCCTTTGGCTAAATAGCCTGGAGTGCAAAGGGTTAAATTTTGCAAAACATGAAAACATAACATTTGCTTAGTTTTGCTTTGATTTCAATAAATAATAAAAAAAGGCTAAAGAATAAAACTAAATATTTAATTTCAGAGAATATCATTAGTCAAAGCTGGCCAATGAGCATAATATATTACCTTTTGGTCCTCGAATTCGTACTGTAAGCTGACCTGCTCCTGCACCTCTTGTGTCACATATAAATCGACTCTGATAGACAGCTAATACACCAGGCTCAATGCCTGGCCCATAAACACGTACCTTTGAAGCATCTGGTGCACCAGCAATACGAACAGTGAAAGGACTCCCTTAGAACAGAATAATTTATTAGTAGAAGAGTATTACTTAAAAAAAAGGACAAAGTACACATTTTCATTTGTTTTAAATGGAAAAAGTAAAATGAAAAATCTAAAATTTAAGATTGCTGACTAAAGTTAAAAACCTATTAAATATTTTTAAAAAGTAATCAAATATAATTTATAGGTGGAAGAATTTGACATATATTATTTTCTGTATATTACTTCACAATTCTGTATATATATATATATAAAATCAAAATTAGGGGATAATGCAGTAAATATAGGAACCTAAATACAAATATGAAAATGGTTAATGCATATGTTAATAAAGATACTAAAATATTAAAAAATATTACATCAGGGACTGAATTTAGAAACAAATTAAGAAGACTAATTATAAGAAATGAAACTTAAGCCAGTATATGGAGAGAGGAAATTAACTTTTGGTTTTGCAACTCTTCCTCCATGTACAGGATTGACAAACCTGTAGTATGGAAGAAGTATTATATTGTAGACAATTACTTGGAGCTGCAAATATCACATACAATAAGTAGATGTACATCTGTCACACATTTTACGCAAGTGATAATATTTGCAGGTAATGGTCTTTAAGTTTATTGTTCTCTGGTCCATCGCTTATGTGGCAATGCAGCCTTCTCTGAACACATAGGTGCTTCAACCTTCTTTAACAATTCTTCCAATTATCCATGCTTTGAAGAGTGATGGCTATATGTGTTAGTTTATTATAAATCAGGGAAATATGTGGCAACTTCAATTAACTATTTATTACCCCATTTTGGATAATATATTTCCTGTTAAAAATCGTAGAGTCGGTGAGAATTTAAACACTGCACAAACAATTCATAGAATTTTTTTTTTGTATCTATCCCACTTTGAAATAAGCTAGCAACATTTAGCATTGCTTCATTTCTACTATTCGGGATATTTAAACCAACTGTTTTGGCAAATATACACATTACAATTACACAATATTCTTCACACAATTGCCTGAATTTCCACTGCCTAGTTCTGGTCATCATAAGTAAAACCATCTAGCAGTTGGTAATTCAACTTTGGTATACCTAAAACTTCATGCAGTCTTTTTAAGCATCACAAAACTTAAATCAATAAATACTGTCATGTAAACTACTAATGCATTAACACGAAAAACTCACAAAAGTTATTCACACTGATCTCTACTCCAAAATCCTATGATCAATTGTTTCACTGGCAAAACACAATCATCTCGAAAACATCTATTAACTTCTTTAAAAATTTTGTCTTTGCTTATGCAAAATAATTTTTATCCTCTCAAGTATATCCATGGCACAAACAAATTACTTATCACTATTAAACTACATAAACTACTTTCTTTTTACCTAATTCCAAAAGCCTTGAAAAGGCAAAGGTTCTTTTACTGCTTTAATTATGTTCAAATACAGGTCAGGCAGCAACAAGATAAACTGCTGCTTTGTGCAAATTAATGACACTGTTGATAGAGAATTAATGTTTCTCAAACGACATTTCCATGATGTAAGATATTATTACCCTTCACAGGGATAACACAATTGCCAAATAATGGTCAACACACAAAGCCACCGGGGCGAGTTTTTTGTGGGGGATTTTTGTTTAGGAGCAAAAGAGACGCCGTTCTCATCCTGGATTCGAACCAGGGTCCCCGCAGCCCGCGGTGTCTTGACCTACTAGACGAATGAGGACAAGAACAAACGCATTTTTCTTCGTATATGAGGATGTAAGATATTATTACCCTTCACAGGGATAACACAATTTCCAAATAATGGTCAACACAGAAAAGCCTCCTGGGCGAGATTTTTTGTGAGTTTATCATTTCCATGATAATGAGAAATTCATGTTCTATGTTTGTTTAATTATTTACTCATGTAGCGCTCAATTATGAAGTTGTATAATGTTGTATGGTAAATACCATGCATTGAATATGTTTATATATGTAAATAAGTTGATTATATATATAAAACACAGTTCACTGTTGCTTCAAATTGTCAGTACTTCATAACATATGAGGTGTGATCAAAAAGTAACAGGACTGGTGCTCAACGCTTAAGGAAAATGCACGCAGAGTGAAGATGATCAGCAGATATTGACCTTGAACCCTCCCACACATGCACCAAAAGTCACAAAGTCATAGCTCCCACCACTTCTTTACAGTAGCGTTTTGAACAAATGTCGTACTGTGTTGTGGGGCATTCATTATGGCATCGAATATTGAACAGAGAATCTGAATCAAATTTTGCCAAAAGCTTGGCACCACCTGTGCTGAGACCAATGCAAATTTGAAGAAAGTTTATGGGAAAAGAGTATGAGCCGCACAAAGTGTTTATGATGGTTCAAACATTTCCAAGATGGCCGTGAAATTGTCGAAAGTCATGAATGTCTGGGGAGGCCCTCAACCAACAAAACTGATCAAAACATCCAAGATGTGCATTCAGATGTGCCAGAAAATCGTCGAATCACTATTTGTGAGTTATCTGAAGAGTACCACATTAGCTACAATTCAGTTCAATCTATTCTGACTCAAGATTTGAGTATGAGACGTGTGTTTGCCAAGTTTGTGCCAAAACTGCTCTCTGCAGACAAAAAAGAAGACCGGCTTTCAGCTGAATTTGATCTCCTTGAATGGCCAAGCATTAAATTCTCCCTACATCCACCATATTCTCCAGATATGACCCTCTGCATCTCTTTGTCATTTCTAAAAATTAAATCCCACTTGAAAGGAAGATGATATCAGGGTGTCGAGGAAATCTAACAGAATGTGACGAGGAAGCTGCTCGCTATCCCAGAAAATGAGTTCCAGTCATGCTTCCAACAATGGTAAAAACACCGGATAAAGTGTAGGACTTCAGAAGGGAACTGCTTTGAAGGACATCAACTGTCAAATCTGGAAGTATTGCAGGTTTTTTTTTAGCCCCAGTCCTGATACTTTTCGTATTACACAACAATTTAGCACTAGGAGACAAAATTTTAATTACCCTACTTCTATCACTATCTATTCAACATTTTGGTCACCCCTTTTCTTTTACTACCAAAAGAAAAGTTTGTTCCTTGAACAAACATATTTTTTCCCCCAAACATATATGGTATATGTTGCGTTGCAAAAACAACTGAAATTATTCTTTAAATAGATCATAGATATGTTGACCAGAAGCAGCCCCTTCATGTCTTTTTTCACTTCAACTAATATAAACACACAAAAAAAGTGAGACAAAATAATTGTATATATTACACTTTATGTTCAATTACTATCGAGAATCATTACATCTTTATCATGGCCAAAATGTGAGGCTCACGTTTGGGCTATGAATTCCCCAATTGCATAAAGTTGGTCATGGACAGTTGTTTTGGACAATAGTAAGTGGTTAAACCTTTTCTGATATAGTTCCATGCAAGAATGGCAAATTTTTCAAATTTTGTTACATGATCGACTAATGTGGATGCAAATAATAGCAGCCCTATAGTTCCAGAACGGCTCATTTTCGGACATTGTTTCACTGGACCAAAGTTGTTTCTTTTGATCTCCTTCACCTATTACACATGCTTGACAATTCCCAATTGCCTCCAGTATGGTAAAACAATCGTTTTCCATACCTTTGATGACTAAATGGCAACAGTACTCAGTGCCAGAGAAGGGAATTTTTTAATTTTTTTTAATCTGCTGCATTATTAGGTCAATCACTTAAATTATGCGTCAAAAAAATTTTTTTGTTCATGTAATTGCCTACGTAGTCACGATGTGGATATAAACAATACTTTCATTCTACAAACAAACTGGCTCTTTCATGGACATGGAGATTTCGCCAAATATGGCTTATTTGGCGTCCTTTACCACCCCTTTCAGTTTGTTCCATTAGTTCTGAATCACCCTGTATACATCTGAACCTTTCTTGAACTCTAGGCACCTCATCCCCGCCACTTCTTTTTAAGCCGGGACCATCCAGATATTGCACCTGCTCCAAATCAACTACACAACTAAAACTGTCCACATGAAAAGGAAAGACAAATGCCATTGCTATTTGTGCTAGGGAAAAGAAAACAGAGAGCAAAATAACTGTCAGTTGGTGATTTGACCGCTACAATGAAATGCATCGCTCGCTGACTGTACCCTAGGGAGCTGACGTCATTCCAAGAAGACAGAGTCAAAGTTTCCTGGAGAAGGAAGTTATTGAACACTATGGCAGTCTCTGATCTCAGTTGGCTCATCACTTGGGAATTCTCAAAATGTCGTCCACATAGGGTGGTTGGTATAGAGATGGGCATGGAAGACCAATCCTTGGTTGCTTGGTCTCATGTATGGTGAGAAGTACTTCCTGATTTAGCAATAAAGGAATTTTCTACGAGTGGTATTGATCACTAGAAATTACTTCATTTTTGCCTTGATCTCTGACCCTTCAAGATGGTACTGGTGGAGTCCCATGGCTCTCTTTGTCGGCTCTGTAACTTACCCAATATGTAAGTTTCATTAATTCCCTTTCCTTTTTCCTTAATATCTGTCTCATGGTGCTACAGCAAAATTTAAATAAATAATCAGCTCATGTCTCTAATTAGGGAAAGTATCAGGTTTGGAGTTTGCTTACCAGTAAGAGCCCATTGTAAAATAAGCGCAGAAAAATCGTTTGTCTTTTTTTAGTTTGTGTAATTTGTAGTCAAGGGAAAAAATCTGTGCAAGTTGTATTATGCAAAGCTTTGTAATTAATTGCTCCAGAGTTAGAAATTTTATACCTCTTAAACTAAGGGGATATTCATCCTTTTATTCATTAACAAGGAAGAAATTATTGAATGTATTGGCCAGCTGGAACACTCTGATGTGAAATTGTTAATCATTGATTTTGGGGCATGTATCACCTGGAAACAAAATGTAATATTTATATGTGTTTTATTAAATTAAAGAAATCCTAAACTCCTTGGCCTATTTTTATGTAAAAATTTTTTTTACTTTATTACCGATGTGCATAGTAATATTATATTTTTAATTAAGGCATGGAATCAATTAGCTTTGGGTCACAATTTAAGATTTAAGTTCATTGATTATGGGGATTAGCATACCTTGCCCTTTCCTGGGATTTGTGAATAATTTTCTTATCAAAAATGCTAATAGGACAATTATTAAACATAACGCATTTTTTTACATTTTAATAATGAAATAACTTTTGACATTTTCAGCTAATTAATGTAATTAACTTAAGTAAAAATAATATCTCATAAAAAGACACTATTAAAAATTCATATAAAAAAACAATACTTCACCCCTCCCCCAATATCTTTACACTAAAAACTTGCATTAATTAAATATTTACAACAACATCATTTGGCTCTTTTTGAGGTATTTACAAAGACGTTTAGCTATATAATCGAAAAGCTGATGCTTCATCTTTTATTTCATTTAAAAAGCGTATATGACTATATATAAGGCAAAGGAGATTGGTATGATAAAAATCGACTACAGATTACACAATTTTCCTAAAAACATTTTTTTAAAAGTTTTAGTTATATATTTGGCAAACACACACTCTCCTGAGATAATATGGACTTAATATTTTTGTATAAATTATATTAATTTTTGTGTAAAAAGGTAATTTTTGGAAAAAGTTTAGTCAAATGTACAAGTTTTTCAAAATTTTCAGTAGGCAATGTGGTACAAAAAGCACAGTTTAGGAAAGTTATTTTAATTAGCTATTTATTATAACAATGAATTTCCAATTTTCCTGACTTTTCCAGTTAGAAAACACTTCCCTAACTTTTCCAGAACAGTAAACACCCTGCTAGTAGTTAACAACCTTCCAACCAATCCTCAATAAATGAAAAAAGAAATATGCTACATAAACCTAGTCCCAAGGACATTTTTATAGTGGAACGGAGGCAGCACAGTAGCAATCTCTGGTGGCAAAACCAAGTGTCCAATCATACCACAATTCTAATTATTTACATACCTGCCTGAGGTAAAACTGCATGAAAAGTTTTGTAGCAATCCGATATTTCTATTTGAGCATGTTATTTTTTTTTTGTCAATAAGTGTATGTTTATTTCACGTGGTGATCAATAAACATATTCTATACTTGTTATTTCCTACTGCAGTTTGTGTAGTTTCTAAGTTGTAATATAAATGTTCCGTTATTCAGACATACTGTAGGTAGATTATAAGAGGCAGAAGAATGGAACACAGTATCTACTACATACATTTGTAGGTATGCCTGAAATAAGAAATTTTCCTGAACTTTAAAAATAAATCACATATTTTAATGCAGTTTCTGCTTTAGAACTTAACCTGATTTTACAAATCTTATTTCAACGAAGTAAAATATTATGAATTTGTTTATTAAACAAAACATTTCACATTTCAGGAATACAAACTCAGATTTCTGTTTTAAAGGATGCATTTATTTATATATACACACATAAACCTAATAGTTATTGTGTTAACATACCCGGAACATGTTCACCTCCATATTTTACAGTAAGTACATGTCGTCCACCTTCTTGAGGCTTCAGGTAAAGTGAAAATGTACCATCACGATGATCAAACAATTCACAATATGCAACTTTGTGTGGGCCCATGCAATGTGCAGTAAGTTCACCTTTTAATGATATATTAAACAAGATTTTAGTTAAAGAAATTATACACAGATAGTAAGAAAAACACACCTCAGCTTTGTGTGCAACAAAAAAACACTTGATAACATATTTGAAATAAACAATTATACAAAAGATAAAGAAATTATCATCAAAACAATTACTTACACTATTGTGAAAGTTTGATTTTTTTAATTAATGATAAATATTTGTAGCATTTTTAATAAGACCAATGATTTGCAATATATCTTTTCTCTCCTGGTCAACAGACCAGATTTTGTTTCACTGAAACTTGGATGAATGGTTCTGACTTCGTTGAATTTGATGTCTGTTACACGGTCATTGCCCTGGGGTGCGATCCGCCATGATGTGGAGGTGGAGTGGCATTATACATGTGAAGTGACTTCAAAGGAACACTGATTCTTCGATTTTGTATTGTAGATAACTTCTGTGGAACAATTTTAGCGGAAACCAACTGTTTTGTTATGAGTATTATTTATCGTTCACCCACAAGAAATATGGATGAATTCTTAAATTATTTGGGCAGTCTGTTTGGTTATGCACATACTGTCTTTGCATAATCTGCACTTTAACATTGGCCTTCCTCCTTTGATGCTGCCTGTGAACTTTGCGATCTTGCCAACTCCTATATATTCAGAAACTTTGAGTTACCAACTAGACTTACTCTCCAGTCATGAACAATGTTTTGTTAACTTTCAAGTAATCTATCATAGCTATGCGGTAATAACCGAATGTGTCATCATGTGACTATTTTCCATTCATTCTTGGTTTTCCTGGGGATGTTGATGCTCGCACGATCTTTACGGTTGTCAAGGACAGGGTCAGATGTTTTTCTCGGGAGGCACTTGATAACTTTTTAGTTTCTACTATTATTCCATCTATACATTATTTTCCATAACAGGAGATTCATTGGTACATATTCTGATTTACTCATCAATAATATTGTACTGTCCTATTTCGACTCTGTTAAATTCCCGAGCATTACTTCCGAACCAGATCTATTTTGGAACTTACATGTTGTCTTTGTTGTTTCTTGTTTGTGTCATATCCTAGGGATTATATGTAGGGTTTGTCTTAATATCCTGTTAAGGCCTTAAAATTAGTGTATTTGTTCCTCATGTTACCCATATTTCATACTGTAGTAACAATTGAGCCTTCACTAGCTTCAGAAATGTATAAAAATCTTGAAAATTCAGTTTCAGATCACAGGTATCCTACAATCTAAACTAACCTATCCTGTAACAAATTCATGGGTTTGTTTTCATTTATCAACATTTAACAAAATGGTCTAATTCAGACTGGCCATTTTTTATATTCAAAAGAATTAATCTATGTGGCAAATTGATTGATTTTCCATTGAGATCCCATAGTTATTCCACCCATAATTGTCAGCAATTGTTTCCTATTCAGGCTCAAAACAACTATTTATTCCATCACATTAATTCTACTGGTCCTAGAGTCTGGAATGCACTCCCGAGACCACTAACTCACCTGTAGAGTCTAGCCATGTTTTCTACCCAGTTAAAATCATATTTGTTGAATTTTGTTGTGTAATATGGTGTTTTACACATTTATTATATCTATGGGTTCTCTAATTTTATTGTGCTTCCTGTTTAAGTGCTTTTACGTGTAGTTTTTTTAATTTATGATTATTTTCATTATATTTTGTGCATATTTCATTTGTTCCCACTTCTATGTTAAATTATTACCATTGCCTTGCCATATTATTGGGAAGGTCAGGGCTTGTGAAGTCATTTTTGTTGACTTTTTTCCCAGGCTTCCCCCCGGCTACATGTAATTTTTGTGTCCTGGATAATAAATAAATATTTAAAAAAAAAAGACAAGGAAAGAATGAAAAGAGATATCAAAATCAGTCAATGATTAAAATTCCATCTTCTCATCCTATCTACAAAAGTCATAAATAAGAGAATACAATGAAAGCTGTCCCACATTTTGAATTTCAATACTTCCAAGTAAATTTCTAAACATTCTATATTAAAAGTAAAAGCAATATTTGAAAATGTCAATCAGATCACAGTACACTTTAATTTTCAACTCTTTCTATGTATTGAATATATTACCAGGGCCTGCTTTTCGAGTGTCAATAAAGGCTTTAATTTCTTTTCCAACAGTTCCACCTCGTAATCCATCTCCTGAACATGCCACTTTTTGAGCATCACAGCTAGACGCTATATTGACTTTTAAAGGACAGCCTTTAACTTGTCGTTCAGACCACATGACATTCAACAAATATGCCCCTAATAAATATGTATAAAGAACAATAAATTTATAGAAATTACATAAAATGAATTATATTATCAAAAGAACTTATGATATGTAAAACAAATATAAAATATTGTGTGAGAAAAACAGAAATAAACACGTGTAGTTTTATTGCTTATTCAATAAAAAAATGTATTTTTGTAAGAAAATCATCGTTATAGGATTAATGAAATATTAGTTTTTGAATAACTTTTATGTTGCACTGGGGATGGATGCTGCTGCCACTTGAATGAAGCTGACTGGGATTGTATCTGCAGTGACTGTACTTGAGTTGAATTTATGTGGGCATAAATACCTGTGATATCTGAGAGCGTAATGTTTTGTAGATTTTGTATTTGAAGCATTTAAGATGGGTCTCACATTCCTGAAATGTAAGCATTGTGTGCCGGCTTATAGCCATACTAATATACAAAGTCAAATACCTCTGTCAAAACCAATACATTTATTCACAAGGATACTCTATGAGGTGATACACATTTGGTAAAAAATTCATTAAATTACATTTTCATTCTAGAAATTCAGCCAGAATTATATTTAGAAAACCGTTCTGATAATAAAAATTCTAACTAATCACATAAGCACCTATTTATAAATTTTATGCAAAGTAGGTTGATCTTACAAAATAATCTGCGATATATAAGCCTAAGTCTCTAGAGAAAAATGTGGATTTCATTTTCATAATCATAAATTAAGGCAAATGTTACCTATGCTCTTCTAAACAGAATTGTCACTGCCAAATATTGTAAGTAGAATTGGGCATGTTACTTAACTGTTCATTTGTGTGCCTCCCCACTCACTTTCCAAAATCCATCTCCTTCAGTCCCCCTTCCCTTCAGGAATTTCAAAAAGGATCTGGTTACTGTTTAGTTCAGTGGTTTTCAAACTGTGGGTCATGACCCGTCTGGGGGTCACGAGAAATTTTCATGGTAGCCAACCAAAAAAATTTATTTGACAATAACAAATTTAATTTTTTAACAAGTATCAGGTACCAGTAAACGCTGGACGCATTAAAACATCTACTGCCTATTCAGGGATTGTGACAAAATTTTACACAAAATGGGGGTCAGAAATGAACAGTTTGCGCACCACTAGTTTAGTTAACACATGTCAATTAGTCAACCGTTTTGAGATGTGTGGCGTTACATTCTACAATGATCACAAAATGGCTAGTTTAAAATTTTATCCCATTTACTTAGATTTATCAAACAAATCTAAAAACATGTTCTTCTTATAGTATAAAGTACATATGTATTTTCATAATATGCAAGTTATGCAAAATATGTAATGAATAGAAAATAAAGGAAGTTTTACAAAGTTCTATGTACTCAATCCTGGAACTGGTATTTCGATTGTCCACCTTCATATCTCTTCGCCTTTTCATGAGCTGTTTCGTCTTCTCAGATAATTTGCTATTGTGCTTTTTACAGGTTACACCACCAATTTCCCCAGCAGTTTCAACTATTGTCTTAACAATGTTTTCATTTGCTTCTGAGATATCACTTTCATCAATAAGTCCTTCCAGTGCAGAAAAGCGATTTTTTAATTCCAACTTGAATGCCTCGGTATTTTCTTTTAATTTCTTTAAATCCACCCTCTTACTTACTTGTTTCCTAATGAGCTTCTGCCTTTCTAGTTTAGTATTTAAGTGCATTTTACATCTCACCATTCGATGATCACTTCCAGTATTAAATCTGTTCAGTACGCTGCAATCTTCAATAATTGATTTCTTGTTTGCCAGTATATAGTCAATTTCGCTGGTTCCTCCATTGGGGTGTTTCCATGTCCATTTTCTTTGCGGTTTCTTCTTAAAAAATGAATTCATGATGCTAAGATTTTCAGCTTCGGCAAATTCTATGAGTTGATCGCCACGTTCATTCCTTTCCCCGTATCCGTATTTACCAACCGATGTCTCTCCTTGTTCCTGTTGTCCAATTCTTGCATTAAAATCTCCCATGATGAGCTTGATGTGTTGTTTCCCCTTGGTATGTAGCTGTTTGATTTCTTCATAGAATTCCTCAACCTCCTCGTCGGTATGGCTTGATGTTGGTGCATATGCCTGTACTATCTGAAGTTGGTATCGCTGGGTTAGTTGAACAACGAGCCTCGCTGCTCGATCTGACGTGCTTTCGACTTCAAGAAGGTAGTCTTTAATTCTTTTGTTGATTAAGAAGCCAACACCACTTGTTCTTCCAGTTTCCGTTCCTCTATAATAAAACAAATGTCCACTTTTAAGTTCCACCAACTCTTCACCTTTTCTTCTAACTTCACTGAGTCCTACAATGTCCCATTTGATCTTGTCTAGTTCCTCTTCCAATTCCTGAAGTTTTGCTTCAGAAGCAAGGGATCGTCCATTAAACGTAGCCAAGGTCAATAACAAACGGCAGCCTGGGCCATTCCAGTGATTCTTAGCACCCCCTGCTTTCATGCCACACTGACCGCTGCCTTGATCAGGAGCACTCCAGCACCTGGAGACTAGGGGCCATGGTTTCTGGTGTGTCAACATAATGGAGGAATTAGCCATAATTTCACCACGCTGGCTAGACGGGTTGGTGAATTAGCCCTCCCCTTCCGCCTTTCTATCCGTGTAGCAAATATTAATTTGCCACATAAATAGAAAGCTCAGCCTGCACCACTTGAAGGCGGGGTAGGACACTAGGTTACTGGCCTGGCCGGTTCCACACATCGTCACATACGTTCAGCGTGTGGGTCTCCTTCCAGTTAGATACCAGCAACCCTTTTGGTTTGCGGATATATATATATATATATACACACATATATATATATATATAAGCATAAATATTATTTTCATATTATAATAAAGGTTACTGAAAAGTATAACACAAATTTGTAATACAAGCTTCTGACAAATTCCATTATACATAGCCAAGGTCAATAACAAACGGCAGCCTGGGCCATTCCAGTGATTCTTAGCACCCCCTGCTTTCATGCCACGCTGACCGCTGCCTTGATCAGGAGCACTCCAGCACCTGGAGACTAGGGGCCATGGTTTTTGGTGTATTAGCATATTGGAGGAATTAGCCATCATTTCACCACGCTGGCTAGACGGGTTGGTGAATTAGCCCTCCCCTTCCGCCTTTCCATCCGTGCAGCAAATATTAATTTGCCTCTTGGATAGAAAGCCCTAGAAATAAAAGAAAGACCTAGAAAGAAATATATATATATATATATGTCTTGCAAAATGGTTGCATGTATCCAACTACTAGACCTACACACGGAAAGTATGTGATGTGTGGAACCAGTCAAGTCAGAAACGCAATATCCTAAATGACCCTTGAATGATGCAGGCCACTCTTTCTATTTATGCAGAAAAATTAAAACTACTTCACAGGCAGTTGTAGATTTGTCTTGATGGAAGAATTGGTTAAAATTTTGATCAGTGAATTTTTTGCTTAGGAAGATTTACTATAATATTTGATGCTGCAAAACTTTCGTAACGACATCTGAATAATCATTTCCACCTTATTGGTCTTTAAATACTATAAAAAATGAATAATCACATACACAATGTCAAAATATTACACACCTGGTACACTTGGAGAATAAACAGCTCTGTACATGTTGTTACCCATTGGAATAAGGCTAACAGGAATATCTGCTTTGACCCCAGTAAGATTTACTTCTGGTGAACCTGCGAAAAAAACATTAATTATAATGTATACTAATATTTTAATCAGCTCATTTTTAAATGAAGACACAGTACAGTATTTTCTGTGGTAATAATTGGAGGCTTCCTATCAACGACTTTTCCAAAGCTAAAAAGTGACAATTCAATGGAAGGTTAGAAGAGGAATATGGCATACTTTATAAATGAAATATGCAAAATTAATAAATGCATATCACGTTTTCATTTTGCAAATTCAGCCAGAATTATATTTAGAAAACCTCTCTGATGATAAAAATCCTAACTAATCACACAAGCACCAATTCATACATTTTACGCAAAGTAGGTTGATTTCACAAAATGATCTGTGATATATGAGATTAAATCTCTAGAGAAAAATGGGTTTTTTTTTTTGTTTTTTTTGTATTCATAAGTTAAGGCAAATGTTACCTTTGCTTTACTCTCTGTGATCGACATAAGCATTAATGTTATTAATTATGTAAAATGGCAGATTAACCTACTGCTGGCCATCCTCTTAAATCAAGTTTTTATGCAGAAATCTATTCTTTTATGCAGCTTTTATTAAAAAGGATTCTGGACCAAATGCATCATTAAATCTTCATGAATGTGATTATTCATTTTTATAATGCAACTGCTCAAATAGCCCACCATAACAAAACTGATGATGCAATACATCCTTTTTGAACCATAAAATACTTAAATCATATATTTACTGATATTTAAATAAATCACAGACTTGAGAACAATGCATATTTAATTACCAAGACAAACTGAAGTGAATAAAAACTTGAAAGGTTGTGTTAAAAGAAATACATGAATAAAGACGGTATGACATATTAAGTGGAAAACCAAGTAAACATTACTCACCTATGTATAAGCAAATGAAGTTTGCTTTAAGTTATGAATGTGAGAATCGATATTGATGATTAATTTGCACATATGAGTCATGTTTATATTATAAAACATAATAAACTAGAATATTGTCAACACTGCTTTTTATTTGATTTGTTACACTGCATTTCATAGCACAAGACTGAGAAAAGGTTATCTCAAAATTGTTCAGTATGTGGTTAATGTATATTTTGAGCTTGACATACTTGAAAATATATATGGACTCATGCCCAAATGTTAATGGTACAGTTAAACTTAAGACAGTTCATGTCAATAAAATGCATTGTTCCCAGACATTTACTTAAATATTAGCAATGACCAATGCTGCTTAACTTTCTTCTTTATATATGAATTGGAATTTTTTCAGCGTAAGAAGTGATCAACTACTGTCCCTAAATTTCATTGTTCCCCCATTTGTGAAAATAATCTTACATAAAAAGAGTGTATCTCCAATTAAAATGATATTCACATCTCATATATCTATAGCAAACACTACAGTTTTTAATGTTGAAATACTATTGAAAAAAATCATGTTTTTAAATATGAAAATACAAATTAGTTTTTGAAATGTATGGTTATTGAAGAATAAATGTTTTCATTGGGACTTTTATTACTGTATATCACATACCACCTTCCTTATTGAAATGAAACCTTAAAAAATTTAAAAATGGATCAAAATGAAAAATAAAAATGTTAAAAGTAAAACGAAATCATAAGCTATCTAGCATAAAAAAATACCCTCCTTTAAAAATACAAAAATAGAAATAAGTTTTAAACGAATTATGCATATTTTTTTTATAAAACTATCCAACTAAAAATTTAATTTCTTTTTGATTTATGCAAAAAATAAGTTTTTGTTATAAATTGGAATGGCTAGAAGAAGATTGTACATTAAAAAAAGGTAGATCAATTTAGAACATTTTGAACCTGATCTCATATCAATATATCTTTATTTTACATCAATATGTATACAATAAAATTTTTCCCAATAAAGTAACTATACAATAAGTTTTGAAAGAAATCAAAACTAATTTATTAAATAAACAATGACAGTATTGCAATTATGGAAAATAAAATATGCTGATGATTAGGGCTAGGATTTATATGTAATAAAAATTTCAAAATATTTACATAAAATATTTAGTAAAAATGAGAAAATATGTAGGAAAAATCACAAAATATGTAATATAAATTATTTTTACATTTTTTATTAACTTTCCAGAATTTTTCAAACTATACTGAAAAAGAATTCATAAATTTCAAATGCCAAATTACTTCAATCAAAACTGTCAGTTTCAACAAATTTACTGCTGTTGCAACTAACAACATAGTGCTTCGTTATCAAAAATAAAGCTGAACCTGTTTTCTCTGAAAATGTTTTTAAATTGGCTGAAAGACCTCTCCACATCACATGAGGTGATGGGCGAAAATTTGAAGCCTGCTATAACTGACGGCAAGAATTTTCTTTCTTTTAAAGTAGCACAACTGCCAGTTGTAGACCCCTGTAGAATGTTTTTTACACCTGTAATCGTTTCTAAGCGTGGATTATTGTTTACAACACTGTTTATCTTACGTTTTATAATTTCTCCAATGGGGCCAGGTATCTCTCTTAATAATTCAATCGTCTCTTCATATTTATTCAACATATTTATCAAAGGAGCACTTGAAGTTTCAAGTTTGCTAATGGTTCATTCTAAAAGTCAAATATATCTTTAGAAAAGTCAATTCCTCTAATAAGGTATCACTGTCCAGCAGAACTTGTCCTTTTCCAATGGAAGTAGAATCATCCGAGTCAAATTGAGAGATTACTTCCTTGATTTTGTTGAAGTTGTCCGCATAGTACCTTGAAGCCTGTAACCAAGTACCCCAATATGTAATGACAGGTTGAGGTGGCAAAGATAAGTCTGGAAACATTTCTTTTAGCTTTTCAGTTCTACTGAGAGCTTTAAGAAAAATCTTTTTACCTGTTGCTATCAATGAATCAGTTTGTAGGAAATTGTAGCAGACTGTTTCAGCAATTCTATGGAGTCCATGGACAAGACAAGTCAAATGAATCATCTTGGGGAACAATACACAAAGTGCTGGTAGGTGCTTTCTTCATGTAGGGCACAGCATCAGTTACCAACAGGTGTATTTTATTGTATCTTACTCCTTCTGGCCATAAAATCCAAAGCAATTCGTTGAACAATTTAGCAATAGCGTGATGATTACATTTTTCTAGTTGTTCACATGTAAGTATGGGATCGACGGCGATGATTCCTTCGGATGTCCGACAATAAAGTTTGCCACATATCTCCCCAGTGCATCGGTGGTTTCATCAACTGAGATCCAAATCGGAAAATCTTCGATTTTCTTTCTGATTTTCCGTACAATTTCGACTTAAATTATATTTAAGTAATTTTTTCATGAAGTAGATTCACCTGGAATTACTTGAACACAGTATTTTTCCAAGAAACCTCTAAACATTGAATTGTTTACTTTTGATAAGGGGATATCTGAACCCACTAGTGCATGGCATAAATCCAAACTGAAATTTGAATTGATCTGTTTACTATTTCCTGGAATGTCTGTAAAAAGCCTTTGTTTCAACAAAGTGTTTTTCGTTTTACTTTTTTGATGTTTCCCAGTTTTAATATGCTGCGAAACTTGAAAATGCTGGTCACAAGAAACAGACGCCGCGCACACACCGAAAAACATTTCCATCAGTTCTCAATCCTTCATCGGGAAAATCTTTAATAAGTGCCTTTATTTTTGATGACACAGTTGGTTTAATTATAGGCATATCGATTAACTTAAATAGTCAGAAGTAAATAATATCTGACAATAACACCAAAGAAAGGATTTCAGAAGAAACTTAACACCAGGTCATACAACTAAACAAGGGATGCTGTTTTGTTGTTCAGTGTTTCAAGTCTATGAAATAAAAAAATTCCTACTGAGTAACCGAAAAATCCCTGAACCCTTTTTTTTACACATCATTTTACTGAGGTAGTGCTGTCATCTATTGGTTTAAGGTGTTACCAAGTTTGAAAACTTTTGACTCCCAAAAAATGTTGGGTAATTTTACATAAAAACTTTTTAAATGATGTGAAAACATGTAATATATGTATTAAATTAAATATGGAATAATAATGTATAAATTAAATATGGAATAATAATGTATAAATTAAATATGGAATAATAATGTATAAATTAAATATGGAATAATAATGTATAAATTAAATATGAATAATAATGTATAAATTAAATATATAGATAATAATGTATAAATTAAATATGGAATAATAATGTATAAATTAAATATGAATAATAATGTATAAATTAAATATGGAATAATAATGTATAAATTAAATATGGAATAATATGTATAATTGAAATGAAAATATGTATGCGTAAAAAGAGTAAATATGTAAAACATATATTAAAGAAGTAAGGTAAATATGTATTAAATAGCAATATGTAAAAATATTTATTTACATATAAATCCTAGCCCTACTGATGATCATATAATCTAAAATTATATACCTGGTCCAGCTTCTGAACCATCAATTATGAATTCTGCTTCATCTCCAACTTTGGCCCCAGTGAGCCCATGACCACGTAACATAACTCTTGTATGATCAGGTGCTTGGGCAACCTCTTCTGCGTATGATAAAAGAGGTGATGAAGGAAGTGGCAAGTCAGCAAAAAATAGATAAATGACATGTTCACCTGTAAATACATATTTAACATAAAATAGAAGTTAAAACTATCAAATTCTACTTAATTAAACATTATATACAAAAATTGTAATTTAAACGTCTCAGAAGAATTAACAACAACTTTCATGAAAAAGCAACAAAGGAATAAGATAATGTCATTTAGAAAGCATAAAAATTGCTTTTTTCTCATATTAACATGTTCGTGAAAAATTAAATTTATCTATACCTCTACTAACCTAAATATGTACATAAAAAGACCTAAGTTCATGCACTCGTAAAAAACACATTTTTTCCCTAAAAAATCTACCAAGATTAATCTTGTTATTTCTCCCCCCTTCCCAGAATAACTTACTAAATTAAAACTGCGGCTATTTTAGTAGTTTTTTTTTTACACACAAAATGCACAGTGGTTTTCAAAAATTAATAAAAAAACAGAAAATAATGAATCAAAAATTACTTTGTGAATTTGTATGAAATTTGGTGAGAGTATGAATTCCATAGTTACAGAATGACATAAAAATATTTACAGGAGATACATTTTTTGCAAAAAATTAGTACATAAAGGGACTTGTCGAAGCATATGAATCTGAATAAAATAGGCAAAATACCTGAATATTTATTTATTTACACATGCTATACAAATCACGGAAACAATCACATGTTTAATTAATATTTTTGCATGTGAGGGTCCTGAGAAAATGCAGAACATAACCTGCTCAGGACCTAAGCAATAAAACCACCCGCTAAGTTGAAGTGCCTAACCACCATCCCACAGCACCTCCCCCCCTCTCAAAATTCACTCCTCTAATTAATTTTCCTTTTAAAACCCTCTTAAATTCCCCAAATTTTTTTATTGCTTTGATCCATTCATTCAGACCATTCCAGAGTTTAGGGCCCCCATATATTCAATGTTATTTTTTGTTTTTATCTGTTCTAATTTTTGGCACACAGAGATCTCTTATTTCCTTTAATTAAGGTCCCACATTTGTCTCATATCTGATTGCTATGTTTATTATATGACTATATTTAGAACTATTTAATCTTTCATATATTTTAAGCAATACATAATAATCATTTAACTTATCGGTATGATACCTGTATTTTCCAATATTACCCTCGAATCTCTATCATAATTTCCATATAAAATTTTTAAGAATTCTTCTTGTAGCTTTTCCAGTAATCTAAGATTAGTCGCACTCACATTACCCCACGAAAGTTAAAATAGATCAAATGGGAATGAACAAATTCATAATATAAATCTATTAAAATGGATTTTGATGATGATTCAAATATACCAATGATAATTTGGTAATTAATGATAATATCGAGTATATAATAGCAATGCAGGACAAACACTGATATTCCCTGCTGCTGTTGATTGCTTAATTAATCTGAGGCAACAGTTACTGTTCCTTCAGAGCAGTTACATGATTACCTGATGTCAGGGGGTAAGTTGAGGGCAGCCACCTATCTCCTAGGAAGGTGATCTTTTTTAAAACCTCGCCCGACTTCTGCAGTCTGATAACATGCACCATTACCACTGGTTCCCCAAATTTACATTATGCTTGTCATTAAGAAATGCTGTTTGATGTTTTTTATTTACCTGACTTCTAGCATTTCATCTTTTTTCCCCCTCCAACTTAGCAGTGCCTTGGAAATTAGTGACACAGCCACAAGTAATACTATATGTTTATAAAAAAAAACAAACCCCACCATCTTTTCAGTTTACAATTTATAATGGCCTGCAAAATCATGCAGTCTGGTCACGCCATGTCAAATCAACCAACAAAAAATAATTTTTAACCGCCACAATTCTGATTTTTTGCTTACTTATTGTATTTATCAAGACAACAAAAAATTCGAATTTCAGACTTTTTGGTCCCTTAGTTTTCCAGTTATTAGCTTTACCAACATTATATACTATATCGACATATATACAATATAGTATAACATTATTACTATATCGAAATAGCCAAATCTGCTGAATTTGGGGAAATTTTGAAGTCTTTAACCTTTAGCTTACAGGGCAGAAAAACAGAAATTTGTTGTTCCATATGGGGAAATATTGCTTCTTCTTTCCCCCCATGCAAAAGAACATAAGTGGCACCTGAAATCGTCGCTATATGGGGTCAGGAAGGAGGTGTAGCTGTGCTTAAGTACAAATAAACAATGCCAAATAACTTTAGTGGGCATGTATTGCACATTAGTGAAAGATAAGAAACCTACTCGTAATCTAATAGCAGACTGTTAACCAAGACAAAACAGTGAAGAGGAGGAAGGGGGGAAGGTCCTGTTTGTGCAACAGGCCTTTATCTCTGCCCCTTGCTACTCTCACTCCAAGCATCGAGCCATTTGTCCTATTTAAACTGACCACTGACTCCCAAGAAATCAGGGAATCTCTGGGACTCAAGATTCTGAACTGATCAAATGGCAATGATCAGCCATTTGTACTACTAAAGTGGCAATTGTTGGGATGAACATGGAAAAATCTCCGGGATAGGACTTATCCCAGCCCCGTTTTTTTGGAAGGTAAATCTACTGGGATATATGTCGTCCCACCCGTAAGCTAAAGGTTAAATAGCTATTAAGACCTATTTAATCTAGACAGATGAAATTGGTGTTACTTTCTTTTGCTTTTCTGGACCTTTCATTTGATATATAACGTGACTGTTTTCCCCAAGTTTGAATTTTATGAAAACTTCAAAACTTCCAAAAAATATATATATATAAAACACCCTTTTGATTTTTTTAAAAAACACACATGTTTTAGAGATGTTAATATGCGTGCATGTGTGGACTGCTAGTATGCCAGGTTTCATAATGGGATATGGATGGGTTCTTATGAAAATTATTTTTTTTATATTAACCCTTTAAGCCATTTAAGAGCCTGGTGCGCCAAAATTTTATCTTGCAGTTAAGGATTTTAAGCATCCTGTCAGACAAGGTTAAGAAGTTGTTTTATCAACTGGAAATACCACAAGCAATGGCGAACAATTTCTTTAGTGTAAGCTGCCCTTCTAGAGGCAGGAGGTATACGGTGGGAGATACAGAGACGTTGTGCACTATGCCGGTTTGCTAATTGATTCATGAAAGGGGACAAGAACAAAGTCTTGTTCTTTGTACACCCACCATTTATTTTGAAATTGGAAGCAGACTCATTATTGTCAGTTTATGGTTTGGAAATGTGACAAGTTGTCCAGTCTGATGCCCATTATAAACAAATAACTGAAAATCAGTAGCGGTAAGCACAGAAGCTCTGGATGGGTCCATTATTTTTGCATCCAACATGAAGCCCCAAATATATCTGGTTTTTGGACCACCCAGAATCCTTAAAGAGTTAAACTGTATGTAAAATTTGATAAATTTAATATGATTCTTATGGCACAGTTATTTTAAAATCGTTATAAAAATGACGTCACTAATAGCTATTTCGATAGCACTACAAGGCTATCATCATCAGAGCATGGTGGCCGGTGTTGCTATCACATTGGTTGGAAACTTGATTGGGTGAAAGAGTTAAGCATGTTTGTAGAGTTATCTGTAGCTGTGAGACACAAAAGATTTTTCCAAGTGGGTGAGATAGAGTTACTAAGGAGTTGATCATTAACTGAAACGTTGATGTTTGATAGAATGTGAAATGCCTCAAAGAAACTGAGATCAAGTGTTGAGTTGACAGAATTCGCCGCTTCAGTTGCGATTGAATGAATTCTACACATACAATTCTGGCGAATTTAACTGATTTTAAAAAATCGCTGGAGAGAGCCCGATGTCTGTTGACATTAAATAATTTGAAAAATTTTTAAAATGGTGCATTGTAGCCATTTGTGAAAACCTTGACTGTGATGGATGCAAATACTAAATTTGCTGTAGTGCCTGAACGGCTAATTTTTAGTAAAAAATTCACTGAACAAAACATGGTTGTTTTTATATTTTTCACCTGTTACACATACTTGGCAATTGCCAACTCTTTTCCAGTGTGTTAAGAAAGCCATTTTTAGGCTTATTTTCACTACACAGTAACACAGATCAAAATCAGGAAACTGAATTCCGGATTTTTTTGTCTCTGCTGTATTATTAGCTCATTCACTTAAATTATGCATCAAAAATTGCATTTAATTCATGCAATTGGCTATGTAGCAATGTGATGGACGTAAACAGTAGTTACACTCTACAGCCAAAATGGCCCCTTTGCGGACACGGGGATATGGTCAAACATGCCTTATTTGGTGTCCCCTACCACCCCTTAAAGTTTTGCCAGATATTTTCCAAACACCCTGTATAAAGAGCAAATTATAAACGCAATAATGAATTTTTTAAATGCAAAAAAAACCTTAATTATGAGGTTAATTGTGCCAACAAAAACATCACAGCAATCAACTCCGCGATAAATGGGACATACAGTAGTATATGGAAAATAAGTTATTTTTGCCGAAGTTTTGGAAATTATGAAGTTTTTAAATGAGAAAAATAGAGGTAATGATACCAAAACATCGTTTAAAGATTATGTTTATAAAGCTACTAAGTGTTACATTATGTTATGTATGCACTAGCAAACTGGCACCCTAGGCGAACAGCCTGTGTTCCGCCCCCTTAAAAAAAATCAACATACAAACACATATTAAATAAAAATAATGACATGCTTACATACGTAAAACATGCTCAATCATGTTATTATTACCTATATATCGCCAATACAAAATATTACATTACCTATATGTAGAGCCTGGATTATATGCAAATGTATATATCAACATAGAATTTTCAAATTTAATGGGGAAGCTGGAAGCGCATATTATTAACATTTATGCATTACACTGTATATAAAATTGCATTTTTTAAAAACCATTGGGGTCTCATATAACTCTACATCTATATGTGCATTAGGGCGGAGCTTCAGAATTGTGAACTTTTACTTGTTGTGGACTTCAAAAAAATTGACACCGCAGTTCCTTCTGCAGACAAAACTGATCTGAGAACAGACCAGAGATACCTGCTAGATATCTACACTACAGTGACAAATGGTATTTGTCCTGAGAATTTGTCCTATAAAAATCCTGGAAATCTTTCCCATGCCCGCTGGTTGACAATTGCTAATCGAATCTTACATGTTTATATTGGTACACAGGATCCCTCCAGTGAACTACAAGCTTTGGCTGAGTTTATCATGAAGGTTTAAGCACATGCGTGGTTCAGAATCAAATCGCACCCCAATTGTACTTGCCGCTTCATGCAATATTCCTTCCTTTCCCTTCTTATCTTATACCTGTCTATACTTTTATGTGACATGTCATATACTTTTACCTAATTTTGCATGTTTAAACCCTATAGTGGAACCGGAAGATATTTATTTTATCATTATACATATTTGCACTTATGTTTATTATATGTTCTTACAACTTTTCCGCGCTAGCAGAAATAGAAAATCGGAAATTAAAAAAATCACTGAAATGTGAAAATTTACACCATTTTCGACTACATTTGCATATTTAGACCCCAAAGTGGAACCGGAAGATATTTACTGATTAATCTGAAATTTTTTACATATGTTTCTGAAATCACTCCACAATTTTCTGCACTAGGCCAAAAAGAATTAAAAAAAAGTTTTTACGCTCTGCTCTAATGTGCATGTGCAATTGCATGTTTTAGCCCTTTTTAGCTTTAGTATATATAAATGCATATAAAACGGTAACTTTCCAGAATAAATGCTTATTTTACAGATGCTAGTATTTTTAACTATTTTATTATTCTTTTATCGGAAAATTTTCGCAACAATGCCGGAACTAAACTTCCCTCTTATTTCTAATTTAAGCAGAAATGCAAAGGAAGTTGTACATGTACATGTTTATTTATTTCCTAGGGAGCCAAAAATATAATCATAACTGAACTATACCACTATCACTATCAGAAAAATCGAAGATCTGGTTCTATACTGCTAGACTTGTAGTTAAGGTCAAACTAAAACAAACATTTACATACGATAAACTTTCACACCATTATCTATCAATGATAGACGTGGGTAATATGATCAGAGGTGGTTCGGGCCATTGGCCAGTCGGCCCTCATGAACGATAGGACTTGCGCTTCTGAATAGGCAAGAATTCACACCCTCTGATAATCTAAGGTATACACCCTTTCAGAGGACCCACTCTGCCCTTGGATATGATAGTCTGTAGCAAAACAAACTTTAACAGAGATGGAAATATCCTGGTAAAATTTCTATCAGTAAAAACGAAGAATAGAATAATGAGAGAATAAAGGAAAAAAAGTAATACAATGGAAGGTATAGGATTGGGTGGAATGGAAAAAATATATATAAATGAGAAGTTGACAAGATATAGAGGATATTTATTTAGGAAAGCACTTGTTCTAAAAAAGAAATTACAATTGAAATTTATATGGACAATAAATGAAGAAATAAAAATGAGAGAGAGTGAAAACACAGTTATAAATATCAATGACAATAGGGATATTGATAATCTTGAATGATGTATAATTGATAAACAGAAGGAAAAGAATTGTGACTAAGGAAGGATTGGAAAGGGTTGCAAAAGGACTGGAAAGAGTGTTGCCAGAGGTGATGGGGAGGGAGAGACATGGGCTTGGGTGAAAAAAATTTGGGGGATAGTGACAATACAAAAATAACAATTTTTTATGCAAATATTCAAAGTCTAAATAATAAAAGGGATGAAATAGATCATATAATATAGAAATATAATCATCCGGACATAATACCATTCACGGAACCCTTGTATAATAATGACAACATATATATTCATGAAGATTATAACGAATTTTGTCTAAATAGAAAGAATAAAAGAGGAGATGGAGTGGCAATTTACATAAGGACTTATATGTGAAATTTGAAATAGAGGAAGAAATAACAATAAATGAAATCAGCTATGAAGTGTTAATGATTAAATCAATTGAAAAAATGAAATTACTGCTAACGATTATTTATAGACCAGTAGATGGAAACCTTCCAGATTTTTTTGAAATGTTAAATGGACTTATTACAAAATTGCATATGGACAATAGAAACATTGTCATAACTGGTGATACCAATATTGATTTGTTACAAGAAACACTACAGAATTACTTACAATAATAGAATCAAGTGGTTTGTGTTGTAAACTGACTGATCCAACCAGAATTGATATAAGAAAAAGTTCTTTAATTGACCATTGTGATACTACTATTAATGATATTGATATTTGTGTTAAAAATGAAACACTAAGTGATCATTTACCATTA
>QLNU02015360.1:231007683-231024032 GCA_006491805.2 Dysdera silvatica
TGCATCCCTCAATCATCCGATTCCTACAGAGCAGCATGAAACAATCGAGAACCCGGTTACAGCTAAACACGCCAGACAGTAAAATAGAAATGACCGAGATCCCCATCCACCACGGAATCTTTCAAGGAGACGCACTAAGTCTCCAGTGGTTCTGCTTGGCGTTAAACCCCTTGTCAAGGATGCTGAACGCAAGTAAATACTTATACATGCTGAAGAAAGACAAGAGAAACCTACATAAAGTCTCCCACCTCATGTACGTAGATGACATCAAGCTATACGCGCCAACCATCACCCAACTCCGACAACTCATCAGTATAACAGAGACATTCTCCAAGCACATAGGAATGGAATTCGGCCTCGATAAGTGCAAAATATAGAAGAATAGCAAAGAAGATTTACCAGGCATCGAACTCGAAGACGGGAGAATACTGAAGACCTTGGACGAGGGTGAAATCTACAAATACCTAGGGGTAATGCAAACACGGCAGCAGGATCACAAGAAAATCAAGGCTCAGCTCAAGCAAGTATTCCAAGAACGACTCAGAAGCATTGTGAAGACGAAATTGAGCGGCAAGAACATCATGCAAGCCATTAACGCATATGCGGTACCAGTGCTCACCTACTCCTTCGGGATCATCAAATGGTCCAACACTGAATTAGAACAACTCCAGCGGAAAATGAGAACCATCCAGAGAAGAGCCGGACAACTACACCCTGCAACGGCAATTGAACGGCAAACACTACCCACGGGAAGAAGGAGGACGCGGACAAGCGGACCTCAAAGACTTACATGACAAGAAGATGCAGAGCATGAGGCAATATTTCCAGTTGTAAAGTCTCCGGTCACCACTCATCCAAGCCACAATACTAGCAGATGCAAATTACACGCCACTAAACCTGTGTAGTACCGAAGAGCGTGTCCTCGAAACAGCCAACGAACAGAAACTGAGAACTTGGGCCGGAAAACCATTACATGGCAGGCACTACAATGACCTGCAACAACCACACGTTGACAAAAAGGCATCAAATTCTTGGCTGGCCAAAGGCACTCTCCAGCCAGAGACAGAAGGATTCATGCTAGCCATCCAAGACCAAGTGATCGCAACAAGGAACAATCAGAAATTCATCCAGAGAAAAGATATAGAAAGCGACAAATGCAGGCACTGTCATGCGGCATCGGAGACAATCCAACACGTGATGGCAGGATGCAAGATCCTCGCGCAGTCAGACTACAAACATAGACACGACCAAGTGGCAAAAATAGTCCACCAGAAATTGGCAGCGAATGCTGGCTTTCTGACAGAGAAATGCCCATACTACAAATATGAGCCAGAGACCGTGCTTGAGAACGAAACACACAAGCTTTACTGGGATAGAGCAATCATAACAGACAAGACAGTCCCACATAACCGTCCTGACATAACCCTCGTCGATAAATCGAATAAGACCACGTACTTAATCGACATAGCAGTACCCAACACCAATAACATACAGACAACCTACACAACGAAAATCACCAAGTACCAAGATCTCAGACATGAAGTACGAGATATATGGGGTATGGAAAAGATCTTCATCATCCCGTTAGTCATCTCAGCAACAGGGATAGTACCAAAAACGCTTGCGACGAATTTGGGAATACTCAACATTGACCCAAACACCTACATTGAAATACAAAAAGCCACAATCCTAAACACGTGTCACATTGTCAGGAAGTTTCTAGACATGGCACATTAAGAAGTGATGTAAAAAGAGGCTTGGGAACATGGCGCTCTGCCCGTCCCAAAGCCTGTTTCCGCCAAGAATGGGCGAGGAAAACTTTATATATATATATATATATATATATATATATATTTAATGGACGATCCCTTGCTTCTGAAGCAAAACTTCAAGAATTAGAAGAAGAACTTGACAAGATCAAATGGGACATTGTAGGACTCAGTGAAGTTAGAAGAAAAGGTGAAGAGTTGGTGGAACTTAAAAGTGGACATTTGTTTTATTATAGAGGAACGGAAACTGGAAGAACAAGTGGTGTTGGCTTCTTAATCAACAAAAGAATTAAAGACTACCTTCTTGAAGTCGAAAGCACGTCAGATCGAGCAGCGAGGCTCGTTGTTCAACTAACCCAGCGATACCAACTTCAGATAGTACAGGCATATGCACCAACATCAAGCCATACCGACGAGGAGGTTGAGGAATTCTATGAAGAAATCAAACAGCTACATACCAAGGGGAAACAACACATCAAGCTCATCATGGGAGATTTTAATGCAAGAATTGGACAACAGGAACAAGGAGAGACATCGGTTGGTAAATACGGATACGGGGAAAGGAATGAACGTGGCGATCAACTCATAGAATTTGCCGAAGCTGAAAATCTTAGCATCATGAATTCATTTTTTAAGAAGAAACTACAAAGAAAATGGACATGGAAACACCCCAATGGAGGAACCAGCGAAATTGACTATATACTGGCAAACAAGAAATCAATTATTGAAGATTGCAGCATACTGAACAGATTTAATACTGGAAGTGATCATCGAATGGTGAGATGTAAAATGCACTTAAATACTAAACTAGAAAGGCAGAAGCTCATTAGGAAACAAGTATGTAAGAGGGTGGATTTAATGAAACTGAAAGCAAATACCGAGGCATTCAAGTTGGAATTAAAAAATCGCTTTTCTGCACTGGAAGGACTTATTGAAGAAATTGATATCTCAGAAGCAAATGAAAACATTGTTAAGACAATAGTTGAAACTGCTGGGGAAATTGGTGGTGTAACCTGTAAAAAGCACAATAGCAAATTATCTGAGAAGACGAAACAACTCATGAAAAGGCGAAGACTTATGAAGGTGGACAATCAAAATACCAGTTGCAGGATCGAGTATGTAGAACTTTGCAAAACTTTGCGCAAAAACATGAAAGAAGACATAAGAAAATTCAACTGTGAGTTAGTAAGGAAAGCCATTGAAAATAACAAGAGCCTTAGGGTTGTTAAAGGAAGTTTATCTGTTGGGAAGAAACACATCATTGCATTAAAAGGAGAGGATGGCACCGTAACAAGAAATAGGGAAGAAATACTTAGAAGAGTTGAAGAATTCTACAAAAAACTATATGAAAGTAACAGTGGATTAAACGAAGACGCCGAAATAGTCGAAGGAACAGCTCCTAAAATCTTAAAAGAAGAAGTTTCATTTGCAATAAAAAATATGAAGAAAGGAAGAGCCCCTGGTGATGATGGTATTACATTAGATATCCTAAAAGAAGCTGGAGAATATGTAGAAGACATACTTGCAAAATTCTTTACCAAATGTCTTAACAGCGGTAACATACCAAACCAATGGGATTCTGCAACAGTAATTCTTTTGCATAAAAAAGGTGATAAAGAGGATTTGAAAAATTACCGACCAATTAGCTTGTTACCTGCTATTTATAAAATCTTCACAAAAGTGCTAACACATCGCCTGCAGAAAAAATTAGATGCAGCTCAACCAAGAGAACAAGCTGGATTTCGAAGTGGATTCAGTACAGTGGACCATATTCAAGTATTAAGAGAATTAATTGAAAGAACACATGAATATGAACTTCCATTGTGTGTTGCATTTATTGACTATGAGAAGGCCTTTGACTCTATTAAAACATCAGCAGTCATCAACTCTTTAAGATCAACAGACATTGAGGATGTGTACATTGACATGGTGAAATGTGTGTATAAAAATGCAAGTGCAAAATTTCGGTTACATAAAGATATCGAAACTATTATAGATTGAATTGAATCGTAGCTAATGTGGTACTCTTCAGATAACTCACGAATAATGATTCGACGATTTTCCCGCACAGCTGAATGCACATGTTGGATGTTTTGATCAGTTTTGTTGGTTGAGGGCCTCCCCAGACGTCTGTCATTTTCGACAATTTCACAGCCATCTTGGAAATGTTTGAATCACTCAACAACTCTTGCATTGCTCATACTCTCTTCCCCATAAACATTCTTCAAATTTGCATTGGTCTCAGCATAGGCATCGTCAAGCTTTTGGCAAAATTTGATGCAGATTCTCTGTTCAACTTTCTGTCATAATGAATGCCCCACAACACAGTACGACATTTGTTCAAAACGCTGCTGTAAAGAAGTGGTGGGAGCTATGACTTTGTGACTTTTGGTGCATGTGTGGGAGGGTTCAAGGTCAATATCTGCCGAGCATCTCCACTTTGCGTGCATTTTCCTTAAGCGTTGAGCACCAGTCCTGTTACTTTTTGATCACACCTCGTACATATACTTAATGACAAAAAAGAAAAAAAACTATGCACACTGAAACAGTTATCTAATCATAATAAAACTGTACACAAGCAAGAAGGACAAAACAATAAGATGTGATCAAATTTTTTGAGCAATATGGCTCTGTATTTAAAACCAATACACCAAGAAGCATTACATCTTAGTATGTGGTACAGGTACTAGTGTTGTCAATACATGCAGATATCCTTTTTGGTATGGAGACATACAACTGTCAAATGTTGTTCTCGGGAAGAGTCTACTAAACCTTTTGTAATACTGGGATAGTTAAAGTACACTGCAGAATGGCTGTAATTGGAGCCCAAACATATGCTATGCTCAATTGTTGAAAGAAAACATGCTAACAGAATGCTTTTATGTTTATCTATAGAACATTCCAGTATCACAGTACCTTCAAGTCTTATTTTATGATAACCATATGACTTTACAGTTTTATTGAACTCTTTAATTTTAACTCTGGAAATTACATTATTTAATACAGCTGATCATAAAACGTTAGCTTCAGCTCCAGTATTTAACTTAAAGTCAATGTTCATATTCTTATTGTTAAGGCTTGCTGCTATCATTTTATACCATGAATTTTCCCTTATCGTGTCAATACATTTAAATTTTACAAGGTCAACAAAAACAGCAAGTTCTTTTTAAAATTGTTCCATTTGATGAACAGTCTTATCTTGTAGAGGACATCCAAGTGTGAAGGGGGTCTTTTGCTCACACTTAACACACACCTTGCTATATAGATGTCAAACTCTTGATTTGTGTCTTCTTCCACATTTCTTTCAGTTATAATTCAATGATTGTTCATGGGTGTTAATCTTTGTATTCTTCCGATGGTGCACATACAGGATGATTCAGAATAGATGTTATCACAATTACCTTTTTCAACTACCAGTTGCAGAAAAACTGCACGGGGTTTCAAATTATGAGGGATGTTGAACATGTTATTTAATTGACATAGGATGGTATATGTACAAAATACAGAATTTATTTTTATATACAAAATTCCCAGTTAGAAAAATATTGCTCTATACCTAACTAGTTAAATAAACAGTTCATACTTCTAAGTAGAATATTTACAGAGTTGTTAAAAGTTAAATTCTAACACTTAAATTTTTATCGCCATTTGGGCAATTATTTTTGGTAAAATAACGACAAACTTAGGAGATCATTTCTGAAAAAAATAATGAAGTGTACATGCGAACTTGTTTTGAACCGCGCACAAATTCAGGATTTAACCGAAGTCAGTTATTTAATCAAATCCAGAATTTTCAATATACAACATCTCAATGAAAATTTCACATAGAAAAGCGAAATATTTTTTGACTTATTAGTACCTAATTGGAAATTTTTGAGTAGAGGGCTTGAATAAAAAGTTAAATTCCATGTTTTTATACATATTTACCCCTGTTAAATAAATAACACATATTCAATATCTTTACATAATTTGAAAACTTCTTCTTGGAAGTTTTTTCTATGATTAATGGCTAAAAAGATAATTATGGTAATATGTATTTTGAATTACCCCACATAGCATGAACATGGGATCTGCATTTGTTGGAAAGAAAAACTATCTTCATCAGTTTGATCTGTTCCTTACTCACTTCCACAGCTTTTACAATATACATAGCTTTTCCTACACTTAAGTCGTTTATTTAATCGGTTATTGCATATCTCTAGTACAATTCCTATTATGAATCAGTCCATATCCTTGGTCTCTGAATTCGCATACAGAGGCTAATTTCAACTATGCGATATAGTTATCAATGGATTGTCCCTCTTGCTGGACAATGAAAAAAAAATTGTATTTTTCAAATACAATATTCTGTTTTGGTAGACGGTAATGTTCGAATTTATTCAGCTTTCATCTTTTTCACAATTGGTTGGCGTTTCTAACTTGAAGGTGTGGAATATCCCTACTTCTTCACATCAGGAACAGTAGAATGACGATTTTCATTTTATTTGAACGATTATTTTTTTTGGTCGCCTGCAAATAATCTCAAACAACAATGTCAATCAATCAACGTTTATTGGCGTAGTGATACCAACGCCGATGGTATGGCGTGATTAGATGGTGAAACGTTCGAAAGAAAATAAATATTTCTGCCTTCGGTGGGACCTGAACCCACGACCTTCCACTTGCCGGGCGGAGGCTCTACCCACTGAGCTACGAAGGACAATATATAATCTCTTTACGAACGTATATATATTGTTGCCAGTTATTTCGCAGAATGGTGTAGTACATAGACTACTATTTAAACCAAATTGCAAAGAGACTGGTATTAAATTGATCGAAATGCACGTTGCAGCATACAGGTATGTATTTATTTTATATAAATCGAACACTACGCAGATTAAATCAAACAACAATGTCAATCAATCAATGTTTGGTATCACTACGCCAATAAACGTTGATTGATTGACATTGTTGTTTGATTTAATCTGCGTAGTGTTCGATTTATATAAAATAAATACATGCAAATAATCTTCCAAATTGTTGACTCCATCTTTTCCAACTTTCTTTTATGTTACTGATCAAGATCTATAATTCTCCAACTGCTTTAAATATGCCATTTTTACATACATTAGGAATTATTTTGCTACTCTAAGAATTAATGTATTGTTCCAGACTAAGGTAATAAACAAATCCATATGTAGCTTCACATTAGGAAATTAACTAAATTCACATTTTAATTTGCAATCTTACTGCATCACTTTTACTTCTGACACCCTGCTGCATTTGGATATTTAATTGTTAATTAAAAGACATCATTGTTTAAAAATAATTTATTTAATATTGTGGAGACAGTACAACATAAGAGCTCATTACATTTAGGCATGCTTACAATGAAGAAACTGCACTCTATGCTCATACAATGGTAACTGTAATAGCTTACAGAATGGTTATGGTTAACCAGCTACCAGTTCAGTTACCGAGATAAATTTCATATATCACAAATATGTAAGTTAAGAAAACATAATATATGCTGAATACTGTAGATTTCAGCTTAAATAAAATTATAAATTTTACTAAATAAATTAATTCAGTATATTGGATATTAAGAAAATAATATTAAACACTGTCCTACACAGCAATATGTCATATGTGTATACATATATTAAAAATAATACAGCTGTACTTATTAGTACAAAGTTAATTATCTGCTAATTAAACAGTTATTCAACACTGACGTAAGGTTTAAAAACATGACGTCATGGAATCTCCTGGTGAAACTCTGTAATGTTCTGCTAACTAAACTTAAAAACATAGTTCAATACAAACCTTCTATAAAAACTTGAGGACATCCCCAAAGTCCTTTTGCCAAAATTTTAAATGAAGCAGGAGAGCCAATTTGGGCAGAATGAAGACCTTGTCCTTCAACTTTTGGAACTCCACCTTCTTGTGCTATAAATGTAACGGGGCTTCCTATATTAGTGAAGAATGGTTTATTAGAATATTGTATGTAAGTTTTTAAGAGAGAGAGCATACTATGTAACGTGTTATAAAAAAATAGGCTCATTGCAATATTTCATAAATATTCTAAGTATAAAATATTATTATTATACACTCTATAACAAAAAAATCGATGCACCAAGAAAGAGTTGTCCGATTGTAATGAAATTTCGTATGCAAAGACATTTTGACCGAACATGCAAATGATTAAAATTTGGTGTCCAATGAATGAATAGCGGGAACTCCAGCGCATCGGAACTGCGCATTCAGCAGGTGTATATAAGGAGCGATTCTCAATATGTGGTCAAAATTTCTGTTGCATTTTGACTGCGGATATCTTACGTCGACTGTAACAATGCCTCGCCGAAAGATTCGTGCTCATTACGAGCATATGTCAGAGTTTGAAAGAGGTTGTGCTATCGGATTGAAAGAGGCTGGTTGGACGAATCGAAGAATCGCTGGACATGTGGGTCGAAGCGATGCGGCGATTGGACGGTGCTGGCAAGAGTGGGTCAACAACGGCAGATGTCAGCGTCGGGACGGCAGCGGTCGACCTAGGGCCACAACAGAACGGGAAGACAGAGCGATTGTCAGAGCAGCTGTCACAGCACCGGATTCGTCGTTATCAACTATCCAACGTGTGGCCTGCACACATGTGTCCAACATGACCCTCAGCAGATGGATGAGAGAGCGGAATTTACCCTCACGTCGACCGTTACTCCGCTTACCTCTCATGTCTTTACACCGTCAAGTCCGATTACAGTGGTGCCGGGCTCGATCAACTTGGAACTGCGCTGACTGGGGACGTATAGTCTTTAGTGACGAGTCCCGTTTCCAACTGTGTCCTGACGACAACCGCAGACGTGTCTGGAGACGTCCAGGGCAGCGTGGGGATCCTGCCCTTACTATCGCACGCCACACATGCCCACAACAGGGCGTTATGGTCAGGGGGTGCCATCTCCTTTGATAGCCGGACCCCTTTGGTGGTCATTTCTGGCACACTTACAGCACAGCGGTACGTAGACGACATTCTACGACCGGTTGTGTTACCGTTCCTTTTGCGACACCCTGGACTTACGTTTCAACAAGACAATGCCCGGCCGCACACGGCACGTGTTGCTATGAATTGTCTTCAAGCTTGCCCAACACTTCCTTGGCAATCTAGGTCTCCTGATCTCTCTCCCATAGAGCACATTTGGGACGCTATGGGAAGGCGATTGCAACCATCCCGGAATGTTGACGATTTAGCCCGACAGTTGGAGACAATTTGGCAAGAAATTCCGCAGGACACCATCCGGGATCTTTATCAGTCTATGCCACGCCGGGTGACAGCTTGCATCCAGGCCAGAGGTGGACCAACGCCTTATTGACTTCCTCCCTTTGTAACGGTCAAACTCTGCAATAAATCATTCAATTGTTCTGAAATTTTAATCGTTTCTTTTTCTATGTATGTTCTTCACATCCACCAATTTTTATCGCAATCGGACAACTCCTTCTTGGTGCGTCGATTTTTTTTTGTTATAGAGTGCATATATATACATTAATAATTATTAGCCTTTTAAAATAGAATACCTTTAATGCATTCAAGGGAAAACTACCTAATTTTAAATTCTACATGAAAATAAATTAATATGACAACAATGGCATAATAAAGAAAACTGAGGTAAGTTCCACTGATTTAAATTAAAGCTTTTCTTAATTAAAAATTCTTAAATAAATTTTGCTCCACCTAATTTAGATTGTTGATAAAATCAGTTTCAATCTTCAACAAGAAAATATTACACATAACTCTCATTTGCTGTGTAAAGAATTATTGACCAAAATGGCTGAATCAGCATTAATTTCCTCAAATAATTATTATATAATACAATAAAAATTTTGTTTGTTGAACATTTCTATTCGCAGTGAACGATAGTTTTACTAAAACTTAACATGTTCGATACTCGTTCAATTCACATAAGACCTCTGTGGTTCAATTATTGTTTTGGTACTTTTAATCACAGAGATCTTATATGTACTCAAATGGACGTCATATGACTTCGAAACTCGTTTAACATTGTAGTTCCGTGCAAACCTCCAACCATGTATATGCTACATATGCTCGGAAACCGTGGATCCAGATTAGTGAGGTCAATTTTTCTATTTTCCTGTGTTACAGTACGTAATTATAATTAAGCATGGATACAAGCAGAGGTCACAGTGGTCATAACCCCCAAAAATATAATTTTTCACTGCTCCATTCAATTTTCGTTTTATTTTTCGTTCAGCAATGTAAGTAGTATACAAACGATTATGTTGGCCTGCTTATATAAGTATATCTGTTAGGTTCAAATACGGAAAACGCTCAATGAGTGAAAAAAAAAAGACAGCAATGCGTTGTGGCCGTTTCAAAAATGCCAAATCCAAGGGTTAAAAAAATTTCCAGACATGCCAGGAGCGTATCGGAGTCGGCCGGAAGCCCCATCCTTTTTCTAGGCTGCTATTGGAGATACGACTACAATATTCCGTATTCAGAGGGTGTCATGAGGGGCACTTGAAACGTTGCATGTCAGGGTTGTATCAGAAGGACCAGAGATCCATCTTTTTTTTTTTTTTTTTAGGCTGCTATTGGAGCTGCTATTACTAGTTGCAAAATAATTCATTTTTATGTTTGGGCTACAAATAGTTCAAATCCGCTACTTTTGGAGCACAGTTTGCTACTTTTTAATCTTCATATCTGGCAACACTGGTTAGGTGCTATCATGAAAATCAGTTGCAATGATCTTCAAGGGACCATACAAATTCGGTCATTATAAACAACAACTTTTTAAAATCACAGTACAGTAATACACTTTAGGGTTTTATAAATTGTTTTGATAGTAAAAAAATATTCAACTTGTTGATGTCAAAATTAAGCAGAAATATAATTAGAATGAAATTACCATATATACTAAATTATATTTATATTCACACTGAATACATAGGACTTTTTAGTTTTTTAAATTAAAAAATTGTTAAATTAGAAAATACAAAAGTATATAATACAGAAGACAAATGTACCTCTGGACCCTGGAAACTGGGGGTAGGGTGGGGCTCCATTGGAACCAGGGTGCCTTAACTGCTCCGCCACCAGAGCACAGGAATAATGCTGCTTTTCTTCATATTTAAGGTTTATAAGATTATTACCCTTTTCCGGGTTAACACAATTGCCAAACTGATCAACACATAAAGCAACTGGGGCATATTTTTTGGAATTTTTCGTGGGGAATTGATAACTAATAATATTTGACACACACATTCTTTTGGCAATTAATTGTGTTAACCCAGGGAAGTGTAATAATATCTTAAAATTTTTGACCCTGTTTTGCTTTTTCGAAGAGTGCAACTAATTGTTTGACTGATCTGTACTGCAATAAAATTCATTATAATTAAGTATATTTTTATTTAATTTCAAAAACTGGAAATTTAATAATTTTTACTATCAAAATGATTTATAAGACCATAAGGTATATTAACATACTATGGTTTTAAAAAGTACCATTTATAAAAACTATCTGTTATAATGATCAAATTTGTACAGTCCTTTGGAGGTCGTTATAACTGATTTTAACTCTTTACAATAACCAGAGGTAAATGCAATCCTATACTTTCTGGATAACGTGAATTACTATTGACACAGAGTTTCTGCCTCTCTCGGTGTTTGTGTCAATGGGATTTGACTGTATACACTAAGACATGAAATTACAACACTCAGCAAAAGCCGTTCAATTTATACAACTTCGATTACAAATTTTCGTTTTCCATCTGCTATAAATTAAAGCAGAACAGTTATCTTTAGCTTACATGTTGAGGAAAAAATTATATATTTTTATTAATTATACCTGGAACTTCAATTCCACCATATGTTATGGCTATTTTATATTTTCCAGGCACTGTAGGTCTGAATTCTATGAGTTCACCTTCTCCATCTGGAGTGCCTTTAACTTCAATTGGCAAATGTTTACCAAGTGGACTAGTTACAGTAACATCAAGTTCAGCATAACCAGCATCCTTTCTGCTCACTAAAAGGAAAATAATAAGCCAATTGAATATCTTAGAATTTGCGAATTAAATTCTTCATACAACATATTACATATCATCATCACCATACTCAACCATTACCTATCCACTGCTGGATGAAGGTCTCTCCAAATGCTTTCCATGCAAGTCTATCCAAAACAATTCTCTTCCACATCACCCCAACTTGTTTTCTTATTTCTTCCACCCATATAGTTTGAGGATGTTTTCTAGGCATTCGGTGATCCCTCGGAATCCAGTTGAGAATTTTAGTTATCCATCATTGATCAGTTCCTTTTGCGATATGAGCAGCCCATCACCATTTCAGCCTTCTTACTTTAACAACAATGTCCACTACTCTTGTATGTCCTCTCACCAGAGTATCTTTTTCAATCTCTCCTAGTTATTCCAAGAATGCACCTCTCCATGTTCCTTTGGGTTGTCTGTAACTTTCATATTGCTGCAATTGTTAGATTCCACGTCTATGAGTCATAAGAGAGGACTGGCAATACACACTGGCTGAAGACCTTTAATTTTAGACACAAAGGTAATTTTCCCTTCCAGGTAAAACTGTTTCTTCCGAATGCACTCCAGCTAAGTTTAATACGACTGTTGAGTTCTCCCATAATGCTGACTTTCATTGAAATCAGTTGGCAAGGTAAAAATATATGAATCAGCAATTTCTAGATTAATGTTGTCCACCTGCATTTTTGTTTTCTCTATAAAATTATTGAACAGGAATTTAGTTTTTTGTAGGTGCAACTTGACTCCAACTTCTCTACTTTTAGTAAAGAGCTCCTGTATCATGTCTTGGAGTTCCGGTGGGTCTATTGAAAAAGTAACAATGGCATCAGCAAAGCATAAATGATTTAAATAGTCATCATTTATTTTTATTCCTTTATTATTCCAATTTATCTTGTGAAAAATCATCTGTAACGCTGAAGTAAAAAGTTTTGGAGAAATGGTACCTTCCTGCTTTACACATTTACAAATTCTGATAGTTCTGATATCTTTATGCAACTAAAATTTTGCACTTGCTGTTTTATACACACATTTCACAATGTCAATGTATAGATCCTCGATGTCTGTTGATCTTAAAGAGTTAACTGCTGATGTTTTAGCAGAGTTAAATGCCTTCTCATAGTCAATAAATGCCACACACAATGGAAGTGCATATTCGTGTGTTCTTTCAATTAATTCTCTTAATACTTGAATATGGTCCACTGTACTGAATCCACTTCGAAATCCAGCTTGTTCTCTTGGTTGAGCTGCATCTAATTTTTTCTGCAGGCGATGTGTTAGCACTTTTGTGAAGATTTTATAAATAGCAGGTAACAAGCTAATTGGTCGGTAATTTTTCAAATCCTCTTTATCACCTTTTTTATGCAAAAGAATTACTGTTGCAGAATCCCATTGGTTTGGTATGTTACCGCTGTTAAGACATTTGGTAAAGAATTTTGCAAGTATGTCTTCTACATATTCTCCAGCTTCTTTTAGGATATCTAATGTAATACCATCATCACCAGGGGCTCTTCCTTTCTTCATATTTTTTATTGCAAATGAAACTTCTTCTTTTAAGATTTTAGGAGCTGTTCCTTCGACTATTTCAGTGTCTTCGTTTAATTCACTGTTACTTTCGTATAGTTTTTTGTAGAATTCTTCAACTCTTCTAAGTATTTCTTCCCTATTTCTTGTTACGGTGCCATCCTCTCCTTTTAATGCAATGATGTGTTTCTTCCCAACAGATAAACTTCCTTTAACAACCCTAAGGCTCTTGTTATTTTCAATGGCTTCCTTTACTAGCTCACAGTTGAATTTTCTTATGTCTTCTTTCATGCTTTTGCGCAGAGTTTTACAAAGTTCTATGTACTCAATCCTGGAACTGGTATTTTGATTGTCCACCTTCATATCTCTTCGCCTTTTCATGAGTTGTTTCGTCTTCTCAGATAATTTGCTATTCTGCTTTTTACATATTACACCACCAATTTCCCCAGCAGTTTCAATTATTGTCTTAACAATGTTTTCATTTGCTTCTGAGATGTCAACTTCTTCAATAAGTCCTTCCAGTGCAGAAAAGCGATTTTTTAATTCCAACTTGAATGCCTCGGTATTTTCTTTTAATTTCTTTAAATCCACCCTCTTACATACTTGTTTCCTAATGAGCTTCTGCCTTTCTAGTTTAGTATTTAAGTGCATTTTACATCTCACCATTCGATGATCACTTCCAGTATTAAATCTGTTCAGTACGCTGCAATCTTCAATAATTGATTTCTTGTTTGCCAGGATATAGTCAATTTCGCTAGTTCCCCCATTTGGGTGTTTCCATGTCCATTTTCTTTGTAGTCTCTTCTTAAAAAATGAATTCATGATGCTAAGGTTTTCAGCTTCTGCAAATTCGATGAGTTGATCGCCACGTTCATTCCTTTCCCCATATCCATATTTACCAACCGATGTCATCCCTTGTTCCTGTTGTCCAATTCGTGCACTAAAATCCCTATGATGAGCTTGATGTGTTGTTTCCGTTTGGCGTGTAACTGTTTGATTTCTTCATAAAATTCCTCAACATTTTCGACGGTGTGGTTTGATGTTGGTGCATATACCTGTACTATTTGAAGTTGGTATCACTGGGTTAGTTGAACAACGAGCCTCGCTGCTCGATCTGATGTACTTTCAACTTCAAGAAGACAGTCTTTAATTCTTTTGTTGATTAAGAAGCCAACACCACTTGTTCTTCCAGTTTCCGTTCCTCTATAATAAAACAAATGTCCGCTTTTAAGTTCCACCAACTCTTCACCTTTTCTTCTAACTTCACTGAGTCCTACAATGTCCCATTTGATCTTGTCAAGTTCTTCTTCCAATTCCTGAAGTTTTGCTTCAGAAGCAAGGGATCGTCCATTATACGTTGCCAAGGTCAATAACAAACGGCAGCCTGGGCCATTCCAGTGATTCTTAGCACCCCCTGCTTTCATGCCACGCTGACCGCTGCCTTGATCAGGAGCACTCCAGCACCTGGAGACTAGGGGCCATGGTTTCTGGTGTGTCAACATAATGGAGGAATTAGCCATAATTTCACCACGCTGGCTAGACGGGTTGGTGAATTAGCCCTCCCCTTCCGCCTTTCTATCCGTGCAGCAAATATTAATTTGCCTCATAAATAGAAAGCCCAGCCTGCACCACTTGAAGGCGGGGTAGGACACTAGGTTACTGGCCTGGCCGGTTCCACACATCGTCACATACGTTCAGCGTGTGGGTCTCCTTCCAGTTAGATACCAGCAACCCTTTTGCAGGCCATATATATATATATATATATACACTTTATCAAATGTCTTAACAGCGGTAACATACCAAACCACTGGGATTCTGCAACAGTAATTCTTTTGCATAAAAAAGGTGATAAAGAGGATTTAAAAAATTACCGACCAATTAGCTTGTTACCTGCTATTTATAAAATCTTCACAAAAGTGCTAACACATCGCCTGCAGAAAAAATTAGATGCAGCTCAACCAAGAGAACAAGCTGGATTTCGAAGTGGATTCAGTACAGTGGACCATATTCAAGTATTAAGAGAATTAATTGAAAGAACACATGAATATGAACTTCCATTGTGTGTGGCATTTATTGACTATGAGAAGGCCTTTGACTCTATTAAAACATCAGCAGTCATCAACTCTTTAAGATCAGCAGACATCGAGGATGTGTACATTGACATGGTGAAACGTGTGTATAAAAATGCAAGTGCAAAATTTCGGTTACATAAAGATACCAAAACTATCAAACTTGGCAAAGGTGTGAGGCAGGGAGATACCATTTCTCCAAAACTTTTTACTTCAGCTTTACAGATGATTTTTCAGCAGATAAATTGGAATGACAAGGGAATAAAAATAAATGGTGAATATTTAAATCATTTGCGGTTTGCTGATGACATTGTTATTTTTTCAACGAACCCATCAGAACTCCAAGACATGGTACAGGAGCTCTCAACTAGAAGTAAAGAAGTTGGACTCAAGATGAACCTACAAAAAACTAAAATCATGTTCAATAATTTCGTAGAGGAAACAAAAGTACAAGTTGACAACATTGAGCTAGAAATTGCTGATTCATATATTTACCTTGGCCAGCTGATTTCAATGGATGGTAACATTATGAAAGAACTCAACAGACGTATTAAACTTGGCTGGAGTGCATTTGGAAGAAACAGTTTTATTCTGAAGGGGAAATTACTTTTGTGTCTAAAAAGAAAGGTCTTCAACCAGTGTGTATTGCCAGTCCTCTCTTATGGATCAGAGACATGGAGTCTAACAGTTGGAGCAATACGAAAGTTACAGACAACCCAAAGGAGCATGGAGAGGTGCATGCTTGGAATAACTAGGAGAGATCGAAAAAGAAACACTTGGGTGAGAGAGCAAACTAGAGTAGAGGACATCATTGTTAAAGTAAAAGGGCTGAAATGGCGATGGGCTGGGCATATTGCAAGAAGAACTGATCAACGATGGACAACAGAAATTCTGAACTAGATTCGAAGAGACCACCGAAGACCTGAAAACGTCCTCAAACTAGATGGGTGGATGA
>QLNU02015360.1:231024132-231043282 GCA_006491805.2 Dysdera silvatica
TTACTTACTACCATAGTCTGCAGAAACAAGTAAATGATTACAAAGCTATAGTATAATATATTCATATTATGGATTTCATCAAATTGCCACTTAAAATATAAATGTCATATTTTTTTCATAATTATTATTATCATTATTATATTACTTCTGTTATTATAAGGTGTGGCCCACCGAAATAAAGCCACCGTGATTGTGTGCCATGACTGGCAACGAAACAAACCAATAAGAACGCAGCAAATATATTAAGAAAGTCTATATACAAATACATATTTACAAGGAGTAACTCACTCCCTGCCCCACCTGGGCAGGAAAAAAAATGAACGTGTAAAAAAAGAGGGGAAAAAGTGTCCCGCCGAAATAAAGCCACTACTGTTAATAGCCAATATATCCGCCATGATTATATATGACTTGGAAAACACGATGTGGCATACCATTTACCAATCCCTGGAGGACAATGGCATCAATATTATCCCAGACTTCAATGATGGCAGCCTTCAATTCTGCCACAGACTGAAACTGTCTGCCATTGGCATATACAGCCCTACTGAGGTTACCCCCACACATTTTCTTGGGAAATAAGATCAAGGGAAAGGGCAGGCCATTCCATGACATGCACCCCATTATGCAAAAAACATTCACAAGAGGGTTTTGCAACGTGAATGGGGGCGTTGTCCTGCTGGAAAATCCAACTTGGGCCACCAATTCTCTCTGCAAATGGCAGTAACTGGATTTCTAGCATTTCTTGGTAATCGGTAGCCTTTATGCGGCCTAAGGGGAAAGCCAGGTTAAGTTTACCACCATAGCCGAAGCCTCCCCACACCATTAATGAGCCTCCACCTTATTATCTTTTGGAGAAGATTTCCTCTTCTTTCCTCATGTCACGCCAACAGAGTGCAAGGCCGTCTGGGCCATCAAATTAATTTTTTTCTCATCTGAGAATATAACACGATGCCACTGGTCTTTCCAGGTTTGATGATATTTGGCCCAATCTACTATCCTTTGCTTGTGGATAGCTTTCAACATGGGCTGCTGTTTCCTTTTTTTATATTGGAAGTTTTTTGTATATTTTACAATCCGTGACAGGGTTGATTTTGTCACAGGGATGTTATCCTCTTTGGCCAATTGTCTGAGGGAAATACCACCTTGTGAAAAACGATGCACAATATCTCTTTCCTGCCTGGAAGTCATTTTTCTGCCTGTACACCTCCTTTTTTTATACCTGTACGCATTGCCCTGATTCACAAAATTGTCTATTACGGTTTTAGATCGTTTGATTTGCTTAGATATTTGTCTGTGTGAAAGACTTTGTTCCTTAAAAGCTGTTAGCTGGCCTTTCTCGAACTCTGATAGCTGGGTTCGTTTTCCCATTGCAATACTGCAGGAGAAATAGAAAATACAACCTTCTGAAGTCAACATTCGACTGGGATAGAACAGGTAAGTTATTTGACAACTTCCTGACGTCATAAACCTGTTTACCTGTAGCAGCTCGAATATTGAGAGTTACCCAAAACACTAATAGGGATGGTGGCTTTATTTCGGCGGGACACTTTTTCTGCTCTCTTTTTTACACATTCATTTTTCCCCCCGCCCAGATGGAGCAGGGAGTGAGTTACTCCTTGCAAATATGTATTTGTATATAGACTTTCTTAATATATTTGTTTCGTTCTTATTGGTTTGTTTCGTGTCCAGTTACGGCATATAATCACGGTGGCTTTATTTCGGTGGGACACACCTTATTATACTTTATTAGATTATTGCTTCCATTGCATAAATGGTAACAGGTTAGCATGGCTAAATTATGTTAAAGGAAGTTTTAAAATTAAGGATCATTCTAGCACCTTTGTAATCGTCTCCTCATCTATTCCTTCATCTTTCACGACAGTCGTTTTCAACATTCCTCTTTAATTTTGCTTGAATTTTGTTTTCTAGACGCAACGAAGACCTAACTGCGCCAAAACCTGCAATTTTATAAGGAATCCAAACCTTTTTTACCCAGGGAAACACACCCTTAACTACAGATATAAAGGAAAAAAAGTAATTGCTATGTACTCGCCGGAATCGAACCATCATTATTCGCACGGTAACTAACCACACTATCACTTCGCCACCTCATGACGTCATCGTGTTTTAAAACAGAAAATTGTAGCAGGAACGAGCATTAGCTTTACCGCTATCTATTTCAGTTTTGCTTTGATTTTCAATAAAGAAAATACAGGTGTGTGTGTGTGTGTGTGTGTGTGTGTGTGTGTGTAGTTTGCAGCTTAACTAATGGGAAGGGGGACTGCTAAGGAGGAGCTGTAATTCCAGGAAAGTACAGCTGTGGCAATTTTTTGCTGAATGAACGAATAAACTAGTTCGTCTATTGATCATGAATTTTGAAATTCCTTTTTTCTCTCCAATTCCTTTTCAATTCTTTAATTAATGTTTCCACACCTTTCTACTTGCCGCACAGTGTAGAATTTTATTAACATAGACCTCTACCATCCCAAACCAACTTTCACTCTTACAGAACATCTAATATTTTCTTTGCTGCATCCTCCTCCTCCCTTCTTTATCATTCTCATAAACAAGACCTTTGTAGCGCATGGAGGTCTAGCGAAAACTTCACTGGTACTCCGTACTTCAATCACTGGTTTGGTTTTGTATAACTAAATGTGATAAATTTATGCATTGGCGGATCCAGCGAAGGACGGAGGGGAAGACCCCCGTCATATGTTTTTTTTTTTTTACATTTTTTTTTCAAACGTAATTTTACAGGTAAAAAATAAAGACGACGAAGGATATTTTATGTGTTGTTTGTTACAAATGTAATGAACAAAAGTCTTACACTGGTGTCCAAATTCTCTAAGTCTTCAAGAAATGAGAGCAAGACTTTTTACAAGACTTTACGAGCTTCTCACCCTTTAAAGCTATGTTTTCAGCAAGTGTTGCGTTAGTTGAAGCGCCGTTAAACTTGCCTTCGAACGCGGATGACAGAAGAGAAACTTTTAATACACACCCACAAAAATATTCATATTGATGTAAATAAAGTGATTGACAAATTTTCAAAGAAACCAAGATGGCTTGATTTCGCACTTAACACTAAACTACACAATAATTTTCAACACTCACATAAAAATATAATAAAAATAAGTAACATAAATTACTAAACTACTCAACTTACTAAACTTAATTTTTTTTAAAAGTTGCTTGTTATAAAAAAAGTAAAATAATTACGAAGTTTTTGCAATTTAAATTTAAACTTGTTCTATTAATTACATTGTAAATTATCGTTTTTGGTTATTGTATATGTCTCCTTTACTAGCTTATCCTTCTGTCATACTCAACTATAATCTACCCTAAACCACACAGGCGTAGCCAGGAGATGGTTTTGGGGGTTGCAACCCCCCCCCCAACACTACAAAGACATTTTATATGTTTAACGTAGGAATATATGAGCTCTAGTTCTGTAACCCCTCCTTATTGAGCCTATAACCCCCATTTATAAACTTTCTGCCTACTCTTATGCTAAACCATATAGTTTAATTAAAGAAAAGCCCAGCTTTAATTCTTTGTTGTAAATTAAATATTTTGGTGAGCATAAAGGAAGGCTAGTAATATAACAACATTTACCTAAACTATTTAACACAGTCCAAAACTAAAAATTTTCCAGGTGGGGGCCCCCGAAACCGCCCCCCCCCCATAACGATATCCTGGATCCACCACTGAACTTATGTACAACTGTGTTAAGCATATGTATAACTAAATGCGTTAAACATACGTACAACTAAATGTGTTAAACATATGTACAACCAAATGTGTTAAACATATGTACAACCAAATGTGTTAAACATATGTACAACTAAATGTAAACATTAATATGCAATTAAATGTATTAAACATATGTACAATTAAGTGTGTTAAACATATGTGCAACTAAATGTGTTAAACATATGTACAATTAAATGTGTTAAACATATGTACAACTACATGTGTTAAACCAATTTATATAACTAAATGTGTTAAACCAATTTATATAACTAAATGCATTACACCATTTATAACTGTGTTAAACCAATATGCAGTGAAAATCGTTTATAACGACGCCAGATATAACGACGGAATTTTTACAAGAAGTTTGGTTTGCTATTCTACTCCATACTAAATATATCGGTTATAACGACATCGTATATAACGACGAAACCTGCTATAACGACAGCGATTTTGTAGTCTACGTAGATTCTAAGTAGGGAAATTCGTATCGGATATAACGACGTGACTTGACAGTCATAAGTCGGAACAATGTGGGTTAGTTATCAAAATTTAAGCGTTATTTTAATCTTGTTTATTTACAAATATCCGAGAAATTTTTATTACTGCTAAACCTGAATATTGAAGATAGTGAACTTAAAAAGTGATTTATTAATTGAATATCACGAGGGTCATATTCTTTAGGGGCCTATTTTATTTTTTCAGCGTAGAGCCCATAAAACCCATAAACCGGCACTGTTCGGAAGTCATTAGTATAATACAATAAATATTATTCATTAGATTTGTTTTCTACATTATATACTTTAGTATTTTCTAGAATTTTTTCAATTTAAAAAAATAAGGAAGTACTATGTTTTTAGTGTGGCTATAAATATAATTTAATATAAACGGAAATTAAATTCATTATAATTAAATATATTTTTATTTAATTTTGAAACTAAACAGTTTAATACTTTTTACTATCAAAATAATTTATAAAACTCTAGAGTGTATTATACTATAGGCTACTATGATTTTAAAAAAAATATTGTTTATAACGACTATCGGTTATAACGACCGAATTTTCGCGGTCCCTTGAAGGTCGTTATAACCGATTTTCACTGTATAACTAAATGTGTTACACCAGTGTATAACTAAATTTGTTAAACCAGTGCATAACTAAATGTGTTAACCGATGTATCATTAAATATGCAAAACCAGTGTATAATTAAATATGCTAAGGTAATGAAAACTAAATATGCTAAGGTAATGAAAACTAAATATGCTAAGGTAATAAAAACTAAATATGCTAAGGTAATGAAAACTAAATATACTAAGCTAATGAAAACTAGATATGCTAAGTTAATGTATAATCAAATGTGATTAGCTAATGTGTAAAAGCTAACCAATTGTTTCTGTGACAAGGTCAATCAACATGACCCAAAAACTACAGTTCATGTACATGTGTTTAAATTTGCAGCCATTTGAACTCAAATTAGCTCCTTCTGACAAACATTTTTTAATGAATATAATAAATTAAACCAATTAAGAACCAAATTAGTAAATAAAACATTGCCCATAGGAATAGCTGTATATAAATAAAAGCAAATTATTCTGTGCCTACGCATGTTTATTTCTATGAAGATATTCCCTTGTCCATACCCAATGTCTGTGATACAGCCAAACAATAATACGAATAAAGGAGCACACAAACCTCGGATTCCTTCCTATGGGAGTTGCAACGCCAATGGAATGTTGCTGGCGATCTGACTGACAATCACCGAATGTTGACATCGTTTCGCCGATCGATTAGATTCGGCTTTCAATTGCCCTGCTATCAAACATTGCCTAATCTTATCAAGCACTGCATCGTGTCATTACGTCGCAAAGCTATGTTCCGGCGATCTGTGGATTATCGCAATTATGTCAGTGAGATGGGTTACGGCCGACTATGACAGATCATTATTTGTGAGTATGCTACGGTACTTTAATATATAGTTGGCTAATGTAACACCAACATTAGTGCATTATGTTAATTATCATTGGTGCATTATATCAGTATCTCAAAAGCATATAGTTTTGTGAATCCGCCAAGATATAAAAGTTCAATATATAGTGCCGGACACTGATTTAACAGAGCAGCCAAACATTGGTGGTGGTGAGGGTGTTGATTGTGGCATAACCCCACTGCGATGTAATTATATATATAAGGCCTCCTGCTATTGTTCTTAAGACACTTGTGCGCATGAGCGGACACAAAAATTTCGTAAGATGGTTGAAGAATTACAACACAATATATTTACACATACATATATATATTGACATAAACTAGTATTAGACTTACACACACGCATATATATATATATCATCATCATCATCATCATATTCAACCATTATCTATCCACTGCTGGATGAAGGTCTCTCCAAATGCTTTCCACACAAGTCTATCCTGGGCCATTCGTTTCCACGTCACCCCAACCTGTTTTCTTATTTCATCCACCCATCTAGTTTGAGGACGTTTTCTAGGTCTTCGGTGGTCTCTTGGAATCCAGTTCAGAATTTCTGTTGTCCATCGTTGATCAGTTCTTCTTGCAATATGCCCAGCTCATCGCCATTTCAGTCCTTTTACTTTAACATTAATGATGTCCTCTACTCTAGTTTGCTCTCTCACCCAAGTGTTCCTTTTTCGATCTCTAGTTATTCCAAGCATGCACCTCTCCATGCTCCTTTGCGTTGTCTGTAACTTTCGTATTGCTCCAACCGTTAGACTCCACGTCTCTGTTCCACAAGAGAGGACTGGCAATACACACTGGTTGAAGAATTTTCTTTTTAGACATAAAGGCAATTTCCCTTCAGGATAAAACTGTTTCTGCCAAATGCACTCCAGCCAAGATTAATACGTCCGTTGAGTTCTTTCATAATGTTGCCATCCATTGAAATCAGCTGGCCAAGGTAAATATATGAATCAGCAATTTCTAGCTCAGTGTTGTCAACTTATATTTTTGTTTAATCTACAAAATTATTGAACATGACCTTAGTTTTTTGTAGGTTCATCTTGAGTCCAACTTCTTCACTTCTAGTTGAGAGCTCTTGTACCATGCCTTTGAGTTCTAATGGGTCCGTTGAAAAAATACCAATGTCATCAGCAAACCGCAGATGATTTAAATATTGACCATTTATTTTTATTCCCTTGTTATTCCAATTTATCAGCTGAAAAACCATCTGTAAAGCAAAAGTAAAAAATTTTGCAGAAATGGTATCTCCCTGCCTCACCCCTTTGCCAAGTTTGATAGTTTTGTATCTTTATGTAACCGAAATTTTGCACTTGCATTTTTATACACACGTTTCACCATGTCAATGTACACATCCTCAATGTCTGTTGATCTTAAAGAGTTGGAGACTGCTGATGTTTTTACAGAGTCAAAGGCCTTCTCATAGTCAATAAATGTAACACACAATGGAAGTTCTTATTCATGTGTTCTTTCAATTAATTCTCTTAATACTTGAATATGGTCCACTGTACTGAATCCACTTCGAAATCCAGCTTATTCCCTTGGTTGAGCTGCCTCTAATGTTTTCTGTAGGCTAAGTGTTTGCACTTTTGTGAGTATTTTATAAACAGCAGGTAACAAGCTAATTGGTCAATAATTTTTCAAATCCTCTTTATCACCTTTTTTATGCAAAAGAATTCATATATTCCAGCTTCTTTAGATATTTAATATAATGCCACCATCACCAGGGGCTCTTCCTTTCTTCATGCTTTTTATTGCAAATGAAACTTCTTCTTTTAAGATTTTAGGAGCTATTCCTTCGACTATTTCAATGTCTTCGTTTAATTCACTGTTACTTTCGTATAGATTTTTGTAGAATTCTTCAACTCTTCTAAGTATTTCTTCCCTATTTCTTGTTACGGTGCCATCCTCTCCTTTTAATGCAATGATGTGTTTCTTCCCAACAGATAAACTTCCTTTAACAACCCTAAGGCTCTTATTATTTCCAATGGCTTTCCTTACTAGCTCACAGTTGAATTTTCTTATGTCTTCTTTCATGCTTTTGTGCAGAGTTTTACAAAGTTCTATGTACTCAATCCTGGAACTGGTATTTCGATTGTCCACCTTCATATCTCTTCGCCTTTTCATGAGCTGTTTCGTCTTCTCAGATAATTTGCTATTGTGCTTTTTACAGGTTACACCACCAATTTCCCCAGCAGTTTCAACTATTGTCTTAACAATGTTTTCATTTGCTTCTGAGATATCACTTTCATCAATAAGTCCTTCCAGTGCAGAAAAGCGATTTTCAATTCCAACTTGAATGCCTCGGTATTTACTTTCAGTTTCATTAGATCCACCCTCTTACTTACTTGTTTCCTAATGAGCTTCTGTCGTTCTAATTTAGTATTTAAGTGCACTTTACATCTCACCATTCGATGATCACTTCCAGTATTAAATCTGTTCAGTACACTGCAATCTTCAATAATTGATTTCTTGTTTGCCAGGATATAGTCAATTTCACTAGTTCCCCCATTTGGGTGTTTCCATGTCCATTTTCTTTGCGGTTTCTTCTTAAAAGTGAATTCATGATGCTAAGGTTTTCAGCTTCTGCAAATTCGATGAGTTGATCGCCACGTTCATTCCTTTCCCCATATCCGTATTTACCAACCGATGTCTCTCCTTGTTCCTGTTGTCCAATTCTTGCATTGAAATCCCCATGATGAGCTTGATATATCGTTTCCCTTTGGTGTGTAACTGTTTGATTTCTTCATAAAATTTTTCAACATCTTCGTCGGTATGGTTTGAGGTTGGTGCATATATCTGTACTATCTGAAGTTGGTATCGCTGGGTTAGTTGAACAACAAGCCTCGCTGCTCGATCTGATGTACTTTCAACTTCCAGAAGACAGTCTTTAATTCTTTTGTTGATTAAGGAGCCAACACCACTTGTTCTTCCAGTTTCCGTTCCTCTATAGTAAAACAAATGTCCGCTTTTAAGTTCCACCAACTCTTCACCTTTTCTTCTAACTTCACTGAGTCCTACAATGTCCCATTTGATCTTGTCTAGTTCTTCTTCCAATTCCTGAAGTTTTTTTCAGAAGCAAGGATCGTCCATTATACGTAGCCAAGGTCAATAACAAACGGCAGCCTGGGCCATTCCAGTGATTCTTAGCACCCCTGCTTTCATGCCACGCTGACCGCTGAATTGATCAGGAGCACTCCAGCACCTGGAGACTAGGGGCTATGATTTTTGGTGTGTGTCAACATAATGGAGGAATTAGCCATAATTTCACCACAGTGGCTAAACGGTTTGGTGAATTTGCCCTCCCCTTCCGCCTTTCTATCCGTGTAGCAAATATTAATTTGCCCCATAAATAGGAAGCTCAGCCTGCACCATACGCTCAGCGCAGGGTCTCCGTCCAGTTAGATACCAGCAGCCCTTTTGCAGGCCTAGCAGGCAGGTTCAATATACCCTCTTAAAAATGGAAATAAAGAAGTAGGCGGTATTGAGATAAATTAATAATACATATTTTTTAATATTTGAAAAGGAAAATTTTTACATACAAGATAATTTTAGATGGGTTTATTCGAACAACCTATCTCCTCTTATTGCACATTACTACGACATGCTTTTTTAAATTCCCAAATGTGAAACTTCGACATCTATCAGTCAGTAGCATTTTATATTGTGAAAAAAATCACTCACTTCAACTGAGGTTGTGGGAGCATATCTAAAGCAGCATGCCATGGTAGGAGACATGGACAGCTCTACTATGGCATCACCACTTACAACTTTTCCTATATTTATAATGTATTCATAGTCTTGATTCTCATGTTGGTGGGGGAGAGGGATGGCATCTGACCAAAAAATGAAGCACCCATATTTGACGGTGTCCGTTAAAAGGGATTTTACTATATATATATAGAGCAATTCTAAGAGATATATAAAAATACAAAGCAAACAAACTCAAAACAAATACAAATCGAAACAGGCATTTTCGGCAAAAAACTTCAAAAAAGGCATTTTACTAAAAAAAATTAAAAATTGACAAAAAAAGGCATTTATGGCATTTTGCCTGAACTTCCGAGCTCTATTTATAGCTGATGATTATTACATATCTGCCCTGCAGAGATGCAGTGGTAATATGTTTGCCTAATGCACCATTAAATCATGCTTGTCTCCAACTGGTGTACGAAAAAAAGTTTGCCGACTAATGGCTCTCTGTGGTCAGGGATTGGTTCCTCAAGTCTTAAGTAGTTCGGATTCCTTGGAAAACTGTAGGTCCTAGACATGCCTGTATCCAGAGGGTGGATCTTAGGGTGCAGCCCTCCCCCCTGAAACTAAATTTTTAATGGGACTTGGCTACGGCCTTGCATGCTGTGATTGTATCAATACATGCTGTAAAAATTTTTGAACCCCCCCTTGAAATTAAATCCTGGCTACGGTCTTGGTCCTGGAGCAACATGATCTTGAATGTTCTTGTACTACAAAACTCAAACATATGTTAGGTAGCTAATAAATGTTATTTGATTTTATTTTCTAAAAATATTTATAATATTCTTTAAATCTGTGTACATATGTAAATATATTTGAATTTTCATAGGTCCACATCAGGTATTTGTAACTTTAGATGATGTTGCACTGCCTGGAAGTCCGTTCATTTGTAATGTGTATGATGTTTCAAAGGTTAAAGTCTCCAAACTAAATTCTGCTGTTGTCGGGAAGCAAAGCACATTTCAAGGTTTGTATTACGTTTTAGTTTATATTAAATTATTCCAATTGTTCGAGACGAAAATAGTAGTTAATTTGATTTTGCTTTTTTAATATATCAATAAAATTGACTTGTTTTAGTCGATGCGTCACAGGCTGGTGAAGGTACCTTGGAGTTAGTTGTGACAACAAGAAAATCGTCAGTAAGAGCAGAGGTTTCAATGAAGAGCAGAGGACTTTATGATGTTACATTTGTTCCTCAAGACAAAATTTCTCATTATGTTAATATAACGTTTAATGAAGAAGATGTCCCTGGTAAATCTTTTTTAACATGTTAACATAAATTAGTAAATATAAAAATGGATTATGTGCCATGCTGTAGCATAGAACATAAACCTGTTTCACATTCAGTGAATTCATATGCCTATTAAAAGTTCAATTTTATGACTTATAACTCATAACAAATGAAATATTTCCATGCATTACACTAAGAAAAGAACAGCAATTAAATTTAACGGATAATGTTCGATATATTTATACTGTTCTTTTACTGGTATTGCTTGCTTTTTTATATCACTATCTTACATTTTTTAACAAAATTCTCATCTTCAGTTTACTGATACTGTATAATCGTAATGCCCCTTTTCAGTTCGTTTACAAAGTGATAAGTTTATCAATGACTTAATTTTGTAAGATATGAATAAATTTGTATTTTAGGAAGTCCGTTTAAAATTGAGGTCCTTCAACAGTCATCTGCAGGTAAAGGCCAACATGCTATTTTAGCGAATGGAGAAGGACTGAAACAAGGTCTTGTGGGATCAGTTAATTCATTTGATATTGATACTAATGGGATTGAGGGAAATGTAGATGTTCGTGTTACTGGTAAGTTTATTTCTTAATTTATTATAGTAGGTTATTATACACTATTGTAGTGTGTGTACACACACACATTTATATATCAGTGGCAGCTTGTGGCAATATATGCAGGGTGTGCATGAAGGCTAATTCACCAAAACACATGAATTTACTGCCTATACTCGTCAAGAAACTGGTTTTTACCTCATTCAGTAAATAAGAAAGAAATTTAAGGTAACTTTAGGTTTTGGTGAATTGGCTTCATGCACATACCCTAAAATCTCGCCACCCGCCGCTACTGAGACACACACATATATATACAGGGTGTCTCAGCACCAGGGTTGCAAACATCTAGGAGAGGTATGGTACACCTAGACGAACAATATTTGTCATAGAACCTAGGGTCGCAAACCACTCACAGCGCCAGTTCTAAAACCGTCCAGCATGCACAAATAGTGACAACCAGTGCATGAGAAGCGCAAAATGCGATGTCCTAATCATCTATGCACTTGAGCAGCTGACCTGAGTTTTATCTGGCGCTTTTCACGCACTGGTTGTAAATATTTGTGCATGCTGGACGGTTTTAGAACTAGCGCTGTGAGTGGTTTGCGACCCTAGGTTCTATGACAAATATTGTTCTTCTAAGTGTACCCTACCCCTCCTAGATATTTGAATTCTCCTTCATCCTTGTGCATCTTCAAAAATGTAAGGAAGAAGTGAACTAGCATTTTGACAAAATTTTCTTTCATTGTAGAAATATGAAAACTTAATGATTTAAATATAATTTATAAAAATATCAATGAAAGTGCTTATTCTTTGTCTTCAATGTTTAAAATATTTTATGTACATATGATTATTATTGCATTCTTTCTATTTACTTCTAATGACTAAACTTAAATCCTATAAATGAAGATACCAAAGGCATAGTATTACACCCTGCGATATTGCAATGTGGTAACGCGTTCGCCTAGTGCGCCGCTAATCCGGGTTCGACTCCCAGCAGTGCAAAAAGAACGCTTACTCAGAGATCTCATAAAGATCGCACTGCTCACTGTAGTCCGGGGTTTGGTTCCCTAGGCCTTAAGAGGTTCGGATTCCTCGGAAAACAGTAGGTCCCGGCGCAGCATGACCACTGTAGTCTTTGAGCCGTAAAACCACAAAATAAACAAACAAATCATATTATTACAAAATTATAAGAAAATAGAAATTACAAGAATAATGATATTCTAAGAATGTTAAAATTTTAAAAAATAGATCTGGTATCAGAAAGATTTTTAAAAGGACCAAAGATTGGGCTTATGTAAGGTAGGGCATTTAAAGGGTTTTGATCCTTGGTAACTAAGGTTTTTATGTAAAGTTTTTATATGTGGCTTATAAAAGTACAACCCTTGGTTATAAATGCTGTTTCAGCTTATGCTCGCTATCTTTAAAATAGGAACAAAATTGAAGGGGGAGAAAAAGTATATGTTAATAAATTATCATAATCTTTATTACATATCAGAACATATTCAAGCCACCATAAATTTAAGGGCTTAATCAATGTATAGAGATATTAATTTTCTTACACACTGACTCCACCTTATTTGGTGCAGAATAACCTCTGCTATCTTTGTGCCATAAAAATTCAACCAACTTATAAACTGCCAGCCATTAAAAGTGCAACACCAAGAATGACAAGTGACATATATTGAATATGTAGTTTGTGCTACAAGGATAAATAAATTACAAATACAACTTGGTTAAGCTTTTGAATATAAATTAATCAGTATCTTGTTAAGCAACTTTGAATTACCTTTTAGGCCCTGCAGGTGTTCCTGTACAATCAACTATTACAAGTGTAAAGCATGGTTCACACAGAGTAGAATATCAAGCTCGCGAAGTTGGAACATATAAAATAGAGGTATTGCATCAGGGTAGTACCATTTCTACTAAACCATTTCTTGTAGAAGTTTGCGATCCTAGTAGGGTCAAAGTCACTGACGTTGAAGATGGCATCATTGGAAGAGAACAAACTTTTAAAGGTACATTATATTTCTGATTTACTTTTTTGAGCTTTTATCCTAAAAGGAAAGTCAGTTTCATTATTAATAACAGGCAATGTGAAATTTTTTTTAATTTTTGGAAAATGATATTGCAGTGATTTATGCAAAGTATGTAAAGTTTAAAGAGAATAATAAAAACATTTTTATTGATTGTTTATTTTAACCTCATTATTAATTTATTCAAAGCCATGTTTCATTTCTGGGCACAATTGATTCGTTGGAAAGCAAAATAAAATTAAAAATTATTTTGACAGCTTGGTATTCTAATTTTAAATTTAATTCTTTTAAACATTTTTATTTAAAGTGGATGCATCAAGAGCTGGGAGAGGTACTCTTACTATATCTATTTCTGCAGCTGGTAGAGATGTAAAATATTCATTAAGGGAAATCAATTCTGGTGTTTATGAAACAACATATGTTCCTCTTTCTGATCATGCTCATAAAATTGATGTTTTTTATAATGGACATCAAGCTCCAGGTGGGTAATATTTCATATTTATATCCATGTTAGAACTAAGTTAAGCGTATATATATTGGCCTATATTTTTAATTTAAATGATCATTTTTCAGGTTGCCCTCAACTTGTTGAAATCCATGATCCAAGTAATTCTATAATTGCACATGGTTCAGGGCTCAAGTCTTCACCTACTGGCAAAACAGCATCATTTATTATTGAAACTGGTGGTTTTGCTGAAGCAAGAGATTTTGACATAATAGCTATAAGTAATATATATATTAAGTTTGCGTATATATGTACATATATATATATATATATTGGCGCAGTATAGCCCAGATGCTCTTGCGCCATAAAAAAGCCAAACAATCAATCAATATGCATATATATTTATATTGTTGAGAAAAAAAGACAACACCTAAATATGGAATAACAGAAAACTACAATAGAACAACCCCATAAAAAACACCAAACAACATAAAAAAGAAGCAAGACCAAATATGAAAAATTAAAAAATTGAAAAGAAAAAATATTGAAAATAACCCGAGGTGCAGAACTTCGTCAGGGGAGAATCCACACGAGGGGTAATAAATAAATAGGAGTGTTTGTGTTAACAATGCCATCATTTGCTAAAATGTCATGCATTCTCCTAATGGAGTTCATGGTTCACACATTTTTTCTTTGAGATTTTTAACATAAGTACTTTTTTCTTTATATTGGGCCGATATTTATTAGGTATGAGCAGGCCCATGCTGAGAAGAAATTAGTTTTCCTATTTCCTTATTTATTCTATTCTTTAAATTATATATATACAGGGTGATTATAATTAAAGTTCAACTTTCAAAAAGCTGTAAAAAAAGAACCACTGCTCAGAATGACCTGAATTTTGAACTGGATATATTCAAAGAAGGGGGAAATAGTATGTCATAAGGAAAAAAAGTAGTTCCAAATTTTAGCTATAGATTGCACTTTAAGCGTCATAACGTAAATGGATTCGGCTACAAGTGATATTTGAATCGCAATACAATGACTATGGCGTGAGTTGCACATTAAACCAACTGTACTGTTCAACGTGCTTGACTGTACCTTTTTTTAACATTGAAAAAATGACTTCCAAGTCATTTAACAGTTGTGGCACTGTTAGCGGAAAGTCCATCCACCGTGACAGGGTCGTACCACATCAGATGGGAAAAATCGGTTTTTAATTGTCCTGAGGCTAAAAACCGCATAAAAAGCAACAAGGAAATCGGTTTTTAATTATTACCAGACTTGCGCAAAACATGTTCAATATGTTGTCCACCGTTTTCTCCCACAAGTTGAAACCGATAAACAATATGTTCCACAACAGATCGGAATACCTCAGGGGTCACGTTGTGAATATGTTGTGCAATTCGTGCCTTCAATTCAGCTAAATTTGCAATCGGACTACTGAACACAACACTTTTTAGGTAACCCCACATCCAGAAGTCACAAGGATTAAGATCAGGCGATCTTGATGCCCAGGCTGTTGGAAAATGATGGCTGATAATTCTATCATTTTCAAAATGCCTCTTCAGCAGCTGCTTCACTGGCTTTGCAATGTGTGGAGGAGCACCATCTTGCATAAAAATGATGCTACCCACACACGCACGCTGTTGAAGTGTTGGAATGACGTGGTTGCGCAAAAGACTCTCATAGCGTTTACCATTGACGGTACAGGTAACAGGACCTGCATGACCCATCTCTTCGAAAAAAATGGCCCTACGATATACGGTGGCGCCAACCCGCACCACATAGTTACCTTTGCAAAATGAAGAGGTATTGGTTCATGTTAGAACAGGTTTTCCATTACCTATATTCTGCAATTCTGAGTATTGACATGTCCTTGGAGATGGAAATGGGCTTCGTCGATCCACGAAATGTTCCATGGCCATTCATTGTCCAATTCCATGCGAGCAAGAAATTCTAGAGCAAAAGTGTGTCTTACTGGCGGGTCAGCAGGAAGCAAATCCTGAACATGGGTAATTTTGTATGAATAGCAATACAGGATGTTTCGTACAATTTTATGCACCGTGTTCACAGATATGTCCAAAGTTCAAGCAATTCCCCGTGCACTGCACGTTCGCACACCGCTGCTCGTCTTTTCCTGGAATGCTGTGAGCACATCTTCTACTGACGTCGAAGCAATTGGTTTCCTTCCTCTGCCAGATTTCACTTCAACAGAACCTGTCTCTTTGAATTTCCTAATCATTTTCTCCAGACCCTTCGCAGACATCGGACCACAGCCTTTTTTTCATACCCTTTACTGTCCGGAACTTCTTCAGAGCTACTGGCGCACAGTCACCGTTCTTGTAAAAGAGTTTCACAAGCAGAGCGCGATGCTTCATTGAGAGTCGTAATGACTTCTCCAAACTTCTAGGAAACACTATGTACCCCGGTTTTGATCAGGCATGAAGGCAATACTTCCAGTTGAAGAGTCCCCGATCGCCACTCATCCAAGCCATAATACAAGCAGATGCAAATTACACGCCACTAAACCTGTGTAGTACCGAGGAGCGTGTCCTCGAAACAGCCAACGAACAGAAACTGAGAACTTGGGCGGGAAAACCATTACATGGCAGGCACTACAATGACCTACAGCAACCACACGTTGACAAAAAGGCATCAAATTCTTGGCTGGCCAAAGGCACTCTCCAGCCAGAGACAGAAGGATTCATGCTAGCCATCCAAGACCAAGTGATCGCAACAAGGAACAATCAGAAATTCATCCAGAGAAAAGACATAGAAAGCGACAAATGCAGACACTGTCATGCGGCATCGGAGACAATCCAACACGTGATGGCAGGATGCAAGATCCTTGCGCAGTCAGACTACAAACATAGACACGATCAAGTAGCGAAAATAGTCCACCAGAAATTGGCAGCGAATGCTGGCTTTCTGACAGAAAAATGCCCGTACTACAAATATGAGCCAGAGACCGTGCATGAGAACGAAACACACAAGCTTTACTGGGATAGAGCAATCATAACAGACAAGACAGTCCCACATAACCGTCCTGACATAACCCTCGTCGATAAATCGAATAAGACCACGTACTTAATCGACATAGCAGTACCCAACACCAATAACATACAGACAACCTACACAACGAAAATCACCAAGTACCAAGATCTCAGACATGAAGTACGAGATATATGGGGTATGGAAAAGATCCTCATCATCCCGTTAGTCATCTCAGCAACAGGGATAGTACCAAAAACGCTTGCGACGAATTTGGAGATACTCAACATTGACCCAAACACCTACATTGAAATACAAAAAGCCACAATCCTAAACACGTGTCACATTGTCAGGAAGTTTCTAGACATGGCACATTAAGAAGTGATGTAAAAAGAGGCTTGGGAACATGGCGCTCTGCCCGTCCCAAAGCCTGTTTCCGCCAAGAATGGGCGAGGAAAACTTTTATATATATATATATATATTATTGTGTAAGAATACAAGCTACCGGCTATTCAAATATTACGTAAGCATCTTTGGGAGAGCGGGTTTTGGATTGGTTCATTTTTGCTGACAATGGGGAGAGGGAAGTCTGAACCATGATTGCGTAAGACACAAAAGTAATAGAACACATAATCAGTCAGAAGGTGACAGCAGCCCTAATAGAACTGAAATACATGTATGAATGACATTGCGAGTAAAAGATATAAAATACACATAACCGCGGTTGAATAGTTAACTATTTAAACCAGTGGCTTTCATCCTTTTTCGCTCGGGAGCCTTTTCTATGCTCCCCATGTCCCCCCTAATATTTTTAAATTATTATAAATATATTATTTTTAATAAATGTATTTTATTAAATCCATTTCTTATATATTACACTAGTTGCTTACAACGTAAGAAATATTAACAATAAAAATGTAACAAAATACTTCCTTATGCCATCAAAATAGCAATTAAGAGCGTGTTAAAACTTTTTTTTTAAACGCGATAATTTATTGTGATTACTCTCTATTTATAAATAAGCGTTTAATATTGTAACGGACATAAATAAGTAATATTACAATAAAAATGAAAATAAGAACTATAATTTACATCACACACATCTCATTCTTATTTGAAAAACTTGTACAAAATAATTAGAGAAACGAAATCTTACGTAAGCGTGGGAAGGGGTGGATCGGGTTTGCTTATTTTTCTTACAAGGGTGAAGGGAATGTAAAATGGCCATAATGTACTTACGTAATACTTGAACGTATGTCTTTTTTTTCTCCAAAATAAATCTCCAGTCTGAGCTACATATACGTGGGTGGCAAAAATTATTGTATAATAAATTTCCCCGCGAAAAACTCACAAAAATCTCTCCCCGGAGGCTTTTCTGTGTTGACCATTATTTGGCAATTGTGTTATCCCTGTGAAGGGTAATAATAAATGAAGGGTGACCTGACCTGACCTGACCGTGAGTGAATGTAAACAAATTATCTTCTCCGCTAAATTTGTTGATTTGAAGGCTATATCTTTTGGTTTGTGCCTATATTTTATTACAGAGATTGGGTTGATGCGGACGTTTCCTTGTGAACTTGCCTCTTTGATAGTGAAGATCAACTTTTACCATTAAGTGAGTGATTTATTTTACATCGCTTCGCGAATATGGGCGGACATTTTGAATTCTGGAACCGGGTGTTTCCCCAATTGCCACTCTAGTGATTTTTGATCCAAATTACACTAAATTTAACGATAACAATGCCAAAATGCGATTTTTGCTCCGAGGATATTCTTGGGGAGGAGGATTTGATTAAATGTCAACAGTGCAATTTTACTGGACATTTTTACTGTGTTGGACTTGTGGAGCAGGTCTTCAGGAAACTTACAAGACAAAAAAGACAAAAATGGAGATGTAATACCTGTCTCACTCCTGCGTCCACTCATTCCTCCACTAATCCTATAGATTCTGGCTCGGGAGTTGTTTCTTCAGATGATCCAACTTGCCAGATTAAGGCACTAAGGAGTGAAATTGCTCGATTGCTACCAGTTCTGGATCTTGTACGCTCTTTATCGGAGACGATTGAGTCAAGCCAAAAGGAACTTGGCGAGATTCGTGGGGAGATAACCCAGCTGTGTGAGGAAAGAAGTATACTGATGAGGGAAACCTCGAATCTGAAGTCTGAGTTTGATGTTTTAAGGAGATCTTTTGTTGAATTGCAGCAGAGGAGTTTTGCTACTAATCTGGAGATACAGGGATTTCCGGAGATGGTGGGTGAGTCCTGCACCGATATCGTGATCGGTATTGGGAAAGCGTTGGACTGTCCGATTTCACCTAGTGACATTGTTAAATGCCACCGAGTTGGTAAACATCCGGGTTCGAGTGGTCGTCCAAGAAAACTGGTTGTCCG
>QLNU02015360.1:231049258-231077616 GCA_006491805.2 Dysdera silvatica
TAACCACTTACATAAATAAAAATTTGACACCAAATTAAAGTTATCGATCTAATAATACAGCACAGACCAAAAAATCAGAAAATTCCGTTACTTGGTCGTGAGCAGTGTTACCATTTAGTAAAAATAAGCATAAAACTGCCTTTTTTTTTAGTACACTGGAAAAGAGATATCAACTGCCAAGTATGTGCAACAACAGGTAAAGGATATCAAAACAAACAATTTTTGTTCAGTGACTTTTTTTCTTCAAATTAGCCATTTGGGAACTTAAGTGGATTTAGTGTTTACATTCACTGCCCTCAAACAAGTATGCACATTACAATTTTTAGCCACCCCAGGCTTGTCTCAGTCACTCCCCCACTAATGTTGGCCCTGCCTAAAATACCTCCCTGCCAAGTTTTACTGCTCTTTATGCTTTGCAATTCTTGTTGATTTAACTGATTTTACAAAGTCCCCAAATACAGAGATCCAGATGTCTTTTGGCATAAAATAATTGTAAAAATTCTTGAAATGGTGCAAATTGCCATGTGTGTAAATTTTGAGGGCAGTGGATGTAAACACTAAATTCACTATAATTCCCGAACGGCTAATTTTAAGAAAAGAAATCACTGAACAAAAATTGTTTGTTTTGATGTCCTTTACCTATTGCACATACTTGGCAGTTCAGTGTGCAAAAAAAGGCAGTTTTATGCTTACTTTCACTAAACAGTAACACTGTTCATGACCAAGTAACGGAATTACCGATTTTTTGCTCTGTGCTGTATTATTAGATCAATAACTTCCATTCGATGTCAAATTTTTATTTTTATTTATGTAAGTGGTTACGTAGTAATGCTGTGGATGCAAACACTATATTCACTATACCACCGAACCTGCACCTAGATGGACATGGAGATAACGGCCAATATGCCTTATTTGGTGTCCCCTACCTACCATTAAATTTTGGATGTGGAGTTCTGCAACACCCTATATATATTGATTAGAAGAAAAATGTTACACTATCATGAACTTGCAACTTCACTTGTGCGAAAGTTCAAACCCCTTTTGCAATTTTTTACCTTGCACTACTGTATTTTTTTATTCCTTCTAAAACTTTAGCTGCTTGCATAAACCTAATGTCCATCTAAAAAGAAAGCTTCCACAATGCAATGACCAGTGACCAATGATTGGGGTCAGATTAATTGGTCAAACATGAAAGATATCCACCTCCACTTCTAAGAAAAAGAGGAGACGGTTGACACAATGTCAAGCCTTCATATTCCACTGTAACTCAAGGCCATGCACACAACAGAGATCTTTAAAATTCTTCAACCAGAAGGAGAGGAGCTGTTTGTAAAGACAAATTTTCCTCAATACATTTTTTTTTCCTTATCTGAGTATTACTTTTCATGATAAGATTATTGCTTTTATTCAATTATCCAAGGATACTCAGTAGCGTGACTCAGGTGGGCCTTGTCTGACAAAGGGTTTAAGGTTTATCAGTCAACTTTACACCCATAATCAAGGTTGCCTGTGGGTGGAAATACACAAGTTAGATTTTTCCCTTTGCTATAGGTGAAGTTGCCAAAATCAAACAATTTTGAGCTTAAATTCCCATCATAAAGAGTGGTGCCACCCACTAATTTACCCACGAGAATAGACAATCTGCGACTCAGCATAGCACCTCCAAGATGGCTCCATCTAACATTAGCCTTGGAATATTTTTATATAAGGTGCTGAGTCGCAGATAGTTGACTCTCGAATACAACTCCATCCTGTATGAGAGGAGCAATTCAAATATTCTTGCCTACTGGTCCGCGCGACTTGGGTGGTGCCTCTCAAGTGGGTCCCATTTCTAAAATGCCAACCTAACTTTAATTTTTATGACAGTTTTGAGGATGGACTATATCCATGGAGACATCATTGTAAGTTCCGAAAAGCAAAATACACATGGCTCGCCCAATAACCAACTTATAGGTATGCAGACCTGAGGAGAAGTATGCAATGAGTAAGAAAATGACTACAGGTCGGGTGAAGTCAGGCAGACCCTAACTCGTTATTGCTATACCGGTTCTGTTAAAATCTCCTTTCTTTTTAGAAATTCACCAACTTTTTTCACAGTTCACCGAATTCCCTGACAATTTCCGGTTCGCTGGCCTTGATAATATTTGCAAACCGCTATATTCTCTAAAACCAGAATGTAATCTTTGTTTAGAAATAACTCACATTCCATTTCACAAACACCTTTCTAACAAGGTTACCACTGAATGTACACATGAGGGAGGGGGATAGCACTAACAACAAAGGGTGCCCAGAAGGATTGAGGGCAAAAGTTCAAGCATATTTCAAGGCTCATTCCTAAAAATTTCGAGTATCTCCTTCCCATGCCCGGGGGGAAACCCAGCATCAAGTTCTGCATATTAAGTTCACTGAAGGCAAGGGTAAAACGCTCGAAAAATGAGAAACACGAAGTTTAAAAACAAATTACACACAAACGCAGTTTAATTTGAGCTGGAGATACATTTTTACAATTGTTTCGGTGGAAAATCAAGCGTCCACCATCGTCAGAAAATTCGTCCAAACTGATTTGTTGCCACTAAATCAAAAACGGAAAAAAGGTAACATAACAAAAAGCCTGATTTGTGTCGCCATCTATTGTGCAGAATGCTAAGTAAAAGGAAAAGGAACAATTATTGTTGGAAGAAGAAATTATGTTGATTGAAAGAGAGGTTTGTAACAAGAGGGGAAAAATTGTTCTCAGATGGCTCGTTGACTATTGTACAGGAATTACTGAAGATATGAAAGGCCTCGAAAAAATTGAGATCTGAGGGTGAACGGACTTTTTCAATTATTTTTGCATCGGCAAAACAGAAACGATGGCCATGTTTCCATGAGTGTTTTACAATGGCCGATTTTTCAAAATCTTGTTTGTGAACGTACGATTGGTGCTCTTTGAGTCTGAAACGCAGGGCTCTACGTGTTTGGCCAACGTAGGACAATCCGCATTCACAGTCTATTTTATAAATGCCAAAATTATTGTGGTCAGGAATCTGGTCTTTTAGTTGGGTAACACCAAGTTTGTTACCTGGCTTGAAAATAACATGGAAATTAAATTTGCGGAGGATGGAGGAGATTCTAGATGAAAGATTTGGCACAAACGGAATGCAGATTGTTTCTTTGGTGGGAGCCGTTTCTTGGCACAAAGTGGATGTGAACTTGGGAACTCTGGATAGTTTCTTTACTGCAAGGTTGATCACTGACGGATGATATCCCCGGTTTGATGCAATATTACAAAAGTGTGTAAGCTCTTTAAAGAGCACTTGTTCAGAAGAAAATTTCAGAGAACAGGAGGTAAGCCAATAGAAAGAACACATTTTATGGGATTGTGGGTGTGAGGATTTAGCATGTGGCAGTAGACAAACAGCACCAGGTTTGTGATGAACGCTGGTTTTCCAACCCGTTTCTGTTTGCATAACCACTACATATAAAAAGGCCAATTTCGAGTTTTTCTCCTCCTCGAAGGTGATCTAGATACAGGTGTCAACTGCGTTCAAAATTCCGACTGTCAGTGCAAGATTTACATTCGGATCAGTCAAGATCGCGAAAACATCGTCAACGTACCTGATCCAATGGTGAATGGGAGAATGAAGTGAAGAATGAGAGAAAGTCCAAAATCTTTGTTTCAATGTAGTGCATATATATATTCGCAAGTAAGGGAGAGAGGGGGTTTCCCATGGCAAGGCCATCCATCTGTTTAAAAAACTTATTTTGGTATGAAAAAACTGTATTATTAACACACAGATCGGTGAGATGTAAAAGTTCATGAAGTTCGAAATCAGAGTAATAGAACTCTCTCATACGGTTGGCCAAAGAGTCAAGAAATCGTTTAAAACATTGGAATAGCCACTTATGCTCTTTCAAAACATCTGGTGCATCGTTTTACCCATCTACTTCAAAATAATTTCTTTACAGTCAAAAACCCGTTTGAATTCACCACGCATCTTAGAAACTGCACAACCTTCTCATCAAAAATGGTTTCTTTTGACGTGAAAAGTTTATTTCTCATCATTATTATTACACATCAAAAGAAATGATTTTTGAAGAGAAGGTGGTGCAATTTTTAAGGCGCGTGGTAAATTCAAACGAGTTTTTGACTGTAAAGAAATTGTTTTCAAGTAGATGGGAAAAACAATGCACCAGATGTTTTGAAAGAGCATATGTGGCTGTGCCAATTTTTAAAATAATTGAAACATCGTGAAAAGTTTATTCACTTCTGTACCAATAAAGGGAGCTCTTGACTCTTTGGCCAACCATATGAGGGAGTTCCATTATTCGGATTTAGAAATTAATGAACTCTTACATCTCACCGATCTGTGTGTAAATAATACAATATTTTCATATCAAAGTAAGTTTTTTAAACAGACAGATGGCCTTGCCATGGTAAACCCCTCTCTCTCTTGCTTGCAAATATATATACATGCACTACATTGAAACAAAGATTTTGGACCTTCTCCCCTATTCGATTGTTAGATCAGGTAAATTGACGATATTTTCGCAATTTTGACTGATCCAAACACAAATCTTATGCTGACAGTCGGAATTTCGAACTCAGTTGACACCTGTATCCAGTTCATCTTCGAGGAGGAGAAAAACTCCAAATTGGCCTTTTTGGATGTGATGGTTACGCGAACGGAGACCGGTTACAAAACCAGCATCCATCACAAACCGGGTGCTATTTGCCTACCACCACATGCCAAATCCGCACACCCACAATCCCAAAAGATGTGCACTTTCCATTGGCTTACCTCCCGTGCTCTGAAATTGTTTTCTTCTGAACAAGCGCTCTCCAAAGAGCTTACACATTTGCAAAACATCGCATCAAACTGGGGATGATATCCATTGGTGATCGACCTTGCAGTAAAGAAACTACATAGAATTTCTAATTTCGCCTCCACTTTGTGCTAAGAAACGGCTCCCACCAAAGAAACAATCTGCATTCCGTTTGTGCCAAATCTTTCACCTAGAATCTCCTCCATCCTCCGCAAATTTAATTTCCGTGTTATTTTCAAGCCAGTTAATAAACTTGGGGTTACCCAACTAGAAGACCAGGTTCTTGAGCATAATAATTTTAGCATTTATAAAATAAATTGTGAACCCGCGTTGTCCTATGTTGGCCAAACACGAAGAGCCCTGCGTTTCAGACTCAAAGAACACCAATTGTACGTTCACAAACAAGATTTTGAAAAATCGGCCATTGCAAAACACTCATGGAAACACGACCATCGTTTCTGTTTTGCCGATGCAATGATGATCGATTAAAACAAATTCAGATATAGTTGTCCTGCTTAGGAACAGCACAGTTAGTATATAAGTGGTTGACACACTGAGCCTTAATAGGCCATTCCTTTTTTGACGGGTGTCGTCATAAAGAAGACAAAGATTATATTTAAGGCTGAATTCAAACCAAATACCACTTATATGGAAATTATACTGTCTACGAGATGGGCAAAAATATGTGAATTTGTGATAACGGTTCAAAGAGTTCTCTAGACTGAGACATAAAATGTGTGTATTTAAAAAATCTAATCTAATTAAAATTGAGTTTCTAATAGTATTTTTAACACAATGAATATGGAATTAGGTAAAAAAGCATACATACCAACTTCTTGAGGATGAAAAGTTACATCGAATGTTGTTCCAGATGTTTTTGACACATTAACAGGAACATTTTTAGTTGTTGGGCCTACATTACAATTGAAAGGAATAACAAAACTAATATATAACTGTGACCTTTCAAATTCAACTGTTTAGAATAAATGAAATAAAAACTGCATCACCTGTAACTATCACTCTACAGGAAGCATTTTCTGCTCCCCTTGTGTCAATAGAGAAATGTGCACCCCGTTGTAAAGATGTCATACGGAGAGAAGACCCAGTTACCAAAGATTGAGTGCTATCTGTAACTTTTACATAAAATGGACTACCTGCAATGTATGTTATATATATTAAATAAAATAAATGAAAATCAAAATATATATGTTTCGTATATTTTTTACTACACAATTTAAAAATATATAATACCTGGAACTGGTTCACCATTGAATTTAACACTCAATGTGTGATTCTGTGCTTCAGTTGGCTTAAAATTTACTCTAAATCTTGCATTACCTTCAGATTGAACATAATTTGGTACATTCCTCCCACCAACTGAAACAATGATTTCCAGGTTTCCAGCACCTGCTTGACTGGCATCAACTTGAAAGATAAAATCTTTTAATTAGATACAAAAAAAAATTTTTTTAAATTAAAACATGCTAGAAATTTAGTTCCATATATTACATTAAATGGACGTTTAAAATAAAAGTGAATAATGCTAACTAGTTTATTCAAGCTATACCTGTTTACAGGTAGTGAATTTTAAACCAACAAATTAATTTCTGATATTACCATGTTTGGAAATATTGAAGCTAATAAAGCCCTAAAAATAGATAGGGAACCACTCTTATTTTTATTCCTAATTTTATTTTACTAAAAATATTTAATAACCATTTTCCATGTGACAATGTATTTATAAAATATAAAATGACAAAATAAGTGCTGTATCAAAACTAAATTGCTAGTCATCAAGTGTGTGAACATAGCAATTACATAATTAAATATGCTTTATATACAGGTGATTATAATTAAAAGTTCAACTTTCACAAGCGGTAAAGAACGCTGCTCAGAGCGACTTGAAATTTGAAATTGAATATAATACTCAAAGAAGGGGGAAATGGTATGGCATAAGAAAAAAAAAATAGTTCCAAATTTTAGAAATAGACGGCGCTTTAAGCGTCGTAATATGCAAAATAAGATTTTCATACGCACGGCACATTGCATTTGTTATAAAAACATGGGGTACATGGCGTTTTCCTCCTGTAGCATCTGAGAAGCTTGTCATGACTCTCTCAAAGAAGGATCACGCTGTGCTTGTGAAGCTCTTTTACAAGAACGGTGACAGTGCGCCAGTAGCTCTAACGAAGTTCAGGACAGTAAAGGGTATGAAAAAAGGTTGTGGTCCAATGTCTGCCAAGGGTCTGGAGAAAATGATTAAGAAATTCGAAGAGACAGGTTCTTTTGAAGTGAAATCTGGCAGAGGGAGAAAACCAATTGCTTCGGCGTCAGTAGAAGATGTGGCCACAGCATTCCAGGAAGAGATGAGCGGTGGTATGCGAACATACAGTGCATGGGGAATTACCCGAACTTTGGACATGCCAATGAGCATGATGCATAAAATTGTACGAAACATCCTGCATTGCTATCCATACAAAATTACCCATGTTCAGGAGTTGCTTCTTGCTGACCTGCCAGTAAGACACACTTTTGCTCTAGAATTTCTTGCTCACATGGAATTGGACAATGAATGGCCATGGAACATTTTGTGGACCAACAAAGCCCATTTCAATCTCCAAGGACATGTTGATACTCAGAATTTAAGTATATGGGCAAAGGAAAATTCGTTCCCACATGAATCAGTACCTCCTCATTCTGCAAAGGTAACTTTGTGGTGCTGGTTGACACCATTGTTTATCGTAGGGCCATTTTTTTTCGAGGAGATGGGTCGTGCGGGTCCTGTTACCTGTACCGTCAATGGTAAACGCTATGAGAGTCTTTTGCGCAACTACATCATTCCAACACTTTAACAGTGTGCATGTGCAGGTAGCATTTCTATGCACGATGGCATTCCTCTGCACATTGCAAAGCCAGTGAAGCAGCTGCAGAAGAGGCATTTCAGAAATGATAGAATTATCAGCAGTCATTTTCTAACAGCCTGGTTGTCAAGATCACTTGATCTTAATCCTTGTGACTGTTAGCTGTGGGTTTCTCTAAAAAGTGTTGCGTTTAGTGGTCCGATTGCAAACTTAGCTGAATTGAAGGCACGCATTGCGCAACACATTCACAATGTGACCTCTGAGACAGTCCGATCTGTTGTGGAACATGCTGTTTATCGGTTTCAACTTGTGGGAGAAAACGGTGGACAGCATATTGAACATGTCTCGTGCAAGTCTGCCGATAATTAAAAACCGATTTCTTTGTTGCTTTTTATGCGGTTTTTGGCCTCAGGACAATTAAAAACTGATTTTTCTCATCCGATGTGGTAGGACCTTGTCGCAGTGGATAGGTTTTCAACTAATAGTGCCATAACTGTTGAATGACTTGGAAGTTTTTTTTTTCAGTGAAAAAAAAAGAAAACGATACAGTCATGCATGTTGAAAAGTACAGTTGGTTTAACATGTAACGCACGCCATAGCTATCGTATTGCGATTCAAATGTCACTTGTAGCTACACCCATTTACATTATGACTCTTAAAGCGCCATCTATTGCTAAAATTTAGAACTATTTTTTTTCTAATTCCATACCATTTCCTCCTCCTTCGAGTATATTCAGTTCAAATTTCATGTAATTTTGAGCAGTGGTTCTTTTTTCTACAGCTTTTTGAATGTTGAACTTTAATTATAACCACCCTGTATATAGGGTGGCTCATTTAACTTGATAACATAAAATATTTAAAAAAAAAAATAGGCATTTTACAAAAAAATGTTTGAAATAAAAGTTACTTGTCTTGAAAGGGGAAAGTTTTTTTCATTAACTATGTTTTACTTAAGGGGGTCATTTTCAAGGTCATTTGAAGGTAAATTGTGTTTTTTAAAGGAAACTTTTGGAGAAACCGTTTTTTCAATTTAGCACTTAGTTTCTGAGATATTTAAAAAGCAAGCTTAACTAAAGACATTCATGCCATATCATGCATGTTTTTGCATAATTTTAAGAGATTCCTCATAAATAGGAAAAGTTTCGGCTTTTTCCTATACAGACAGATACTTAATTTTTAACAAACAATAAATTTATTTATCTAAGCATCAACTTTTACATGACATATTAAATGGATGGCTGTACGACGGAAGTAGAGAAAAAACTGAATGCTGGTAGCAAGTGGCCATCTTTAACACCACATGCAGTACCTAATTTTCTAGGGAATATAAAATCAGTTGTATGACCTATCAACGAATCATATTTATTTGTGTGTACAATGCCTCCCCAACTACTGCATACTTAATTTTTTTCATTTTTTAAGTATTAAATTAGTGTTCTATGATATAGCATGAATTTCTTTATTCAAGCTTCTTTTTTAAATATCTCGGAAACTAAGTGCTAAATCAGAAAAATGCTTTTAACAAAAGTTGCTTATTTTTTTTTATGAGGAATAAGAATAAAAACATAGGTTTCTCTTCGAAAAAATGAGTTTGGCCTTCAAATGACCTTGAAAACGACCCCCCCCAAGTAAAAAGTAGATTTACATACAAAAGGTTAAACACTGGTAAAATAGCAATGAAAATGCTATTTTACCAGTGTTTAACCTTTTGTATGTAAATTTCCTCCCTGGTACCCTGTATTTTATTTCTAATATAAAAGGTAGATAATGAAAACGCTATAAAAGGTAGATAATGAAAACGCCCCCCCCCCCCCTGTTGAAGGGAACCAACTTTTATTTTAAACATTTTTTTGTAAAACGTTTATTTTTTGAGATATTTTACATTATCAAGTTATATAGTCCATCCTGTATATACCATTTGTGAACATAATTTACAAATTATTATATGCATTTGTGCTCCTTTTAAAAGCTGTCTTTATGCAACATTCATAAAAATACATTTTGGTGTATCCTTATCTTCAAAAAAGGTTAGATTTGATGATCATTCCACACCACACAGGAAAAAATTATTTATCCAGATTTTTCAGTCCCAGCCAAAGTTTATCACCATGACGCTGGGATAAAATACTAATATCGAGATTGTACAAGTAACTCAATTAAAAAATCAGTAAAAAGAAGAGAGCTTATACTCGGAAGAACAAAATTACTTTTTTAAAAGCTTAATGTAGTGCTTGCTGTGTACAGTTCTCAAAAAGTAATAAATTAACCAAGTATCGAATTTTATACTTTAAATTGATGAATAGAGCACCCTCGGTATCTAAATTATGAAATAAAAATAATAATAAAACCAGAGTAAGTACAAAAAAAAGTTTAATATTTATCAAGTACTGGGTGCAGATATACAGAAAAAGGTCTGAATATATTTTAAGAAATAAAGCGTGACATACAACAATAAGTGCAGAATATAACTTTGAACTAAACATTTAACATTAGAGACTCAAAATTATGATGGAACGAAATAAAGTCTCTATTAGAGTGCAGGCTAAAATACAGTTTCATATACAGGGTGAGTCATAAATTCGTTCAAACTTCAAAAATTCATAATAAAAGAAGTAATGCTCGGAAAAAATTTCGGTTTGGCCGAATATGATCAGAGGGACATTGGATTATTTTTCCATGCATAAAAAAAAAAATGATTTCAAAAGTAACTGAAAGAGGGCGCTCATACGTCATACTGAGACGTTTTATGCAAATCAGGCTAGCAATAAAACACCTGGCTGGAAATGGATTCATCATTCGATGCCGGCAGTATGCTATTGTTACTAGATCGAGCATTGGTGGTTAAACTTTTCCACAAGAATGGTGAATCCACAACTATTGCATTGCGAAAGTTTCGCACGGAGAACAGACTGAAGGCGCAAAAAAGCCCTATTTCATTGAATGGGATACTGAATTTAGTACGACGTTTTGAGGAAATGGGGAGTTTGGAGGATCATCCACAAAGTGGCAGACCATCCTTGAGCGTGGACCGCATCCATGTTGTACAAAGTGTCATGGAAGAATTGGGAGCCAAGACATCAACAGGGAGCAGCAGTGCTCATGAAGCTGGGAAAATAACGGGGATTCCGGAATCATCGATTCGATGTATTCTGCACGGAATCTTGAATCTGTATCCGTACAAAATACAGGCACTTCACCAGTTATTACCGGCAGATACAGATGAAAGACAAAAATTTGCTACATAGGTGCTGAAACAAATGGAATGTGCCCCACAATCGTTATGGATCATCATGTGAACAGATGAAGCCCACTTTTCACTGCATGGTGATGTCAATACGCAAAACAGTTATATTTGGGCGACGTCAAACCCTAATGAGTACCTCACTAAGCCACTGCATTCTCCTCATGTGACTGGTTGGTGTGGTTTCACCGCGTCTTTCATTTTGGGCCCTTTCTTTTTTGAAGAGCGTTGCCCTGTATCCGGTTGGAAAACATGTACAGTCACTGCAAAACCGTATGTTACGCCTTTGAGTGACCAGGTTGTGCCTGTATTGCAGAAAAGACATGCATTACCTGTCATCACCTTCATGCAGGATGGTGCCCGGCCCCACTTTGCACGTGCAGTCAAGACAGTCCTCTTGGAAACTTTGACGGAAGGCCGAGTGATAAGTTGAGCTTGTAAGTTTAAGTGGCCCTCACAATCACCAGACTTGACCCCGGAAGATTTTTGGTTGTGGGGATACTTGAAATCTTGTGTGTACCGGGGCTCCCCTGCCACTTTGATGAAACTGAAAGATGCCATTCAACGGACCGTCAGTGGAATCGATGCCGACATGCTACACTCAGCTGTAATAGGCGTAGTGACGTGCCTCACTTGCCTAATACCTTGTGGTGGTGTTCATGTTGAACATCTTTTACTTTAAAATAGTAAATGCACAGTGTCATGTTATTGTGATCTGTTTCATTGTCTGTGTTTGCTTGATTTGCATAAAACATCTCAGCATGACGTGCGAGCGCCCTCTTTCAGTTACTTTTGGAATTTTTTTTTATACATGGAAAAAAATCCAATGTCCCTCTGATCATATTCGCTCAAACCAAAATTTTATTATGAATTTTTGAAGTCTGCAATTTATGATGCACTCTGTATTTTAAAACTCTTTATAGGATATAAAAAATCTAAACTTTAATTAAAATTATTTGAAATAAAATATTTTTACTTAAATCATACAAAAATCAAGCACAATTATATCTTAAGATACTGGGTGATCATAATCAAACTTATCTATTCACAGCTCTCTCTGTAGCTTCAATTAGTAACCGGAATTGTACCAAATTTTATACATCCACTAAATGGAAGAAGGATTATGTGAACTCAAAAAAAAAAAAAAAAAAAAAAAAAAAAATCTGTTTCAAACTCTGTTAATAGGGAAAATGTGACACTGTATGATGGGGAAAACACATTGAAAAAAAGCATTGAAAAAAAAAAGACAAATCTAAAATGAAAGTTTCGATTTTTACTTTTGCTTGTTACAAAAACAGAAAGAAACTTGAATAAATCTATAAAAATTGTCTGATTTTTGGCTGTAGGGTTACCTCAAAGCCATTGTCTATTAAGAAAGTGTTCCTAACATAGCTGTTTAAAAAATATAATTTAGCATGCATGGGATTTTCTTCAGAAACTCCAAAAATATCACATTCCACAGTGAAAAACATTATATGGAATGCAATTTCTGATGGGAAAAAAACCAAACAAAAAAAAACAGCAATTATATGGAAGCTCAACTCCAAAATCATTAACACTTTTAGATATTATCAACAAAAAATGAATGAGTTTCAAGTTAGGAATCTATTTCCTGTGGCAGTTCAAGTATCATTCTATCATTTTAAATGTCTTATTTATTCTTTGTGTGCCCTTTCCATGTATTTCCTATTGTACAGTGCCATATTTCCCCCTATTTGAAAATTTTATAACAAAAATTGTTTTTCATATAATCATCCCCCTAACCCTTTAAAAATAGTAAATGTAGAAAACGTGGTGCCATCCTGCTTATTAATTGAAGCTACACAGAGCTCAAAATAGGCTAATTTTAATTATGATCACATAGTATTAGCATATTTAAGAAAAAGTGTGGCAAAATTGTGTAAATAAAAGAAAAAAATACAAATAAAATTTTAATACTGAAACACGTTAATAGGAAAAAAATTCTCTGAAATTTTCATATTTAAGGTTTAATACCGATGTAATTTATAAATGAGCATGCACACTCTATTCTACCAAAAGTTCGGTAAAATAAATTACATTGGTTAGCAGAATGATAACAGTGACACTTACTATTTCAATGAATTACATAGCAGATGTAAAATCACTGTATTAAATTACAAAAATTTAAGCTTACTACTAAAATATACTGGTTTTCCAACAATGCCAGAACCAATATCAGTAACTTTTACACGAGCAGCATCATAAACTTTTACTAAGAAAGGACTTCCACCAACAGGCTGTCCATCAAAGCGCACATCAACAGCATGGTCACCTAAAACATATTGACTCATGAAAAATATTAAATAATTTTTCTTAATTATTTGACATATTGCAGCTGGTAACCAAAAACATCATTTAATTACAAAGGGATTGAGAAAATGTCTTCACATAAAATGAATGGAAGAAATGTAAGTGGACATGGATATGAGCAGATCAGGTAGAAATAGAGTAAACTCAAAAGGCAATTTTAACCCATTCGCAACCAAGGTCTCCTGGGAAAAACGTCTACTACAGCCCCAGAAGTTTTAGAACTTAATAACTCTCTTCAAAACACAACACATTTAAATATGCCTTAGAAAATTGACAAAAAACATCTGTCACATATGTGTGACAGTTGGTAGCGAACGAATTAACTCAATAGTTCATAATTTGATGAACTGTTGAGCATAGCAACGCATGATTTGCAAAGTATTTCTGGTATATAAAAATAAAGGAACACTCACATTGAACATTAGTGAAGGTATGTGAATCAGACCAAGTCAGAAATCATGCGATATCGTTCACATCCAAGTTGGTGCAAGTTAAGAGCTTTCTATGACAAATTTTGTATTAGAAACAGCAAGATGAAATGGTAAAGTTTGTGTGAGTTTTACAACAAAGAGACAGCAAGAGGTCATGATTGCTCCGGGACTTAAAGTATTCTGAGGAATCCAAACCCCTTAAGAGCCTAGGGAACTGACCTCTGGATCATAATGAGTAGTTAGTCCGTAAGTGTTCAGTTTTTGTAGCACAGCAGTTGAACCTAAGATAACCATATGCTCAGCAAATGCGCTACTACCGAAGGGCTATGAAAAGTTAAAGCTAAATCACCTAATTTATCTTACTAAATTTATGAGCATATAGCTGATACCTTTCTAAAACTTTTCACAAATGACGTGGATAAATGATGGCTATCTATATGGTATGTATATACTTATATATATATGGTTATGTATGTCATTAAGTTAATAAATGCACATGTAACTTGAAATGCAGTTAATAGAGAGGAGAATTTAGTAATTTATCATAAATAAATAATTCTTTTGTAAGTCCTGAATAACTGGGAAATTAGTGTATTTGGAATTTTTTTTTTTAAGTTTTAGTTAATGGTATACTATAATCAGAAGTATTATGCTATATTTATAAACTGTGTGTTCAGATTAACAATATGTTCATTTAAAACTATTTATCGTTTATTAGCATCTCCTGATACAAGAACAATGAAAGTTAAATTACATCAAACAAGATAATGAAGCTTGTTTTTGTCTCAAAAGTGTAGACATTTCACAAGGATTGCTAATTGAATGTAACCTCCAACCTATGATACAATTATACAAAACAAGGCTTACTGAGAATCAAATCCAAGCCATGATGAACTAAAAGACCACGATTGTATCTATTAGGATACTTGATCCAAAGATTATTTGGTATGACGGAAATGTGTATTAAGGTGTTAACCTTATAACCATGCAGAATTTATATCAATACAGGGGAAATCATTTATAATGATCAACTATATATAGCAATGGAAACACTAAGAGAAGCTTAATTTCCTATTTTTTTTATATGTTAAACATATTGCTGATAGTGACTCCATACATATGACATTGGCACTTTTTATAATGACAATATTTTTCTGTATGAAGGATCCAGTTATAAGCTACAGTAATTTGACATCCCATCAAGGTGCTCATCTTATGGAGAAAATTAGAATCACATTGTTGTGGTTCAAAAAGTTTAGAACAAAAAGGTACAAATGTTCCTAGAAGTAAATTTAGAAGAAATAATTGTAAAAATGCATTACAGTGCCTGCTGATTAATAAAATCAGTCATTTAATATAATCAAATTCTCAGAAACAGACAGAAACCAATGGCGTATCATTGTAAAATCGCCAGTTAATAAAATCAGCAAACCTTTTTTAAAAAAAAAAAAATCAGCGAGCATAACGTCCAATAACATAGAAACTAACCAAAAAATAAAGGTAAAAATATACCATTCATTTTTTGGAATTCCTTGGGAACTATCCAGCTAAGTATTCCATTGTGAACAACCTCAAAGTGGGGTCTGTCTTTGTATACTCATTTAGCAAAATGCTAAATGAATTCTGCTCATTGCAAATGAGCTGCAAATCTGCTCATTGATAAATGAGTTTTGCTCAAAATGCTAAATGAGTTCTGCCTTTGTCTACTCATTTAGCAAAAGTAGGGTGGGGTGCTGAAGATTGTTATGAAGAATGTATAGGAGACTTCATTGGGGCAAAAAACTGGTTCAATAACTAGTTCTGAGATGATTGCTAAAATGTTTTTTATGTGTATATGTGTTCACTTAAAGTTCATTTGTGTGGGTTTTACAATGAAAGGACAGCAAGCATCATGCTGTTCCGAGATCTAGTTTTCCAAGAAATCCAAAGCTCTTAAGGCCTAGGGAACCAACCCCACAGACTACAGTAAACAAGTTAGTCGGTAAGTATCCTTAACAAACAGTTATTTCGACACTGGCGTAAGGTTTAAAACGACGCTTCACAATACCTGTCATTCTGCCTTCACTTGACAAAGGGAGCAGTTGGCTCCCGAAACGTCGTGTTTTTAAACCTTACGCCAGTGTCGAAATAACTGTTTGTTATGGAATCTCCTGGTGAAACTCTGTATTGTTTCGATAGGTAAGTATACTTCTATGGAGTAGGTTTGGAATTGAATACAGGTTAACCAGACAATTGGTTAACACATTACAACTGACAACTGCAGGTTCCATCTGAAGTTCAAGCAGAGATCCATCAGTATGCCTAAGTGAAAGGATTTGACTATTAAAGAAAAGAGCAAGAACTGTGATGAGTTGCTCAAACACAGTCACAAGGAGGCTGTACCAAAACTGGGTACTTCCCAATCAGCTTTATGCAATATATTAAAATTCTGTTGTGAGCACTATTAAAAGATTAATTATGGACTGATAAACAAACCGTAATAAGGCAATTTTTCAAAAAACTTACTTTCAGTATATAATTTTAAATGTGATGAATCTAAGGATGCGAACAGTTTCAAAAATCTCAGTTGCTTGCAGAAATATGCAGTGGCCCAAAATGCTCTTACGTTATATATGCATATACCCCATGTAAATAATTTTATGGGGGTTGCCTACTTGGGAGGAAAAAAATGTTGTCCTGGAAGAGCAACAACTGTACTTATAACTCTGAATTAATGTATTTATAAATCAAACTACAATCTAATGACTTTTATAATTAGCCAAGAATGATTATACAGCACATTAAAAATTAAACACTTTTAATAACTTTATGATTTCGCTTACTGTGTCAATGTATATCTGATTTGATTTCATATAAAGTCTAAATTTCAAATCGCTTGTTATAAAAGTCAGCCTCTAAATAAAATAAAGTTTCTTGGAACAGAAGTGACTTTATTAAGCGGCAGGCACTGTATCTATGTTATGATTTTAAAAAAATATACATATTGCTTGTAACAACTGCCAGTTATAACAACCAAATTTGTGTGGTCTTTTGGAGGTCATTATAAATGATTTTCATGGTATTTATTAAGGTTTTACATATATGGGTAACTCTTCATAAATACTATTTCTTTTTCTTTTCTATTTTCCTAAATTCAAGAGACATATTGTTATCATTAAGAAAGTAATTCAATCCTTTATAACACATGTTTCTCATTTACCAGTAGTCTGAAACTTTGAAACAGCCTCATAGTCAGCTAATTAATTAGGCTATTTTGCTTGAGTATATGAAATGATTAATGAAGCATTATAATACAGCTTAATTCATAACGAAATGCCAAAGACAAAAAGCAAAATACTAAATGGTTATGATCTAGCAATGATTTTTTAAATGTGAACTTATTTTAAGGTAATAAATAAAAATGAAAATTGGTACAATTGGTTTTTACAAAGAAAAGGCATACTCATTAATTTGAAAAATGTATTGCTAAACTTAAAATAACTTACCGACTTCTGTTGGAGTATATTCTACTTTATAGCCATTAGGAAAACTGTCCGATATATAATTTTTTAAATGGTTTTGATTTGGTCCTGTAAATAGAAATACTTCAATATAATACAAAAATTAAAAACGTATCGTAATAGATTTTAATATAATGACAAATTCAAAAGCTCCAATATAATACTTTAACTATTGAAGTGTATTGAGCTGTGAGTTCAATATTACAAAAGGACTTCATTAAAAAAAAAACTAGTTAACTTTTTTGGAAAAAGAGTGAAGAACTGACATGAAGTTTTCCTACGAAATTTCCCTTCCATTGTCATAAAAAAAAGAAACCGTATTCTGATAGTGAAGTCCAATGTGCAAATATTTGTAAACCATGCCAAAGATCCAAAAATTTTCAATTGATTGATGAAATTATGCTTTTTCAGAATACAGTTATGTGTCAAATAGATGATATGGTTACTAACATTAAGACTCAAATTGAGTTTGCAATTTATTCTTGTATTTTTCCTTGGCTACAGATGAGAGCTATTATATTTATAACACTGCCTAGTTAAGTGTTTTTGTACATTCTGTCAACGGAACTTAGGTTCAATCGAAAAACTCTCAGACTTATACTAACTAAAAACAACTGAAGGTAAAGATGTTTTTAATGATTTGAAAAGTGTTATTGGAAATGACAAGAATAGGAGAAATACATAAAATAAATATATACAACATTTCCACAAATGGGGCTTCAGATATGGTTGGTAAGAAAATTGGGTATGTAGCATTAGTTGAAGGTTATTTGATAAGGAAAATATTCGAGTACCACTGCATCATACATAAAGAGGCTCTTTATACAAAAGACTTGGAGTTATCTCCTGTTCTTCATCTAATAGTGTGCTCCATAGATAAAATTTGAGCCTGTGCACTCAATTGTCATGAATTTTGAGTACATTTATGGCAGAGATAGAAGAAATATGTTTTAAATACAGTGGTACCATGGCACTCGTAGGCTTCGGAACTCGTCGATTTTTGTATCTGGGGCAATCTGATGAGAAAAAAATGCTTCAGCACTCCATGTTTACTCGGCACTCATCACAAAACCAATAACACCATGCCCCATATCTGATCTCTTCTGAGACAAAACAAAGACCAACATGTTAGTTTCAGAGTATCTCACATGCAGTGAAGAACTTCATACATTTCGCCGTGTACATTCTTGTGGTTTTTTTTAATCTTATTTTTGTTCTTACAAGAAGTCAACATGAGTTCGAAGATGATTTGTGATACAACTCAGTAGAAAAGTAAATTAGTAAGAAACATGGTAAAACAGAAAGAGGAGATAATAACTAAGTATAAACATTGCAGCCATGTGTCTGATCTCGCTGCCTAGTACAAAATGCCTAGGACAACTATATCTACGATAGTGAAAAAGAAAGAAGATATTAAAGGAGCCAGTGTTGCTGGAGGTGTGAAGGCTGTGACTAAGCAAAGGTCACAAACATTAGAAGAATTTGAAGATGAGGGAAGAGAGGAAGTCCCTACTGTACTGCTGAAAGAAATGTATTCTAAGTGGGTTGAATTACAAAATTTTGTTGAAAAGTATCATCCTGACAAACTCTAATAAGTCGACGTGGACCTGTTTAATGATAAAGCAAGGTCTGACTTCCGAAATACTTTGAAACATAGGCAGAGAAGCAAATTTCTCTTGACAGATTTCTAATGAAACTCCCTAATTCTGAGTCTCCAGCAGAGTTGAGTGGTGTTAAGAGACAGAAAAAAGAAGGAACCTCTGTGCAAGTGCCTGATGTTGAAAGATTTCCCATCCAAGTAATGATAATAACCATTCTAATTTGATCTAGTACATGCGTAATTGCTGTTTTTGTTATTTGTCTGTTTAGTTTTAAAATTTTGTTTAAAACAACAGCCCCATAAATGTATAAATCACCAAGTAACATGTAAAGTTTTGTTGTTTAGAAATGGATTACTTCAATTAATATTGTTCCTTATGAGAAAAATTCATTCAGTACTAGTCGCCTTTGCCACTAGTCGTGTCTTCTGGAACCAATTAATGATGAATACCAATGTACCACTGTATATAACTACTTTTTACTGTAGTGTGCATTATTTTTCAAAGGGAAAAGCACTGAAGAGATTTTGGAACCTGCAATATAACGTTTTAAAGTACTTGAAGGTGAATGGTGAATTCCTGAGTGTGTACTCATTTTTCAAGGAAGAAGACTACCTGTGCATTTCTTACAGACATAATGGGTCATGGTAATAGTTTAAAATTACAAGGAAAATACAGCCTTTATTCAGCAGTAGTGTCTTTTGTATTATCTTTCATGCCTAACTTTTTTTCTAAATGGTTTTTCTCAAAACGATATTACCTTAATTTGTTTAAATGAAGGAACAAGCAAAAATATCTGGAAATACTCCACATTATGTAAGGTATAAAAACTTAATATCTATTTTATGTAATTCCTTTGCTACAAGATTGTGTGACTTCAAGAAATATAATAAAAATATTAAGCTTTTTGTAAACTTCATTTTGACTGATGTTAAAATCATAAATCACTACCTTTCAGATATGCAGATAGAAATTATTTATGTTCACTAAAATATTGCATTTAAAAGTAAATACAATGAGATTACTTCTTCATACAATAATTTTTGCCACCCACGTATTAATTAGCTCAAACTAGAGCTTTATTCGTTTTGGAGAAAAAGAGACGCTTTCCCCATCCTGGATTCGAACCAGGGTCCCTCCGTTTAGCCCGGAGTGTCTTGGACCGCTAGACGAATGAGGACAGGAAACAACGCTTTCTCCGTATGTAAAGATGCAAAAATCTCGCCCCGGAGGCTTTTCTGTGTTGACCATATTTGGCAATTGTGTTATCCCTGCGGAGGGTAATAATACCTTAACATTACTTCTTCACATTTCAATCAATCCAAATTATGTCGAATCATGAAAATTTCATCCACAGTTCCTGATTTTCTAACTTTACATAAACTAGAACTGAGGTACTGTTGTAAATTTGGCTCAACATACGTGTGCATGTGTAAACAATAGTTTTCAGTAATGAATAAGATTAGAACTGGCCAGTGTTCAAATTTAACTGATGCTCAACTGAATAATTTAATCTTTCTTGTTTGTTCAAAAGTAAATCTAAACATACAGGAAATTGCAAGAAATGGAAAAATTTAGAAACTGCATTAAATTTTTTTATAAATTACAATTTTATTGTGTGTAACAAACAGAGGTTATTCATTGCCATGTGCTCAAAGGATGATACAATAAACCTCATGCAACTGAAAATAATTGTATTATTAAATTCCCAGATAACAGGCTTGATTAGTTAAGTGTGAGGATGGCTTGAGTAGCATACCGATAATACTAAAGTTTAAAGGTATCATATGACAAAACAAGTTTACTACTACTGCTATAGACCATTCATAATAGCTGTTATTTGTTTTTAATACGATATTTCAATAAGCATGCTTCCTTTCTCGGTTAATATCTAAATTACAATATTCTTTCCTCAAATGCTTAAAAAACTGTGCCCTACAAGTATATTATTAGAACACTGAATGTCTGCTCAGAATAAATTTATGTATTTTGTGGATAGCTTCTTTACTTTATATTAAATTTAAAAGGGAAAAATTTCATCCAAGAAACTGATATGAAACAGATTTTAAACATTTTAATAAATCAAACCTATTATAGCACAGTGCACTTCGCCAGCATCAATGCCACCAGTGTCTATCAGAAAATAAGCAATTTTATTAACAGCTACACGTTCAATACCTTCTCCTTTGACTCTTACTTCAGTAGATTCAAATACTTGACATTCAAATGGACTTCCTATAATCAAAAATAAGAGATGAAAATGCAATTATTAAAAAACACATTTATATTTTGAGAAAATTAGTATCCATTGAAAAGTTTTACTTTTCAAATGGCAAGTCTTCAAATGTGCAAGCAAAATTTTAAAATGAGTTTCAGCATATCTATTATTATAATATATATCAAGAAATTCAGCTCTTATATATATATATATATCATCATCATCATATTCAACCATTATCTATCCACTGCTGGATGAAGGTCTCTCCAAATGCTTTCCACACAAGTCTATCCTGAGCAATTCGCTTCCACGTCACCCCAACCTGTTTTCTTATTTCATCCACCCATCTAGTTTGAGGACGTTTTCTAGGTCTTCGGTGGTCTCTTGGAATCCAGTTCAGAATTTCTGTTGTCCAACGTTGATCAGTTCTTCTTGCAATATGCCCAGCCCATCGCCACTTCAGCTCTTTTACTTTAACAATGATGTCCTCCACTCTAGTTTCCTCTCACACAAGTGTTCCTTTTTCGATTTCTCCTAGTTATTCCAAGCATGCACCTCTCCATGCTCCTTTGTGTTGTCTGTAACTTTCGTATTGCTCCAACAGTTAGACTCCATGTCTCTGATCCATAAGAGAGGACTGGCAATACACACTGGTTGAAGACCTTTCTTTTTAGACACAAAGGCAATTTCCCCTTCAGGATAAAACTGTTTCTTCCAAATGCACTCCAGCCAAGTTTAATACGTCTGTTGAGTTCCTTCATAATGTTGTCTTTCACTGAAATCAGCTGGCCAAGGTAAATATATGAATCAGAAATTTCTAGCTGAATATTGTCAACCTGTATTTTTGTTTTCCCTACGAAATTATTGAACATGATTTTAGTTTTTTGCAAGTTCATCTTGAGTACAACTTCTTTACTTCTAGTTGAGAGCTCCTGTACCATGTCTTGGAGTTCTGATGGGTTCGTTGAAAAAATAACAATGTCATCAGCAAACCGCAGATGATTTAAATATTCACCATTTATTTTTATTCCCTTGTTATTCCAATTTATCTGCTGAAAAATCATCTGTAAAGCTGAAGTAAAAAGTTTTGGAGAAATGGTATCTCCCTGCCTCACACCTTTACCAATTTTGATAGTTTTGGTATCTTTATGTAACCGAAATTTTGCACTTGCATTTTTATACACACATTTCACCATGTCAATGTACACTTCCTCGATGTCTGCTGATCTTAAAGAGTTGATGACTGCTGATGTTTTAATAGAGTCAAAGGCCTTCTCATAGTCAATAAATGCCACACACAATGGAAGTTCATATTCATGTGTTCTTTCAATTAATTCTCTTAATACTTGAATATGGTCCACTGTACTGAATCCACTTCGAAATCCAGCTTGTTCTCTTGGTTGAGCTGCATCTAATTTTTTCTGCAGGCGATGTGTTAGCACTTTTGTGAAGATTTTATAAATAGCAGGTAACAAGCTAATTGGTCGGTAATTTTTTAAATCCTCTTTATCACCTTTTTTATGCAAAAGAATTACTGTTGCAGAATCCCATTGGTTTGGTATGTTACCACTGTTGAGGCATTTGGTAAAGAATTTTGCGAGTATGTCTTCTACATGTTCTCCAGCTTCTTTTAAGATATCTAATGTAATGCCATCATCGCCAGGGGATCTTCCTTTCTTCATACTTTTTATTGCAAATGCTACTTCTTCTTTTAAGATTTTAGGAGCTGTTCCTTCGACTATCTCAGAGTCTTCGTTTAATCCACTGTTTCCCTCATACAGCTTTCTGTAGAATTCTTCAACTCTTCTAAGTATTTCTTCCCTATTTCTTGTTACAGTGCCATCCTCTCCTTTTAATGCAATGATGTGTTTCTTCCCAATAGACAAACTCCCTTTAACAACCCTAAGGCTCTTGTTGCTTTCAATGGCCTTCCTTACTAACTCACAATTGAATTTTCTTATATCTTCTTTCATGTTTTTGCGCAAAGTTTTGCAAAGTTCTACATATATATATATATGGCCTGCAAAAGGGTTGCTGGTATCTAACTGGAAGGAGACCCACACGCTGAACGTATGTGACGATGTGTGGAACCGGCCAGGCCAGTAACCTAGTGTCCTACCCCGCCTTCAAGTGGTGCAGGCTGAGCTTTCTATTTATGTGGCAAATTAATATTTGCTACACGGATAGAAAGGCGGAAGGGGAGGGCTAATTCACCAACCCGTCTAGCCAGCGTGGTGAAATTATGGCTAATTCCTCCATTATGTTGACACACCAGAAACCATGGCCCCTAGTCTCCAGGTGCTGGAGTGCTCCTGATCAAGGCAGCGGTCAGTGTGGCATGAAAGCAGGGGGTGCTAAGAATCACTGGAATGGCCCAGGCTGCCGTTTGTTATTGACCTTGGCTACGTTTAATGGACGATCCCTTGCTTCTGAAGCAAAACTTCAGGAATTGGAAGAGGAACTAGACAAGATCAAATGGGACATTGTAGGACTCAGTGAAATTAGAAGAAAAGGTGAAGAGTTGGTGGAACTGAAAAGCGGACATTTGTTTTACTATAGAGGAACGGAAACTGGAAGAACAAGTGGTGTTGGCTTCTTAATCAACAAAAGAATTAAAGACTGTCTTCTGGAAGTTGAAAGTACATCAGATCGAGCAGCGAGGCTTGTTGTTCAACTAACCCAGCGATACCAACTTCAAATAGTACAGGTATATGCACCAACATCAAGCCATACCGACGAAGAGGTTGAAGAATTTTATGAAGAAATCAAAGAGTTACACACCAAAGGGAAACAACATATCAAGCTCATCATGGGGGATTTCAATGCAAGAATTGGACAACAGGAACAAGGAGAGACATCGGTTGGTAAATACGGATATGGGGAAAGGAATGAACGTGGCGATCAACTCATCGAATTTGCAGAAGCTGAAAACCTTAGCATCATGAATTCATTTTTTAAGAAGAAACCGCAAAGAAAATGGACATGGAAACACCCAAATGGGGGAACTAGTGAAATTGACTATATCCTGGCAAACAAGAAATCAATTATTGAAGATTGCAGTGTACTGAACAGATTTAATACTGGAAGTGATCATCGAATGGTGAGATGTAAAGTGCACTTAAATACTAAATTAGAACGACAGAAGCTCATTAGGAAACAAGTAAGTAAGAGGGTGGATCTAATGAAACTGAAAGTAAATACCGAGGCATTCAAGTTGGAATTAAAAAATCGCTTTTCTGCACTGGAAGGACTTATTGATGAAAGTGATATCTCAGAAGCAAATGAAAACATTGTTAAGACAATAGTTGAAACTGCTGGGGACATTGGTGGTGTAACCTGTAAAAGCATAATAGCAAATTATCTGAGAAGACGAAACAGCTCATGGAAAGGCGAAGAGATACGAAGGTGGACAATCGAAATACCAGTTCCAGGATTGAGTACATAGAACTTTGTAAAACTCTGGCAAAAGCATGAAAGAAGACATAAGAAAATTCAACTGTGAGCTAGTAAGGAAAGCCATTGAAATAACAAGAGCCTTAGGGATGTTAAAGGAAGTTTATCTGTTGGGAAGAAACACATCATTGCATTAAAAAGGAGAGGATGGCACCGTAACAAGAAATAGGGAAGAAATACTTAGAAGAGTTGAAGGATTCTAAAAAAAACTAGATGAAAGTAACAGTGGATTTAACAAAGACACTGAAATAGTGGAAGAAACAGCTCCTAAAATCTTAAAAGAAGTTTCATTTGCAATAAAAAGCATGAAGAAAGGAAGAGCCCCTGGTGATGATGGTATTACATTAGATATCCTAAAAGAAGCTGGAGAATATGTAGAAGACATGCTTGCAAAATTATTCACAAAATGTCTTAACAGCGGTAACATACCAAACTAGTGGGATTCTGCAACAGTAATTCTTTTGCATAAAAAAGGTGATAAAGAGGATTTAAAAAATTACTGCCCAATTAGCTTGTTACCTGCTATTTATAAAATCTTTACAAAAGTGCTAACACATCGCCTGCAAAGAAAATTAGATGCAGCTCAACCAAGAGAACAAGCTGGATTTCGAAGTGGATTCAGTACAGTGGACCATATTCAAGTATTAAGAGAATTAATTGAAAGAACACATGAATATGAACTTCCATTGTGTGTTGCATTTATTGACTATGAGAAGGCCTTTGACTCTATAAAAACATCAGCAGTCATCAACTCTTTAAGATCAACAGACATTGAGGATGTGTACATTGACATGGTGAAACGTGTGTATAAAAATGCAAGTGCAAAATTTCGGTTACATAAAGATACCAAAACTATCAAACTTGGCAAAGGGGTGAGGCAGGGAGATACCATTTCTCCAAAACTTTTTACTTCTGCTTTACAGATGATTTTTCAGCTGATAAATTGGAATAACAAGGGAATAAAAATAAATGGTGAATATTTAAATCATCTGCGGTTTGCTGATGACATTGTTATTTTTTCAACGGACCCATTGGAACTCCAAGACATGGTACAAGAGCTCTCAACTAGAAGTGAAGAAGTTGGACTCAAGATGAACCTACAAAAAACTAAGATCATGTTCAATAATTTTGTAGAGGAAACAAAAATACAAGTTGACAACACTGAGCTAGAAATTGCTGATTCATATATTTACCTTGGCCAGCTGATTTCAATGGATGGCAACATTATGAAAGAACTCAACAGACGTATTAAACTTGGCTGGAGTGCATTTGGAAGAAACAGTTTTATCCTGAAGGGGAAATTGCCTTTGTGTCTAAAAAGAAAGGTCTTCAACCAGTGTGTATTGCCAGTCCTCTCTTATGGATCAGAGACATGGAGTCTAACAGTTGGAGCAATACGAAAGTTACAGACAACGCAAAGGAGCATGGAGAGGTGCATGCTTGGAATAACTAGGAGAGATCGAAAAAGAAACACTTGGGTGAGAGAGCAAACTAGAGTAGAGGACATCATTGTTAAAGTAAAAGGGCTGAAATGGCGATGGGCTGGGCATATTGCAAGAAGAACTGATCAACGATGGACAACAGAAATTCTGAACTGGATTCCAAGAGACCACCGAAGACCTAGAAAACGTCCTCAAACTAGATGGGTGGATGAAATAAGAAAACAGGTTGGGGTGACGTGGAAGCGAATTGCTCAGGATAGACTTGTGTGGAAAGCATTTGGAGAGACCTTCATCCAGCAGTGGATAGATAATGGTTGAATATGATGATATATATATATGTATGTTATGCTTAAATATTGATATTAGTATTAATGTGCTTATTATGTGCAATTACTTACTTCACACCGAGAATAATATATTCAAGTTTTAAAATATCTAGTGCAATTTCTGCTCTGTTTGAAACGCAGGAAATGAGACTATGGCGTCAACAATGCTTCTTTAAGCAAAAGCGTTCTCACGCCTATGAGTTGGATGCATATTTTATTTATGCATTTATTTACTTACTTCGTGCATTTAAGTCGTGTATTTATTCTCACGTACTCAAATAATACGATTAAAATCATTAATGAAATCAAATTTCAATTCACTGAAAGAAAGACACGCATTAATATTAAATACGTGGCACACTGACACCCACACAAGCACATTCATCAGTTTGACAACAGAAACGCCCATGAATGTTAATCCAAGGATTTATTTTAATTCCAGCCATTATCCCGAAGTCTAACTGCATTTAATAATTTTGAAACTATAAATACAGAAGCAGAGGACGCCATGAAAAAAGTAAGTTTTTTTTTTAAAAATAATCAGTGACTGAGATATCAAAATCAAAAAGAACCACAACTTTAATACCTTTACAAATATACTGCTTTATCAACATGACTTCAAAGATAGCTCCTTTCTGAATCTCCGATGATAAAATCCTAGCCTTTATTGATTCAAGAAAGTTTCGCTGAGTTTTGAGAAAATCCATGTTGGCTATAAAATAAGGAGAAATGATATTGAATTCGATGAAGTCCGATTCAGTTTGTTTCCAGTAAATTTTAAGTGAAAAGAATAATGGTATATGTATTTAATTTTACGTTCCAAAACCGAACAATGACTCATGAGAGATGGACTAGGTTACTCCCCATAACCTTCGAATGACGATACAGTTACACATGCTTAAGCTCACTGAAATTCGAAACAGCTCAGTAATTTAAACGCCGCAAGTTTAACCTTCGAATCATTTGAGGCGAACGTGCGTGAAAAATTAAATTAATTGTCCTCAAAAGAGTTTCAATCTGAAACGTTTTCCTTCCTAATTTTACGAGAAACGGGTATATACATATACATTTTCGCAGAACCAGTGAAAATAATCGTTAAATCGGGGGAACACATTTATCGAAACCAATGAACTACCCACGGGTATGGGCGATGTATCCCGGGCTCTTCCTTGGGCTGAAAATTTACATGCAAAATATGTTAAAACTAGGAACTATTACATTAAAAAAAAAATTCGGTTCTCCCCCAAACAGAAACCATGAGTTTTTACTCGGGGGAGAAAGAAACAGAGGATAAACTATTGATAAAAATTGAATTTTTCATTAATAGTTTCCTATCCTCTGTTTATCATCCCCTATCAACTCGTTTCGCTTGAACTTAAATGGACTTCGATCCACATTTGTTTTCTTAATCAATCGAAGATTTTTGTTGCTTCATGTTATGTTTTTGAGCGAAAATTGTTATAGCTCCACGTAGTGTTTTACGTATCAGCTGTTGTCAATTCTTTTAGTTATTATTAGTATTTGAATATTTTCTGGAAATTACATCCCATAATGTTTTCATTCTTATTTTGTCTTATTTAATGCGTTTGATAATATAACTTTTTACCATTTCTATTTTTTTTAATATTTTATATGTAGCAAAGCAATACACACACACGCGCGCGGGCACAACTGTCATTGCAGCATGAAAGCAGAGATTCCAAGAATCACTAGACTGGTCGGTCGACGATGTTATTCCTTTTCAGCCCTACTACAGATACGATGGAGATTCTGCAAAACAAACTCTTTTTCATATAGAACAAAGCTTTAAAATCTAGAAAAGTCAAAGGGAATATTATTAAGTTTCGTGAAATTAAAAGAAAAGGTGTTAGTGAAATTTATAAAAATTCGTATTTATTCTACTTCAAGAGTACAGAAAAAGGAAGAATGAGAGTGGAATCAATCTTCATCAACAGAAGACAAATCGTGTTTTGGAGGTTGAAAGTGCAAGCTGCAAGACTTGCCATTCAACTAACATGGCGATACCAATCACACGTAATTTATGCGTATGTGCCAACTACGTTATTCACCAAGAGAAGGTCAACTAATTGTATGAGAAAGTTAAATTTCTATACAGTAGAAGAAGGTAATACACTCACATGTGGTTTTAAA
>QLNU02015360.1:231077716-231106377 GCA_006491805.2 Dysdera silvatica
CAATAATATACCATATTCCATATCTTTTAATTACCTGAAATGTCTTCAACTGCATTGCGGAGGCACGTCTGATAGTTAGCCATCTCTCAGCCAACGTACAAACGATAAAATAGGTATAATGCGTAAAAGTAGTCCTTAAGTGCTTTTTTATAGTGTAATGTAGAAGGCACTGTTACGCCTTCTGGTGTCCAGACTCAGTTTACAACCATATCACAAATGTACTCATTTAGGTATTTGCTTGGAATGTACCTATATTCCGAGTTTTACAGCAATCTAATAGTGGATGCGTTTTTATTTTTGTTTGCATGTTTACAATATCAATAAATTAATAACTAATAAATACAACGTACGTTTGATTTGCACGTTAAAGCATTTCGGTTATTATCTCCAGTGAATCATGTTTACACGATACATTTGTCCAAACCAAACAACTTAGCAAACTAAAGAACTAAGGAAGTATTATATGCATTAATTAAAAAAAAAGTACTTCCGGAAGATGATAATAATTTATAAGAAATGTTTTAGAAATTTAAAATAAACAAGCAAGCAGATTCTGAGTCTCCTTTGATAGCCCCTTTCATAACTATAGGCCTAACATGTTTTATGAAAGTGCACTAAAAATTATATTGATGACACATTTCACTAATCCAAAAGAGAAATAATTGCACAAAATCTATTGACGCAGTTAATTAAGGAAAGCTTTGTTAGAAGCTGTTATCTCGTGGCTATTACCAGAACCTGACTTCTGTTTTTGTACTATTTCTGGTGCCAACGTGGTGTCAGCCAATATTTTGGACATAAATAAAACCATCATATTCTAACGATGATAGACATGTACTATGGAAACAAGTATTGATTGACAACGTCTTTATTAATTAACTTTGCCTATAAATTCTGTTCAATTATATCTTTCAATCTACAGTCAAGTTTATGTTGAGAGATACAAATGTGTTCTCCAGACTTGATAATGCATAAATAATAATATTACAGTATTTATAAATACGCTCATTTCACAAAATATTTTTGAAAGGGAAATCTTTTTTGCGACACTAATGCATTTTTTAGTAGGTAATTGGAGGATCGAAACTCAGTACTCCGTTAAGAAATACTCGCCAAATTATTTTTTTTCTGTAATGGGAACCACCTTTTCATTTTTCTTTTCGAGATCCTGGCCACATTATAATCTGCTAATGCATTAGTGAGGAAAGCTAAAGTGCGCGAAGTAAATGAAGTTTCACATTAGACCTCTGATTTAATTTTTGTGACACCAAGCTCAATTTCTGGTAAATTCCTTCTAAATAAATTACGCCAATAATCATTTTCGCATTATGAGCTTAATTTAATTAAAAACTCATATTATTATCACACTCAATGATTTATCTATATCGCTTGCTTGATTTCTGTTATCATGGAATAACTTCTAAGAAAGTTGTGGGAATTAATTTAAGTTTAGCATTTAGTATTCAAGAGAAAACTGGATGATGAACACTGGCTTTAATTATAAGAGCTTAATACTTTGCAAAAAATTTAAGAATTGAAGCTGTTGAATCAAATTCCAATTTTTGAAATAAGCTCTGTCATCTTTGCACATCTGTCTATCAGTAAAGTTAGGTTTTCTTTCCCGATTACCGGCTGTTAAATCTTTCAATTTCCTCTTCTAATCAAATCATGTAAACATACATATATATATGCGTACATAGTTAGTAATATTCAGATGTCTAATTTTAAATTATCATCGTAGAAAAAGTGCTTATTTATGAAAAGCAATACTAAGAGTTCAGTTCTATGTTGTTCTCGAATGAAGTTGTCTTTTTTTTTAATAAGCATTATAGTATAATATACCAAGTTTTATTTTTTGTTACCGATATTCTACCGCCTGAAACTTCTCAGGGGAATGTTGTGTATATTGTGGCAAATTTCAATATTTTAATATTCACTTTTTGTTTTAGATACTTTTAATTTAATTTTAATGTATTAAGAAGGTTTATTTTTCATTTCTTATTAAATTAGTTGGCTGTCCACCTGTCTTTTTCAGCCAGATATTCAGTAAAGAGAAATAAAATTCTATATTTTTTATTTAATCAACTTTTCATTTATTAAACGCTGGAAATCGGTTACAGAAGCAAAGGCATCAGAAAGCCTACTTAGTTGTTTCGATTGTTGAAATTTTTATTTAAACATAAAATTTCGTGGAATGGGTTATCTGAAATATTACTTCCTTTTATTTTCACACTCTATTCTGGATTAGTGTCTGGATAAATCCAAGTCATTTATCTACCACTATCGTATCTGTGAGTATGTTAATTAGTATTCCTAATTTGTAAATTTTCTATTTTCATTATTCCTATTACTGAAAGTTTTTCAGAATTACAAGATATTATAAAAAAAAAATTCAAAATTTAAATTGGATTTTTGAATACAATTACTATTTATCTATCGCATATGTTCGAAGCTTTTTTATTACTTTGTTTAATAGAAACCTTCAGTTTCAATTTAAGTTAACCTGTTAACCGGGGAATAAAATTTTGTGAAACTCGTTTCACACTGGGGACTTTTTTTCACAGTGATAAGTAATGTCATCACACCATCACGCTAGGATTAAATATATAAGAACTACATAAAACGTAATGCGTTCAACATAATACGGTTAATTTTAATGACGAAAAATGTCGTCATTCGCATTTTGGTAGTCTTCCGGGCATGACGAAAAATGTCGTCATACCCAGTTAACAGGTTAAGTGCAAATATTACACATTTTGTGGGCCCGAGACCAAGCGTCATTCTATTTATATTTAAATTCATTTAAACAACCCATATGCGTTATGGTATCTAAGTTGTACCATCTGACAGCTTATCCCGCCATTTCTACGAATAAAATGAAAGTAACAAAATTTTCTCATCCCGATATTTTCGCAGGTATGAAATTTTTCCACATTTCATCTCTCATCATCTTTGGTTTCAAAAATGTGCTACATATTTTAACTCTCAATTACATGTAGATTTAAAATATTGAATAAAAAGAAATATGCAGTTTTTGAAGCGATTTTGATAAAAAAAAAAAAAAATTGAGCAGTCATAGGGTTAATCCTATCAAAAATATCTCCAATTCTCATTTTCTCGAATAATTTAGGTTTACATTGCATGAAGTTGATGATTTACACCACATTATATATGTTTATTATATATATATATATAGAACAAGTGGTGTTAGCTTCTTAATTAACAAAAGAATAAAAGATTCACTTCTGGAAGTTGAAAGTACATCAGATCGAGCAGCGAGGCTCGTTGTTCAACTAACCCAGCGATACCAACTTCAAATAGTACAGGTATATGCACCAACATCAAGCCATACCGACGAAGAGGTTGAAGAATTTTATGAAGAAATCAAAGAGTTACACACCAAAGGGAAACAACATATCAAGCTCATCATGGGGGATTTCAATGCAAGAATTGGACAACAGGAACAAGGAGAGACATCGGTTGGTAAATACGGATATGGGGAAAGGAATGAACGTGGCGATCAACTCATCGAATTTGCAGAAGCTGAAAATCTTAGCATCATGAATTCATTTTTTAAGAAGAAACCGCAAAGAAAATGGACATGGAAACACCCAAATGGGGGAACTAGTGAAATTGACTATATCCTGGCAAACAAGAAATCAATTATTGAAGATTGCAGTGTACTGAACAGATTTAATACTGGAAGTGATCATCGAATGGTGAGATGTAAAGTGCACTTAAATACTAAATTAGAAAGACAGAAGCTCATTAGGAAACAAGTAAGTAAGAGGGTGGATCTAATGAAACTGAAAGTAAATACCGAGGCATTCAAGTTGGAATTAAAAAATCGCTTTTCTGCACTGGAAGGACTTATTGATGAAAGTGATATCTCAGAAGCAAATGAAAACATTGTTAAGACAATAGTTGAAACTGCTGGGGAAATTGGTGGTGTAACCTGTAAAAAGCACAATAGCAAATTATCTGAGAAGACGAAACAGCTCATGAAAAGGCGAAGAGATATGAAGGTGGACAATCGAAATACCAGTTCCAGGATTGAGTACATAGAACTTTGTAAAACTCTGCGCAAAAGCATGAAAGAAGACATAAGAAAATTCAACTGTGAGCTAGTAAGGAAAGCCATTGAAAATAACAAGAGCCTTAGGGTTGTTAAAGGAAGTTTATCTGTTGGGAAGAAACACATCATTGCATTAAAAGGAGAGGATGGCACCGTAACAAGAAATAGGGAAGAAATACTTAGAAGAGTTGAAGAATTCTACAAAAAACTATATGAAAGTAACAGTGGATTAAACGAAGACGCCGCAATAGTCGAAGGAACAGCTCCTAAAATCTTAAAAGAAGAAGTTTCATTTGCAATAAAAAATATGAAGAAAGGAAGAGCCCCTGGTGATGATGGTATTACATTAGATATCCTAAAAGAAGCTGGAGAATATGTAGAAGACATACTTGCAAAATTCTTTACCAAATGTCTTAACAGCGGTAACATACCAAACCAATGGGATTCTGCAACAGTAATTCTTTTGCATAAAAAAGGTGATAAAGAGGATTTGAAAAATTACCGACCAATTAGCTTGTTACCTGCTATTTATAAAATCTTCACAAAAGTTCTAACACATCGCCTGCAGAAAAAATTAGATGCAGCTCAACCAAGAGAACAAGCTGGATTTCGAAGTGGATTCAGTACAGTGGACCATATTCAAGTATTAAGAGAATTAATTGAAAGAACACATGAATATGAACTTCCATTGTGTGTTGCATTTATTGACTATGAGAAGGCCTTTGACTCTATAAAAACATCAGCAGTCATCAACTCTTTAAGATCAACAGACATTGAGGATGTGTACATTGACATGGTGAAACGTGTGTATAAAAATGCAAGTGCAAAATTTCGGTTACATAAAGATACCAAAACTATCAAAATTGGTAAAGGTGTGAGGCAGGGAGATACCATTTCTCCAAAACTTTTTACTTCAGCTTTACAGATGATTTTTCAGCAGATAAATTGGAATAACAAGGGAATAAAAATAAATGGTGAATATTTAAATCATCTGCGGTTTGCTGATGACATTGTTATTTTTTCAACGGACCCATTAGAACTCCAAGACATGGTACAAGAGCTCTCAACTAGAAGTGAAGAAGTTGGACTCAAGATGAACCTACAAAAAACTAAGATCATGTTCAATAATTTTGTAGAGGAAACAAAAATACAAGTTGACAACACTGAGCTAGAAATTGCTGATTCATATATTTACCTTGGCCAGCTGATTTCAATGGATGGCAACATTATGAAAGAACTCAACAGACGTATTAAACTTGGCTGGAGTGCATTTGGAAGAAACAGTTTTATCCTGAAGGGGAAATTGCCTTTGTGTCTAAAAAGAAAGGTCTTCAACCAGTGTGTATTGCCAGTCCTCTCTTATGGATCAGAGACATGGAGTCTAACAGTTGGAGCAATACGAAAGTTACAGACAACGCAAAGGAGCATGGAGAGGTGCATGCTTGGAATAACTAGGAGAGATCGAAAAAGAAACACTTGGGTGAGAGAGCAAACTAGAGTAGAGGACATCATTGTTAAAGTAAAAGGGCTGAAATGGCGATGGGCTGGGCATATTGCAAGAAGAACTGATCAACGATGGACAACAGAAATTCTGAACTGGATTCCAAGAGACCACCGAAGACCTAGAAAACGTCCTCAAACTAGATGGGTGGATGAAATAAGAAAAGAGGTTGGGGTGACGTGGAAACGAATGGCCCAGGATAGACTTGTGTGGAAAGCATTTGGAGAGACCTTCATCCAGCAGTGGATAGATAATGGTTGAATATGATGATGATGATGATATATATATATATATATATATATATATATATATATATATATACACACACACACACACACACAGGGTGCCCCAAAATAATCTCCTTAAAAGTAAAAATTTATATCTGGGGAACCAGTTGAATTAATAAGCAAATATTTTGGAGTTAACCACAGTCACTATACAGAATTTTTTTGCATATAATCACATCATTCGTTTTCGTCCATTAAAGGGATTCTGCTACTTTCCTTGAATATACCAAAAGTCCCCCCACCCCTGCTATGCCTACAGGGGAAGTATCATGAAGGGGCGACTTCCAAAAAAATTCCGGTTTTTATAGGTTAGACTGAAAGTTGCCACTACATGATACTTCCCTTGCATACAGGAGAAGTATTGTATAAAGGCAACTTTCGGTCAAATCTATAAAAAACAGAAATTTTCAGAATTTGTCCCTACACAATATTTCCCCTCCTATATGCATAGATATATACATGTACAGTAGCATGTAGGGCTGATACTTCACTCTTACACAGGGGCAGTAGTGCGTGAGGGTGACTTTTGGTTTATATTCAAGGAAAGTAGGAAAATCCCGTTAACAGGGTGTCTACCTAAATATTGTTTCAAACTTCCTGACTTTTCCGGATTTTCCAGAATAGGAACAAAAAATTTCTGGGTATGGTGTTTTCGCAAATTTAGATACACAAGACATTTTTTTTAAAATCACTATAGCTGCTGAACTACAATAAATAAGAATCAAATTAATTTAAACTATCGTTGTTTTTTAGACTTTTAAATTTGAGTCATAATTGTAATATTCTCTATCTACACTGCATATTTTAACATTCCTTGCCTCACTTTCATGATCCAGCCATCATTAGAAGCCAGTTAAAAAAAAAACTGCATAAACTTATAAAAATCATAAAACACCCCAGTAATTAATTAAGCAAGGTTAAATTATTAAGAATAATACGATAAAATGTCTGGCCAAATTCAATTTCAAACTTCCCTGTTTTTCCAGACCAAATCTTAATATAATAGATTTACAGTCACTAATTTCAGTGAGCAACATATTACGACGTATTACAATTTCCATAATTGAAATAAACTTCAAGGCCATAAAATTTGCCAATATAAACCCCCAATTCCATTTATAACTCAATTACAGTGAATTTACAATACAAAAATTGCATTCTATAATACATCCATTTTTAAAAATAATACAAATCAAAACTGTCTTAAAATTTTTTTCAATGTGTTAAATATCCTGTGTCCATTAAGAAGCTAAAAAATGCATTATTTACTTCAATTATATCATTCAAATTGTGTTTGAAGAAAAATTTAATAAAAATGCTGACTTAAGTCATATATATACATAGCATGTGTATTAAATAAAAATAGAAGGAAAAAACATGCCTGGAACATAATCTCCATTGAATTTAAGATCAATAAAATGGACTTTTGCTTCCTGTGGCGTAAATGAAATAGCATATTGTGTTGGACTCTGAGCTTCAGGCACAGTGGGGACAAGACCTTTATTGACCATAACTTCTAAATTACCAGGGCCAGCATGTGAGGTTTCAACTAAAACAAATATATTTCTGAAAATAGACATTCCTTTTACAGCAAAATTTGTAATATTACTCAAAGTATTAAAAAAATTACCAATAAAAGTTACAGGTCTTCCAACTATTCCTTTTGGTATCTCCTTAATTTTTATTTGCTTTACATCATAAACTTTGGTTATAAATGGACTTTCGGCTATGGGATTTCCATTCACATGAACATGAATTCGATATTCACCTAAAAAGATTAACAATGATAAGTTAAGGCAAAATATGTTTATGATAAATAAGAGAATTAAAATCCATAGAACTCAACTCAGGTTTTGAAAAAACTATTAACCTGTTTTGATAGGGATAAATTCTACTTTCACAGAATTATCAAGGTTGTCTTTCATTTTGTATGGCATAATATTTCTATCAGGATCTAGATGAAGAAATATAAAAGTATTATAATTTGCAAATTAATTACATTTCTTAGAAGTTATTCAGTATAAAAAATGAGCTAATGAATTAAAAGTGATATTTACTAAAAATGCCTTTGTAAATAAAAATGAGCATTTGTTTTAACAGAGATTAGTGATGGGAACAAAAACATCAAACTGTTTGAAAAAAATGTTTTTTAACAAACAATGAACAAACTTATTTTTAACAGGCCAAAAAAAAGTTTTTTATGGGCCCTAGGCTGGAAGACCAGAATGAACCTTGAAAGAATGTGGCCCTTGTGACATATTCACTCAATAAATCGTTAGTTTTCCTTGGAGTCAGGGCTATAGTTTGAAGCTTCTTATAGGGGGCTTAGAATTCATTAATGTTTTCATGTATTTTATTAGTATTTTTAAAAAATATAATACCAAATGTCTACAATACAGATGTCAAAGTGCTTTAATGAAGTTTATTAATTCTCAATACTGTATGTTTCGACAAAACTTAAGGCATGGAACAATACATATGGAATATACGAGTATGATTAATGTTCAAAGTAGTTTTTGTGAATAATTAATTTTTAGCAATGAAATCAAACTAATCTATATTTAACGTTAATGAATAAAACTTTTAACATAAATATTACATTATAAACTTCTAAAGAGGTACACTGAAATTTCTAATTAATTATTAATTCTCTTCTTATTATTGCAAATGAGATAGAGACTTAAACCTGTGTTTAGAACATGGCGTACACAAGATCTTCCATAAAACTCTGTTCTGAATACATTTTTAATGTCAAAGAATAATTTCCGCCATCATGTATAAAATAATTTAAAACTTGGAAATAAAAAATTCAAAACAAAATTCTGTAATAATTCATTTTGAAAAACAAAATAATAATAATTTCAATAGGGTACCCTCTGGCCCCAATCTGGCTACGGTTCTGTTGGAAGTTCATTGTCTTTCAATGTTCATAGTTATTAGCAATGAAGTTTTCTGAGATATTTGTAAATGAACAGGGTTAAAATAAGTCTTAAATAGGACCCTGATAAGCCCCAAAATCTTGTGGTTCAAGGTCTAGGCCTAAGCCCCCTCAATTTTACCTGATTTGAATTTATTCGATTGAATTATGGATCTAAATCCGGCACTGGCTGGATCGCTAGTTACTCTGGTCGCCAAATACGACGCCAAAACAACAGGTTGAAAGTATTTGCAAACAGGTTTGGGAAAAAATGAACATTTCATGAATAAAGCAGAAGAGTTGAAAAAAGCAGTTCCACATTTGTCGGAAACAAACCTTTTTTTTATGCTAACAGCTTTCCGCCAACACCCGCTCATTTTCAATGCTTCTTGTGAGCTGCTATTTTCAAACACCTGTTTGTTTTCAATGCTGCTTGCGAGTTGCTATTTTCAAACACCTGTTTGTTTTCAATGCTGCTTGCGAGTTGCTATTTTCAAACAGGCATTCGTTTTTTTAAAGTACTTTTTCCCCCAGACTTGTTTTTTTTAACCAGAGAGAGAGAAAAAATTTATTTTCATGAAAATCTGTTTTTGTTCATCATACAGCCAACCTAATGTATCATATTTTTTTTTATTTATTGTTGTTTTGTTTTTAAATTTCGTCAAATAAAAACCTGTGAAATTAAAATGCCAATGTGAATTTTGGATATATTCATTTATCAAAAAATAATCATATCCACAATTTCACAAAAAATGATTTTACTAAGTACACATTCTAAGTTACACATTAATATATATTTATTGATGAATTTTTTCTACGCATTTTTTTTTAATTTCGAACACTCATTTTCTCAGTAAATCTGTTTTTCATAAATAACTTTTCTTGACGAGATAAAAAGTTTTATTTCATTGTTTTACTCACTATTCAAGTGCCGAATGATGATTAAATCTTCATAATTCATTCCCAATTTTTTTAGAATGCATAATTATACAATTTCAAACAATTGAGCTGATCATACTTCAACTACATTAAAGTTTTATTAATCTTGAAATGTTAAAATCATATATTTTATGGCATATAAACTGGGGTATAATGGTGTCTTAATATGTTTCACACATTAATGATGTTTGTAATTAAAAATACTTTATTATAGTAGCATTTTAATATAACACAGTTTTAAAATATATGAATAAATTAGATGTATGATATACTGATAGTGATAAACTACAATGTATACAATTTTATACTTAACATATTAACGATAAGCTTGTTTATCAAGTAAATAGAAGTCAGTCATTCTCTCTATATATATATATATATATATATACAGGGTGTCCCTGAATTCATGGCCAACACGTTAAGTGGTTGTAGGGGACATCAAATAAACCATATTGGTCGAAATCCCCATGTCAGCAGAGGACCCAATTCAATTTGGCTGTACAGTGAAAGTATTATTTACATCCACATCGTTACTACATATTCAATTACATACACAAAATTTTTTTTTGACACATAATTTAAGTGATTGACCTAATAATGCAGCAGATTAAAAAAAAATCAGAAATTCCCTTCTCTGGCACTGAGTAGTGTTGCCATTTAGTCATCAAAGGTATGGAATACGATGGTTTTACCATACTGCAGGCAGTTGGGAATTGTCAAGCATGTGTAATAGGTGAAGGAGATCAAAAGAAACAACTTCGGTTCAATGAACCTATGTCCAAAAATGAGCCGTTCTGGAATTACAGAGATGTTATTATTTGCATCCACATTAGTTAATCATGTAACAAAATTTGGAAAATTTGCCGTTCCAGCCTAGAATCATATTAAAAAAGGTTCTGCATCTTACTATGGTCCAAAACAACATCCATTGGCCAAATTGATGCAATTCGGGAATTTATGACCCAAACATGAGAGGGTGCTAGCAGGGCTTAAAATGAAAATTTTAACAAACCAGAACACTGTCCCGGTTTGCTCCAGTATATTTCAAGCCCTGGATGGTAGTACATATAGCATTCAACAATGCTACATATCCGTAAAGAAATTACATGTTTAGAAATGCAGTGAGGAGTCGTAAATGAAGGAAAGACACAGAGGTTTTCAGTGTGACATTTATTGCGCATAATTATAACAAATGTTCAAATTGTAACAAAACAAATGTGCGTCCACCAACATTGACACACTCTGCACAACGATTGTCACAATTTCTTGTAAACACCAGGCTGATTGCGCACATCGCCAACTGCGGAGACCAGTCGAGTTACCAGATCATACGCAGACAGGACAGGAGGCTCGTACACGATACTTTTCAAATATCCTCACAGAAAAAATCGAGACAAGAAGGATCAGATCATCTGGGAAGCCACAGGGTAGGGCCCCCGTACCCCATCCATCGTTTCCCAAATATGGCATTCAGATGCTAACGCACGTCTCTGCTAAAATGGGCAGGGGGCCCCCCATGGTGCTGGAACCAAATACGGGCATTGATGGCGAGAGGAACCTCCTCCAGTATTCTGGTAAAACCTGTTGCAGAAACACGAAAGGTTCGCCCATCGAGGCGGTCCGGCAGTAGGTAAGGCCTAATTAAGTAGTCATGCACGATCACTGCCCACACATTGATGCTGAATCGTTGCTAGTTTGACTTTGAACGTGTACCATGTGTGTTCTGGGGTGACCACAAATGCACATTATGCACATTCACTATACCTTCACGTGAGAATGTTGATTCATCCATAAAGACCACCAGAGTGGGGAAATTGACATTTACGGCACTTTGCTGTAGGAACCACCGCATGAAATCTAAGCACAAGGAATAATCAGCAACTGTTAATGTCTGCACTGACTGCAAATGATAAGGGTGTAATTTTTCTTCATGCAGTACTCGCCAGACACTATTCTGCTGAACACCCAGGCTCTGAGCGACCGATCGCATACTTGTGCCTGGGTTCTCTGTCATTATACGCAAGATGTTATCACTCATAGCTGGTGTTTTAACCACCCTTGGTCATCCGGCATCCCGTCGGCTGACGTGGAAGGTGCCTGTTTCACAAATGTTTTGTGATCGGGCACACGACACATAGGATATAGCTCAAGGTACAACCTTTACACCTGTTCATCATTGCATTCAGCTATGCCGTACATCAGGTGCATATCTGCTTTTTCTGCATTTGTAAACTGTTCCATCTCGTGCACGATCGACACAGTAAATACTAAATATTGCAATGTGGTTGAACCACAGCTTTTAACCCCGGCCATGTCGTCTGTGCCCCCAATCAACACGGCTACGAGTCAAATGCTGAGCGTGTAATTCCCTTATTACATATTGTAGTATTGTTGGATGCTGTACGTACTACCATCCAGGGCTCGAAATGTACTGGAGAAAACCAGGATGGTATTTCAGTTCAAGAAAATTTTCATTTTAAGCCCTACTAGCACCCTCTCACGTTTGGGTCATAAATTCTCGAATTGCATTAATTTGGCCATGGGAAATTGTTTAGGACCATAATAAGTAATGTAATCTTTTTCAATATGATTCAAGGCCGGAATGGCAAATTTTTCAAATTTTGTTACATGATCGACTAATGTGGATGCAAATAATAGCATCCCTATAGTTCCAGAACGGCTCATTTTCGGACATTGAAAAAGAAACAACTTTAGTCCAGTAAACCAATCACCTTCACCTATTACACATGCTTGACAATTCCCAATTGCCTCCAGTGATGACTAAATGGCAACACTACTCAGGACCAGGGAAGGGAATTTTCGATTTTTTTGTTTCTGCTGCATTATTTGGGCAATCGCTTAAATCATGTGGCAAAAAACATTTTTTTTTGTGCATGTAATTGCCTACGTAGTCACGATGTGGATATAAACAATAGTTTCACTCTGCAGCCAAATCGGGTCTTTTGTGGATATAGGGATGTGTGCCAATATGGTTTATTTGATGTCCCCTACAACCCCTTAACGTTTTGGCCATGAATTCAGGGACACCCTGTGTATATATATACATACACACACAGACATACAGAGTGTTCGGTTACCGCGTGTACAAACTTCTAGGAGAGGTAGGGGACACCAAATAAAGCATATTTGCACATATAACCTATTTCCGTAAAAGTGCCGGTTTGGCTGTAGAGCGTAACTACTCTTTAGGTCTATCACGTTGCTACGTAGCCAATTGTATGAATTAAGTGCAATTTTTGATACATAATTTAAGTGAATGAGCTAATAATACAGCAGAAATAAAGAAATCTGGAATTCCGTTTTCTGATTTTGATCTGTGTTACTGTTTAGTGAAAATAAGCCTAAAAACGCCTTTCTTTTAACACACAGGAAAATAATTGGGAACTGCCAAGTATGTGTAACAGGTGAAGAACATCAAAATAAAAATTTTTTGTTTAGTGACCTTTTCTCCTAAAACCACCCATTCAGGCACTATAGTGAATTCAGTGTTTGCATCCACCACGTTCAGGTTTTCACAAATGGCTACAATGCGCCATTTCAAAGATTTTTAAAATTATTTAATGTCAACAGACGTCACGCTCTCTCTGGCGACTTGTTAAAATTAGTTAAATTCACCGGAATTGTATGTGTAGAATTCATACAATCGCACCTGAAGCGGCGAATTCTACACATACAATTCTGGCGAATTTAATTGGTTATAAAAAAATCGCCGGAGAGAGCCTCACGTCTGTTGACATTAAATAATTTGAAAAATTTTTAAAATGGTGCATTGTAGCCATTTGTGAAAACCTTGAATGTGGTGGATGCAAACACTAAATTCACTGTAGTGCCCGAACGGGCATTTTTAGGAAAAAATGTTTATTTTGATGTTCTTCACCTGTTGCACATACTTGGCAGTTCCCAATTCTTTTCCAGTGTGTTAAAAAAGGCATTTTTAGGCTTATTTTCACTAAACAGTAACACAGATCAAAATCAGAAAACGGAATTCCGGATTTCTTTGTCTCTGCTGTATTATTAGCTCAATCACTTAATTTATGCATTTAAAAAAATTTTTATTGCCGTAATCGCCTACGTGGCAATGACATGGATGCAAACAATAGTTACGCTTTACAGCCAAACTGGGGCCTTTACGGACATGGTTTAGATGGGCAAATATGCCTTATTTGGTGTCCCCCACCTCTCCTAGAAATATGTACATGCTCTAACCGAACACCCTGTATATATACATACACTATATGGAGGGAGAGGGGTTAAGTAACATAATTGGTACCAGCATTTGATGGAGAATTTTAATTTTTCTGTTCATTCAACCTGGGTTTTTCCAACCATTTTTAAAAACAGATGTTTTTTCACAACAAACAGTTCATTAGTGTTTTTCATAAACAACAGAAATACCCATCACTAATAGAGGTAAGTGAGATTTAAAAAAACAAAAACTTAAAAAAAATATATATAAACTGTCAATGCAATGAATCCAAAAGAAATGTAATGGAATTATTTTTATCAATTAAATAAACCATAAAAAATAAAATACCTTCAATTTCAACCACGTAATTCTTTTCATCGACAGATATGCCATGAATAATAAAATTTGTCATTTTACCCATTGCAGCTGAAGAAAGGTTGGAGCTGGACACAGAAATTTTATTAAAAATATCTTTCACTTGAACTTTAAATGGGCTACCTAAAATGAAAAAAAAAAAAATAGATAAATAAAATAAACCTATATTATTCAAATCTGTGTTCATATATAAAAAAAAATATATAATTAATTCAGAAATTTTTAGTGTCATTTGCTTATTCAAGTCAATGAACAATATTTACTCTCATATTTTCTTATTAACAACATTTGTATGCATATATCATAGTGTCTACCCAAACTCTGTTAAACCTCTGACTTTTCTAGGTTTTCCATATCAAATCTGACAAAACAGGCCAAAATGTAGTTCACTCTGGATATTTATTTATTGTATTTACCCAAATTCTGTTTCAAACTTCCCTGACTTTTCCAGACCCAATCTTAATCATTTTACAGTCGCAAATTACAGTAAACAACATATAACATATTAAGATTTGTATAATCAAAGTAAATTTCATGACCACGAAATCCACCAACACAAACCCCAAAGCCATTTATAACTCAATTACAGTGAATTTACAAATACAAAAGCTGTATTAAAAAGTGTATTTCTTTACACTAAAAACTTACAGTATGTATGTGCAACATCTTCATTCGGTCCTTTTCTAGATCATTATAAATGAGTTTAGCTACATAACCGCAAAATTAATGATTCATCTTTCGTTCAATTTAAAAACTGCGTAGTTTGACTACATAGATGGAAAAGGAGACTGGTATGATCAAAATCCTTTACAGATTAGAAAATTTAGCTAAAAATATTTTTGTTCAAGTTTTAGTTATATATCTGGTAAACAATCTGTCCTGAGATATATATGGGCCCAATAATTTTGTATAAATTATATTAGTTGTGCAAAAAGGGAACTTCTAGAGAAAGTTTAGTCAAAAGTATACGTTTTTCAAAATTTTCAGTATGCAATGCAGTATGAAAAGTACAGTTCAGACAAATTATTTTAATAAGCTACTTATTTATTTATTTCAACAACAAATTTGGCTCGATAGTACAATAAAATTAAAGCCAACTTACAGTATTAGAGGGTATCTCGCCAGGGCAGCACCAGAAAAAAAGTGAGTTTGACAAGGCCGGTGCCGCCCCTGTGAGATGATAGTGTTACATTCTTGAATTACATAAAACCACAGTACATGAACAAAAAATACAACTATAGGCATAGTCAAATGAAATTCTTTCTACAAAAACTTACCACTGAAAAAAAAAAAAAAATATATATATATATATATATATATATATATATATATATCATCATCATCATATTCAACCATTATCTATCCACTGCTGGATGAAGGTCTCTCCAAATGCTTTCCACACAAGTCTATCCTGAGCAATTCGCTTCCAAGTCACCCCAACCTGTTTTCTTATTTCATCCACCCATCTAGTTTGAGGACGTTTTCTAGGTCTTCGGTGGTCTCTTGGAATCCAGTTCAGAATTTCTGTTGTCCATCGTTGATCAGTTCTTCTTGCAATATGCCCAGCCCATCGCCATTTCAGTCTTTTTACTTTAACAATGATGTCCTCTACTCTAGTTTGCTCTCTCACCCAAGTGTTTCTTTTTCGATCTCTCCTAGTTATTCCAAGCATGCACCTCTCCATGCTCCTTTGCGTTGTCTGTAACTTTCGTATTGCTCCAACTGTTAGACTCCATGTCTCTGATCCATAAGAGAGGACTGGCAATACACACTGGTTGAAGACCTTTCTTTTTAGACACAAAGGCGATTTTCCATACCCTTGTAATATGCAATTAATAAATAATTTTTTTTTTAAGGTTTATTATCTTCAATATTCAGGTTTAGCAGTAATAAAAATTTCTCGGACATTTGTAAATAAACAAGATTAGAATAACGCTTAAATTTTGATAACTAACCTTCAATTTCGATAATTAACCTGTGTGGTTCCGATTTATGACTGTCAAGTCACGTCGTTATATCCGATACGAATTTCCCTAGTTAGAATCTACGTAGACTACAAAATCGCCGTCATTATAGCAGGTTTCGTTGTTATATACGATGTCGTTATAACCGATATATTTAGTATGGAGTAGAATAGCAAATCAAACTTCTTGTAAAAATTCCGTCGTTATATGCGATTGGTCGTTATAAACGATTTTCATTGTAATAGACGTAAGTTCAAATGTGAACCTGTGCCACTGAATTAAAAGACAACAAACATATTCAACTGTTAATAATATACAGTAAATGCAAAAAAAGCAAGAAGAAAGAAAAACGAGAATTTTACTACTAAATAAGGTGTAGATGAAAAATAAGACATGGTCACCTATGTAGTAGAAGGACTGAATGAAACCTTCAGATAGTTATGTTAACAATTTATATCACATGTGGTACAATTTTTGCAATCATAATTCGTCCATCCAACTAGAAGTCGGTACCATAACGTTAACCAAACTTTAGATGTTTTAGAAACAGTCATTCATGTGATCATTTCAAAACCATAATGTTAGATAAAGTTCCCTAAAAGGATTTATTGTTCTATACTGGCTACTTCTTAGCCCTCTTTATGTGTGAGAACAACGTAGTTTCTGCATGCTTCAATTCCTCTGCATGCTTCAATTCCTCTGCATTTGCTATGAGTTGTTTATGCCCCGACTCTAGCAAGGCCTGTGCAGCTGACATTTTTTTCATATCCGTTCTTTTAGTACCTTTTGAAAGTCTTTCATTAGCTTCCCGAATCAGTGAATGACTTGTTTTGATTAATTCCTGTAGCCTTTTAATTTTTTTCTCAAGTATTTTAACACCTGAAGGATGATTTCTTTTTATTTTTTAGCTGAAAGTCTCTTCTTACGCTCTTCCAAATAGTTTCTGTACTTACTATGTGCTTCTCGGCAATACTTCAGGCACAGTGGGGGTAATAAGTATGTCACAAACGTCATTCTTTACTTTTACTGCTCTGGTATTTTATCATAATTAATCATGTTTTACAACAGAGGAACTTTATCAAGTAAATATTCAATGATTGCCATAATAAAATGTTTCGACTCATAGAAAAAATAGTTTTAATTCTTTTTCCTTCAGTCTTAAAGCTTCATTCCTGGCAAGAATTCCAACATCAATTTCAGTTGTTGGAAGAATATTTTCCAGGTTATTGAAATCAAAGTTCTTTAAGTTCCTTCCAAACATATTTCCCAACAGTTCTGGTTTAACAATTCTTGAACCAAGGCTTTGAATAACACATCAGATTTCATCATATAAAATATGTATCAAGGGTTCTTCTCGTTGCATTAAAAGAAGAAATTTATCAAAAGTCTCATCCACTGACTTCCGGAAAAGCACGTGGGCTAAAGTTGTTGGATCCTTCAGGTGAGATCTAATACTTAGATAAAGTTTAGACTTGCCCTAATTCTTGCTGTTTTTGAGGATGTACTCAAGGAAATACTCCCCTAAGGCAAACCATTGCTTTGTTATTACTGAAATAACAGGGACCATAGAAAACCAGCTATTGTTAACAAAACTCAACATGTGTTTCTACTCCATTTCAAGGTTATTCTGAATATTGTGAAAATCCTCACTTCTGGCTGGATACTTATGTACGGCATCCAAAAAGTCTTCGATCTCCCAATGACTTAAGCACTGAGTTATGCCATTCCTAAAAGAATTATGCAAGATTTGCAAATTGCATATACCAATATTAATTAAACCTGGCAAACCCTCGCTTTTGAAAATAGAATGAATATCCTTCAGACGTTTCACATTCACTGGAGGCCCATCTGAACCAATCGCAAGTAATCATCTATTAAGAGGCAAGTGATCTTTTGATAGGGATAACAGTATCTTTTCCTTAAGTATATCAGCAGTTGCATGACCAAGCTCAAAGCAACACAAGAAGTGACATACAACCTTCTCCTGATCACTGTCCCAGTATCGAATGTGAATGTCTGTTTCTTTCCAGCTTCAGTTGTTGCCTCATCAAATGATATGGTAAAATAAGAGTCACTTTTCTTAACAGAGCTAATCAACTGATTATGAAAATATGGTCCAAGTCCGTGTGCAATTTCATATGAAACCTCAGTTTGTCCTAGCGTAAATGGCTTAGAAATTTTGCTGTCTAGAAACATTTTACAAAACACATTTTTCTAATTTTTACAAGAATTGAATGGGTAACCAGCTTCAACAATTTTCATTGTCCATAAACATTCTGCATTAGATACTCTATCAGCATCATTCACATTCCAGTGTTTCAAAGTTTCAGCACTAGATACAAAATTTGAAGACTTCTGTCCAGATGATGAAACCGACACTGTGAATTTTGTTTGATCTTCGGACAATGCAGCTGTCACCAAAATCTTGTGTTTTGACGTATTTGCATGTTGTAGTACTTGTTATATTCCTGAATTTCTACCCATGAAAGTATTTTTACATATGAAACAACATGCCATAAAGTCAGTATGCTTTTCACACCACAATTAAATTAAATGTTTATTTCCATTCTTTTCACTCAGCCAGTTCTCTGGAAACCGTGTATAACGAGGCATGTTTATACTTATACATCAATTTTACTTCATACATCAAATTCACAGCTTAATCTGAAAATATTAAAAAAGGACTATAGTTAGTATCTACGATAATCTTAAAAGTCAACAGTCCAATCTGAAAGAAAATTGGTCATTGATAGAAGAGAAATCAGCCATATCACTAACAAGTGATCTGTTATGTTCCTCACAACAATGACAGAGGAGGAGTGAGTGAATTAATTCATTTAGTATCCTAGGAAGTTGAAAATAGTTTTACAAGTACATCTTCAAGTAGCTAATAAAATGGTCACTCAAACAAATGTTTGCAAGCGAAGCGAGCTGAAAACGGAAACTGTATACTCCATATTGAGGATCAAAACTTGGAATAAAGATAACTTATGATATAGTTAACTTTTATACTAGTAACTAAAAAAAATTAAAATATAGGACAGTATCTAAAAATATAGGAAATATAAAACGATCTAGAGCATGTTCCAAAAATATAGGATGAGTGGCACCCCTGTATTATTATACTACTTAGAATTTGGATGCTAGCTTTGGATTTAAATTAAAATACTTTACTACATAAAAACCATTATTACAGAGCTAACATCACAGGAGCACATCTAGATCTTACCATGGCATTTTACCAACTGCCACAGGCTAACGTTGTTGCCATTGATCAAACTTGCAGAAAAGTAATCACTACAATCAGTTACGGTTACACATCCAACATGCCATTGTCTTGCACTTCGTGATTGATGCTGCACATGGTATAATAAAAGCTGTTTATGCCTTGTAGCATTATACTCAAAAATAGTGCATCTAACATGCTTAGCATATGCCTGTCATAGAGTTGCTAAAGAAGTTCAGAGGTAATTCATCAAAGTTGACCAGCTGTTTGCGTGTGTGAAAGAAGTGTTTCTGAAGACACCATCTCGATTGACTTCATTCAAATCTGAGACCCCAAATGTTTCCTTGCTGCTTGCTTCCATTTTAACTAGATGGGAGGATTGGATTAAAGTATGCAACTATTATTGTAAGGACCTAATAGCGATCGATTTTTTTTGCTAGCTGTAATATGGTGTCAAAGTTGCACAGAGACTACTTTGTGATCCTGAAATTGTAAGTAAATTTTCCTATGTAAAATCTAATCTTAGATTTCTGCTTAGTGCCATTACATTTTTGGTGAAGTCAGCAGCACTATTATTGAATAAAATAGATCTGATAAAGAAAGTTCTGAATAACATAGTCATCATAACTGGAAAGGTAGGAAAGATTTTGCAAAAGAAAATGGAGTAAGCTTAAAAAAATGTCTGACATGAAAATCTGTGCTCAACTGTAGATATGCTATTGGGAAATTTTTTTTCTCTTAATAAAATTTCAGGGGTTTTGAACAAAGTAAAATAGTTTATTGTAAGTATGCTGCTGTGGTGTTAATAGAAGTCAAAAGAAGCTTTTCTATGTTTAAAGCTTTATTGGCACACACAGAAAATTACCATCTTTTGAAAATCTGCACATAGTTTTGTTACGTATTGCGATTTTGAACTGATGAAAGAAAACCTTTCTATTTGCTATAGCAAACTAAAAACATTAAATTGATTTTTTATACCTTTTATACAGGATGAACCACGGGAAGTTGATAATGTAAAATCTCAAAAAATAAGTGTGTTACAAAAAATGTTTTAAACGAAAATTGCTTGTCTTGAAGGGGCAAAGTGTTTTGTTTTTCATTATCTATGTTTTACTTGGAGGTCATTTTCAAGGTCATTTGAAGGTCAAACTTTTTTTTAAGGCAAACCTATATTTTTTATTCTTATTCCTCATGAAAAGAAAACAAGTGACTTTTGTAGAAAGAATTTATTTTTTCGATTTAGCACTTAGTTTCCAAAATATTTAAAAAATAAGCTTGAATAAAGAAATTCATGCTATATCATAGAACACTAATTTAATACTTAAAAAATGAAAGAAATTAAGTATGCAGTACTTGGAGAGACATTGTACACACAAATAAAAACAAATATGATTGGTTGGTACGTAATATAACTGATTTATATTTTTTAGAAAAATGAGATATTGCGCATGGTGCTAATTGGAACTGAAGCAAGACGGACGCTTGCTACCAGCATTCAGCCTTTCCCCTACTTCTGTCTTACAACTGTCTACTTAATGTAAGTCATTTAAAAGTTAGCGCTAAGTGTTAAAATAAATAGGCTATTGAGTTTTAGTTTATTGTACGTTAAAAATAAAGTATCTGTCTGTAGAGGAAAAAGTCAAAATAGTTCTTATTTATGGGGAATCTCGGGGAAAATGCAATACGCATGATAGGGCATGAATGTTTTTATTCAAGCTTATTTTTTAAATATCTCGGAAACTAAGCAGTAAATCGAAAAAATGCTTCGACAGAAGTTGATTTTTTTTTTTACAAAAAATAAGAATAAAAAATATAAGTTTCCTTTTAAAAAACAAGTTTAACCTTTAAATGACCTTGAAAATGACCCTTTTCCCTCCTCAATAAAACGAAGATAATGAAAAACACTTTCCCCTTCAAGACAAGTAACTTTTGTTTAAAACATTTTTTTTACAAAATGCTTATTTTTTTAGATATTTTACATTATCAAATTTGCATGTACTGTAATTGCATATTTTTAATTGCATCATTAGAATTTTGCAAATGAACAGTATCTTAATTGGTTGTGTAACGACTGCAATACTGAAATGTTAATGAATATTTTGCAGTATGCGGAAGGATTTAAATTGCTGACAAAATGAATTACAATCTTTCATATAGCTAAACAATTTTTTTAGGAAATGATTTTAATCTGTTATCCATAAACTGATGAAACTGATAAATAGTTTTATTTCCATACACTACATAAAATTATAGAGTACTTTAAAAACAAACATAAAAAAGATAATACTTTTTCTGTAAATTATGCTATGATTAAATACAAATATGGCAATCTAAACCTAACATTTTAATTTTCAACAAAAACAAAACATATCCTGACGTGTGTGTGTGCATCATATTGTTAATGAAAGTACTTTTCAGACACGTAACTAAAACTTACATTTTAAAGTAATCACAAACACCATTAATATATAATATTTTTCATTAATTTAAATTTATTGCTTTAAAATGCATATAGTTTTATTTTAAGGTGCAGTATTCACATAATTTTTAAAAGTGTAGAATTATATAGATATTTATTTTTGAACTATCATTAAATGATTCTTAATATCTAAAGTTGAAAAACAACATCACAGGACTATTCAAGTTTTAGAGATGTGTATATTCAACGTTAGCCTCATACTGATAAGCATTTGTTATTTTACTTCACATGTAAAGACAATGTGATAAATAATTTTCACCTAATAATACATAAATGGATTTTGCTTTACATGTTTTGTTTTTGTGGAATATTTCAAACCAATTATATCTGTAAGATATTATTACCCTTCTCAGGGTTAACACAATTTACTAAACGGTCAATACACTAAGTCACCATTGCATGTTTTTGTAATTTAAAAAATAAAAAAAATGGATGTCAAAAATATGATCCAATACACCATTGTACTAATATAAACTTTGCTCACCACAATTATGCAGCTATACAGAGATTCGAAAATTATAAATTCGCATTTACATTGCCAAATGTGTGTGCATGTAGATTTCATTTGCTTTTATGGGTTTTACATAATTAAAAATTCTAAAATATGAAGTTCTTATTTATTCATTAAATCATAATTCCAGATAAAGTACCAAAATTAATAGAATTAAAACTTAATACCAGATTTAACTTAAACACATAAGTCTTGTAATCACACAAAATATAAATAGTAATCTATGATAAAAATATTACTCATGTAAAAGAAACAAAAAATGCCTATAAAATTATGAACTTTTATTAATGAAATACAAATCCATAGATAAATTGTTACTGGAAAATTTGTTAAGTATATAAATAAAAAATAGATATTTCATTATACATAAAATATTTGGATAAATTTATTATTTCTGTACAAAAATTCTAAATGATTGGTAAAATATTTTGCTGGTCATCTATGTTAATAATGTGAAAAAGGTTTTCCAGATATTTTAAAGCATTCGTTAATTATTTGAATCTAATATATTCATGTGTATAGATAATGTACAAATAATACCTGGTACAGCTTCTTTGTTAAAGGAAATGCTCACAAAATGTTCAACTAACTCAGATGGTACAAAAGATACAGTAAACTTAGCACTACCAAGTGGATGAACTTGAGTTGGGATGTTATGCCCACATCCACTGACAGTTATTTCTAGGTTACCTTCACCAGCATGACTTGCATCAACTGCATAAATATTTCAAAGAAAAATTAATAAGTTTCATTTATATTTTAATAGCCATTTATGCATGATATACACAGATAAGTTAATTATTTAGAAAGCAGAAAGTAAACAGTTCAGTAATTACTACTCCATTTTTTTATTAAGATATGGTTAAAATTATGAAACAAGTATAAAGCAGTGTTATTCAGTTACAAAATCCAACGGTGAAAGTTTTTATTTTTCCTTATTATCTGTCAAATTACTATAAAGTGAAAGCTTACAATGACTAAGCTGAAAAACAAACCAAAATGCATGACTATATAATACATATAGCCGCAAATAAATCATCTAAGTTAATGACTAAATGAAAGAAAAGATATTATAATAATTGATTATATATCATTTTTATTTATAAGATTAACTGTTATACTGTATGATAAGTATTCACTATTTCACTAAAATGAAAATGTGTCTTGTCCCTCCATAAGATTTTTCATGGTCATGATTCATCTACTTCCATTCTGGCAAAGAAGGTCAATATAAAGGTCGAGTTAGGATTCCTTGTCATCAGATGGCTGTGGCTGATCTTGTAAGGATAATAATTCTTAACCTCTTTGCTCAGCACATTCCACATTGTGCCATAGGATACATCCAGTGCCATAACATACAACTGGTACATACTGTATGTATACTACTGAAGTCTGAAACATTCGTTATTGATTGTTCAACAACAGCTGTAGCAGCATCTTCAATGACAGGTAAAGTAACATGCTTGTGCCCTTAACTGGATCGGACTCCCTAAACTTTCAGTTTCCTACAGCTAAATGATCATTTACCAAATGGCTTGTGCAGAAATTTATCCCTGCTGTACATCCATAAGATGGTAAAATTCCCAAAGTACAGCCAGAGCATTGTCTTTGTATTTTGTAAAACAACTTCATAATCAATGCACATTCCGGCAAGGGTTTGGTGATCATAACTGTTGATGTTCAAAACTGAAAACAATAAAAAAAATAAAAAATAAAGTGGAGTGATAAATTTTAAAAAGCTTTGATTCTTGTGATGCAGTGCATTAAACATGTTCTCAAAAACATGAAGCAAGCATAATTGCAATACAAGCAATCTCTATCAAGATAATCTGCATTCTGCTGTGATGCAAAATATGCATTCTTCCTTAGCCAAAACTCAAAACAAGGGCTTCCTGTGTACAACAGTAACACAAGTTCTTGTTACTGGGTGAAGTCCAATCCAAAAACTAAAATTCCTCTTTGAATGCAAACTCAAACTATAACATTCATCAATGTTCTTTTCTAACAGCACAATAAACATGATTGTTGTCATTGAATTATGAAAGTTAACAGATTAGGCAAAGAAGCTACAACAATAACTAATAAGAACGGCATTTGCAGTTGTAGAAATTTTTATATCTACTCTGATTGAAATCTTACGTAAATGATGCTAATTTTTCGTCACTTTCAGCATCATTTTTTTTTTGGCAATACAAGAGTTGCAACACCATGCGTGCCCTTGGGATACCATATTCATAAAAGATGGTGCCCAAATCCACATCCATCATTATGGCACTATGATAGCACTTTATAGATAAACAGGTTATCAGCCGTTGTTTCAAGACATCATGACCATGCTAGTGACTGGACCTCATCCAATATGATTCCTACTTTTTTTTTTAAAAAATCTCATACATCAGGAAGGATGTCAAATTCTGCTAGGTTTGAAGGACAACATTAGATATTATATGCGGACTATTCCAGTGAACATGTTACATTCTGTTGTAGAAAATGCTGTTCGGGTGAGTTGTATTACCACAGTGCAACTTGGTGACAAATTTTGAAACTTTTTTTTTCCACATAAATGGCAAACCCATTCTCTGAAGTACCTGTTATTCAAATTTCACTTTATTTTAAGTCTTAGAAGTTGCTCTAGGGCTCTCTAAGTAGTATACATTTTTAACAATCCCTTATTCATATATATGTGTGTGTGTGCGCATATATACACTTGTTGTGGTTATTTACCAGGAGAAGACCTCCTTGAACAACTTATAGTTAGATATAATCCCCAGAGGGATACTTGGTAAGTGATAAAGTGCTTCCTTCTTGGTGACAACATAATGCAATGGTATTACACCTACTTGACTGTAAAGTGTATAAATGATGAATGTACCTTTAAGGGCAATAAATGGCGAAGGCGTTATGTACTTCTATTGGACATTAAATTATAGACGAGGCAATGACGTGAGCATCATAATGTTAGTTTATAACGATCCATTTATTTCGAAAGAAGCATTATGCAGTATAACTTCCAATGCAGGTCAGTAAAGTTATTATCCATCGACCGTTTAATGTGTTATACAAAAAACACTGCAAAGTTAATGATATGTAATAATATATATCAAAAATAACATTCTCTCACTGTTACATATTAATGTTTGCCCAGCAAATGTTATTTGAGAACTGTGGTCCTAATACACTCTGAAATTACATTTTAACTTTACACATGGTACACAGCCCATGCGTGAATAAACTACTTACGTTGCAATGTGACGTCACAACCATATACCTTGGTGGTGGTTCTGCTCACTACACACTAATGAGCAGTTAAATTAGAGACACCTGTCATATTAGAAAAATGACACTGTGGTTGTCCCAGTGAATGCAATAGTGTCATCTCAAGCATGATAGGAATGTCACCAGAGAATATACTGATCATTTAAGTAACACTCAAGCACAGAATGGACAAAGAACAAGATCTCAGTACATTTGATCCTGATCAGATCATTGTAGCCAAATGCATGAGGCATACTATTGCTGAAATCATGAAGGCACTGGAATTTTTATGGGCCACAATGTCAAAAGTATACCATGAATATGTGGATTTGGATAAAACTACTGCCGCCAGGGACAACTGTTATGGTGTACAATGTGTTGATGACAGGGGATGCTCCCGTCTAGCTTGGATGGTCACAGCGGATAGACAAGCTACAGTGCAGCAGATCACTCGACAATTTAATGCTGAACCACAATGACTTGTGAACAATCATACCATTTAGAATCATCTCTCACTAGGGGGAACAGAAGCTGTCATTCCACAAAGATATCTCTGCTCACCACAAGTCACAAGGTATAACGATGTCAGCAAGGGAATACTGCTACTGGACTGTAAACATATAGAAAAAGGTCGCCTGGACCAATGATTAAAGTACATGTTGGTACATGCCAATGGCAGGATACGAGAGTGTTGCCAAGCACATAAAGTGATGGATCCTTTCTGTTAGTAGGATATACACCCACGTACAAATTAATTGAAACAAAGCATGCTTCCTGTATTACTCGTAATAATGTATTCAAAAGAAACACAAAAAGTCAGATCATTTGTTTTGTTAGCTGATGCAATCATTACGTCAATTACTACTGTATTGCATCATATTTTAGAAACCTGTCCGACTGCCATAGTATTCATTGGCTAATGCAATCATTATGTAAACAGCTACAGTATTTCATCAGATTTTAAAAACCTGACCAGACGTGATTTGACCGCCATTAGGGATGGATGTAACACCTAGGAAATGTATGAAGATTGTAACTCTGCACGAACAAACAGATAAAATGTATCAAGGTAATGCAGCGGTGGTTGGTATGAGTTTAGCAACTGTCAGCTGTGTCATCAAGTTCCAACAAGAAACAATATTGGTTTCCCTTAAATGTAAAGGAAAGTGTGATCGTAAGAAGAAAACTCCTAGAGATGAAGCTTACTTGCTTCGATAAAACAAAAAGGTTCCCTGTAGGACGAGTGATGCATTGAAAATAGATTTAAAGGAGAAAGGAATCGAAATCAGTTCCTTTACAGTTCACAGGCGCCTTATTGAAGTCGAATGAAAAGTCAGAAAACCTGTCAAGAAACAGCTTTTAACTACAACAATGAAACAAAAGCGGTATAAATGAGCAAAAAAGTATAAGGAATGAATGAAAGACCAGTGGCAAAAAATCCTCTTCACCAATGAAAGCCATTTCTTTGCAAAGGGTCAGCGAAGTCATCGCATTCCAAGGTCACAGGAAATACGCTTCATTATTGCCACATCAATCAGTCTGTGAAGCATCCAAAAAAGATTATGTTTTGGGGCTGTTTCAGTTATGTCCGAAGCTTTCAGTCCATAGAAGGAATGATGTGCTCACCACAAAATATTGAGGTTGTAGAAAAAGAGTTATTCCAGAGTTGAAAACAAGGTATCCTGATGTTACTAGGATATTGTAGCAGGACCTAGCCCACTGCCACATATCGAAAGTAATGAAATTCATGACAGAGCAGAAAATACAGGGCTTGATTGGCCAGGGAATTCTCCAGAAGTAAATCTCATTGAGAATTTGTGGGACATATGCAAAAATCGATTCCATGCTGTAGGCTATGACTAAGGAGTAGCTCATGCAGGTGCTCATTCAAGTATGGTACAGGGATTCGAAAATCAACAGTGACTGTTTGAAACTAGTAGACTCCATGCTAGTGTTCAAATGTTGCTTAAAAAAGGGGTGGTCATATCCATTACTAATATATGTATAGGTGAGTTTTGTGCATAATATATATATGTGAGTTTTGCACACAAAACATCCAAATTCATTGTTTCACTTAATTTGCACAAGGGTGTAGTTAAAGCTGGTGGTAATAGTATCCTTGTATGATTATATGAGGACTATTCATGTAGAATGCAATGGGTCCCTTGGTACATGTGTCATCGTCTCTCACTGGCAAACAATACAGGGACCTGCTGGAAGATCATATGAACCCATTTATGTGCCTACAGTACCATGCAAGAAACCTGTACCTACAACAAGATAAAGCACCAACTGCCTACCACTCCCAAATCGTGGGCAAGTGGTTAGATGAACACTCCACAGACATGAAGATGCTTTACTGGTCCCCAAGATCACCTGACTCCAACATTATCAAACACACCTGAGATACTGAAAAGAGGGATGTATGCATCGTGGATCTTACTATGAACAATAACTGAGTATTGTGGGAGGCTATGCAGCAGTTATGGATAAGTATGACTTCTGAATGCTTCCGGTGCCTTGAGCAGTTCACGCCATACTGCATAACCATCACCATCAGGGTGAAAGTGGGTACAACAGCTACTAGAAAGGTATCTGATTCAACTGTGTGTGTGTGTGTGTGTGTGTACATATTATCTTGTTTTAAGAAAAAATATGACTTTTTATTGTACATACAAAATGCAATGTTAATAGCCATGATGAAGTCTTCCTTTGTAAAATAGTAAAATATAAAGTTTATTATTTAGACTTTTGTATTAATTAACACCTTTTAGGATGATAATTTATAATATTAGACTCAGTAAGGAGGGGAGGAATCGATCCGGTTATTTTTTTCACTTAAAAAAAATCAATCGAGTTTTTAGAAAATAAAGAAAATTAGAAAATAAAATAATAATATACAGGGTTGTCGAAATTAAACTTCCC
>QLNU02015360.1:231106476-231126499 GCA_006491805.2 Dysdera silvatica
CTGATGCTTCATCTTCTATTTCATTTAAAATGTGTATGACTATATATAAGGCAAAGGAGATTGGTATGATCAAAACCCCTTACAGATTAAATAGTTTGGCTAAAAACACTTTTTGTTTTTCAAGTTTTAGTTATATATTTGGCAAACATTTTCTTCTGAAAAATATATAGGCTTAATAATTTTATATAAATTATATTAGTTTTGGTGCAAAATGGTAACTTTTGGAAGAAGTTTAGTCAAAAGTACAAGTTTTTCAAATTTTTCAGTAGGTAATGTGGTATGAAAAGCACAGTTCAGGAAAATTATTTTAATAAGTTATTTATTATAACAATGAATTTCAAATTTCCCTGACTTTGGCCTTTGTATTTCAAATTTCCCTGACTTTTCCAGGTTTTCCAGATGAGTAGACACCCTGTCTCATAGACAACAAAGTAATTAAACCCCTGTGTACTTGTCACTATAATTCAAATACTACTTTGAATAACTTATTACTGTGGAGAAGTTTGTGAGGGACAATAAGTGACAAACGATAGTGGGGTAAGATGGACATCAGGAAGCATAGCAAAAAGAACTGGAGCTCAAAAGATGCTATAGCCCCTATTTCCTACCAATCCCACAGATTCCAGAAAAGCAAAGAGGGAAAACATTTCCCAGAGGCTTTGAGAATAGCCTACTTATCCTCTGCCTGCTAACCCAAGAGATTCAGTCAGTTCAAAATAAGGTGTGTCCCACCGAAATAAAGCCACCGTGATTATATGCCGTAACTGGACACGAAACAAACCAATAAGAACGAAACAAATATATTAAGAAAGTCTGTATACAAATACATATTTGCAAGGAGTAACTCACTCCCTGCCCCACTTGGGCAGGAAAAAAAAATGAATGTGTAAAAAAGAGAGCAGAAAAAGTGTCCCGCCGAAATAAAGCCACCATCCCTATTAGTGTTTTAGGTAACTCTCAATATTCGAGCTGCTACAGGTAAACAGGTTTATGACGTCAGGAAGTTGTCAAATAACTTACCTGTTCTATCCCAGTCGAATGTTGACTTCAGAAGGTTGTATTTTCTATTTCTCCTGCAGTATTGCAATGGGAAAACGAACCCAGCTATCAGAGTTCGAGAAAGGCCAGCTAACAGCTTTTAAGGAACAAAGTCTTTCATATAGACAAATATCTAAGCAAATCAAACGATCTAAAACCGTAATAGACAATTTTGTGAATCAGGGCAATGCGTACAGGTATCAAAAAAGGAGGTGTACAGGCAGAAAAATGACTTCCAGGCAGGAAAGAGATATTGTGCATCGTCTTTCACAAGGTGGTATTTCTCTCAGACAATTGGCCAAAGAGGATAACATCCCTGTGACAAAATCAACTCTGTCACGGATTGTAAAATATACAAAAAACTTCCAATATAAAAAAGGAAACAGCAGCCCATGTTGAAAGCTATCCACAAGCAAAGGATAGTAGATTGGGCCAAATATCATCAAACCTGGAAAGACCAGTGGCATCGTGTTATATTCTCAGATGAGAAAAAACTTAATTTGTATGGCCCAGACGGCCTTGCACTCTGTTGGCGTGACATGAGGGAAGAAGAGGAAATCTTCTCCAAAAGATAATAAGGTGGAGGCTCATTAATGGTGTGGGGAGGCTTCGGCTATGGTGGTAAACTTAACCTGGCTTTCCCCTTAGGCCGCATAAAGGCTACCGATTACCAAGAAATGCTAGAAATCCAGTTACTGCCATTTGCAGAGAGAATTGGTGGCCCAAGTTGGATTTTCCAGCAGGACAACGCCCCCATTCACGTTGCAAAACCCTCTTGTGAATGTTGCCACTAAATCAGAAATGAAAAAAGTGAAAAAAGCGAAAAAAGCAACATATTAAATTGCCTGACTTGTGTCGCCATCTATTACAATTGTTTTAGTGGAAAATCGAGCGTCCACCATCGTCAAAAAATTTGTCCAAACTGACTTGTTGCCACTAAATCTAAATATCTCTAAATTTCTCATTTAGTGGCAACAAGTCAGTTTGGACAAATTTTCTGACGATGGTGAACGCTTGATTTTCCACTGAAACAATTGTAATGTAATCTCAGCTCTAATTAAACTGTGTTTGTGTGTAATTTGTTTTAATAACCAAATAGCTTTAATAGCAAAAGGTCATGTTGCAAGAGAGACCTACAGTTATAATGGGGGCATGTAATAGCCTGCCCTTTCCCTTGATCTTATTTCCCAAGAAAATGTGTGGGGGTAACCTCAGTAGGGCTGTATATGCCAATGGCAGACAGTTTCAGTCTGTGGCAGAATTGAAGGCTGCCATCATTGAAGTCTGGGATAATATTGATGCCATTGTCCTCCAGGGATTGGTAAATGGTATGCCACATCGTGTTTTCCAAGTCATATATAATCATGGCGGATATATTGGCTATTAACAGTAGTGGCTTTATTTCGGCGGGACACTTTTTCCCCTCTTTTTTTACACGTTCATTTTTTTTCCTGCCCAGGTGGGGCAGGGAGTGAGTTACTCCTTGTAAATATGTATTTGTATATAGACTTTCTTAATATATTTGCTGCGTTCTTATTGGTTTGTTTCGTTGCCAGTCATGGCACACAATCACGGTGGCTTTATTTCAGTGGGACACACCTTATTTCTTATCATGAATTGAGAGCATTAAATGCTTTGAGAAAAAGTTAATTATTAACTAACAAGTGTTAGATTCAGACAAAATTAGACAAATATTTAATATCATATGCATGTAAAAAGAAAGTACTGAAGCATGGATATTCAAATAAAACCTAAAAACCAAGAGTTAAGTAACGTTTTTATAATGCAGAAAGCAGGAACAAATATCACACTAAAAATGTGTAATACTTAAATATGCTTAAGTTATTTTGTAATCATTAAACTAACTTTAATAATTTTGTTATAATAAATAAGCATTTATAATTTTGTTATATTAAATAGATGAATTTCATATTAATAAAATGGAAGTTCCCCGATCATTATTTTACAAATGTATTTATCTTTTCAAAAAATTCATATTAGTGGTCCACAAGATTTAAAATTATGAATTTAGTGGTCTGTGAGGTCCGAAAGGTTGGCGACCTCTGGTCTAAGGGACTTCTTTACAACCAAAATGGAAAAGTCTACGTTGTTTTTTAGTTGTGTAAATGAAAATTTTTTGCTTGTAGTCAATCATCAGGAAAAGAATTTGGTCCCCCAGAAAAGAATTTCTAACTAAGGTCCTGGGTTCAATGGCTATGCAATTTGGTGGTATTACGCTAGTATAAGGAGATGTTGCTAAATAAAAAAGAACGTTTGTGCAATGTAAGGTCCCTATAACAAGATGCTTCCGTACCCCAGTGGCCAAGCCTACGGCCGGAAAGAGCTGTAAAGCCACAAAGAGCCAAGGTGAAATGAAAATGTGGTGCTTAGTTTCCACATTAGTTATTCGCAATGGTGCCACTTGTTCAATCATGATACATTTTCACACAAACAGTTCACAAACCACATTGTTTCAGAAATATTGCCACCCTTTGCCTGAAAGCCAATAGTCATCCCTTTTTCCAACTATTAATGGGATTTTTTTTTACTTTAAATAAAATATTTATATATGAAAAGGTATACAAACCAGTAAACTGAAATGTTTTCCCAATTGATCCTTCAGATATTTTGCTGACTTTAACTTGCTGAGCATCATAAGCTTTTATAGAATACGGAGAATTGTTATCTTTCTTCCCACCATATTCAACAACCACTGTGTGTGCACCTAAATATAGCAAAAATACACAAAAATTAACGATCAGAAGAAATTTAGCAAAATACACATAAAAACATATTAAGTTAATATTAAAAGTGAGCTTTTCTTTTTTAAAATTTGGATACACATTTTGAAATATTACAACTTACCTACTTCTTTTGGCATAAACTCAACGGTAAAACCTGATTTGGCACTTGCAAAAATTTTTGAAGGTACAATCAAACCATTAGGTGCTAAAAATATACAAATATATATTAATATAATTATATATTTTATAACCTCAATTTACACACACATAAAATAAAACAGAGAATTTTTTTAAAAATAATTTTTGTTTTATGGTAAAAGAACAGCAAAAGTCATGAGAGAAATATGAGCGATACACTGCGCAAAAATAATATTTAAAACAAATTACACACAAACGCAGTTTAATTTGAGCAGGAGAAACATTTTACAATTGTTTCGGTGGAAAATCAAGCGTCCACCATCGTCAGAAAATTCGTCCAAACTGATTTGTTGCCACTAAATCAAAAACGAAAAAGTGAAAAAGGCGAAAAAAGCAACATATTAAATTGCCTGACTTGTGTCGCCATCTATTACAATTGTTTTAGTGGAAAATCGAGCGTCCACCATCGTCAAAAAATTCGTCCAAACTGATTTGTTGCCACTAAATCTAAATATCTCTAAATTTCTCATTTAGTGGCAACAAGTCAGTTTGGACAAATTTTCTGACGATGGTGAACGCTTGATTTTCCACCGAAACAATTGTAAAAATGTATCTCCAGCTCAAATTAAACTGTGTTTGTGTGTAATTTGTTTAATAGCAAATAGCTTTAATAGCAATAGTTTAATAATTAAATAGCAAAGGTCATGTTGCAAAGAGACCTACAGTTGCCCAAGGAATATGAACCCCTTAAGGCCTAGGGAACCAAACCATGGACTACAATCAGCCATTTGTCAGTGAACATTCTAAACTCATGTTTGTAAAAATTGCAACACCATGAAGGTAGCATGTGATTGAGCTGAAACTTTCAGGAAATGCAAATTAGGGTATGCTATTCAAATGATTAGAATTTCAGAGTCACTGCGTATGCATGGGCTGAGCAGCGCCCTCTGAACTGCTGATGGATCCGTATAAATAGAGGGCTGTAGCGGGGCGTGTATGGCTATCTGCTAGTGGTAAACGTTACATGAGACGTCACTATGCCTCTACGACGAAAGAGGGCGACATTTCAGCAAGTTACGGAGTTTGAACGGGGACGAATGATCGGCCTTCGTGAAGGAGGGTTTTCTTATCGTGCAATAGCAGCACAGTGATGCGAGTGTGGAAGCAGTGGGTTCAAGAGAACCAGACAACTCAGAAATCCGGGAGTGGACGCCGAAAGGTGACGTCAGCACGGGATGATAGACACCTGGTCCGCATGGCGGTGACGGACCGTTTTGCTTCATCTGGACAGTTGGCAGAACGTTGGTGCACTGCTACAGGTGTATCATTGTGTGCTTCATCAATTCGTCGGCGTCTACTGCACCGTGGACTGCGTGCAAGAGTTCCTTTATACAGGATCCTCCTGACGCAAAACCATCGGCGCCTGCGGCTACAATGGGCTCATGGACATAGAGACTGGCGTGCTGATTGGCAACAAGTGGTGTTTTCTGATGAATCCCGCTTTAATTTGGGGTACAGTGATGGCCGCATCCGTGTTAGACGCTATACCGGTGAACGCCACCTTCCGGAGTGCATTATCCAACGTCATAGTGGACCAACCCACCAGCGTGATGGTGTGGGGTACTATTGCGTATCATGGATGATCTCAGCTGCTACGAATTGTGGGTAATCTTAACAGCAACCGGTACATCAATGAAGTTCTGGAGCCCGAAGTTGTTCCCTTCCTTCAAGGCATTCCCGGAGCTGTATTTCAACAGGACAATGCCCGCCCACATATTGCCAGGAATGTTCAAGACTTCTTTTCATCACAACAGATACAGCTTCTTCCTTGGCCTGCCTATTCGCCGGATATGTCGCCGATTGAACATGTGTGGGATTTCGTTGGTCGGCGTCTCGCTCGTGATCCTCGTCCCATAGCTACTACAGATGAACTTTGGGGTCGCATACAAGCAATCTGGAATGCTCTTCCTCAGGCACACATTCAACATCTGTTTGATTCCATGCCACGTCGTATAGCATCACTTATTGCAGCGCGTGGTGGCTTCACCAAATACTGATTTTCGACATGTAATATTGTTTTTTTTGCTTTGTAATTTTAATCGTTTATTTGTATCAACACAGGTCGTTTGTACATTAAATTTCATTCAATTCGGATGAGTCCTTCATTATGCTGCCGTTTTTACAAATAGGAGTATATTTTAGCATCATAGGGAGGTAAACCACTTATCACAACATCACTGCAAGGCCTTAAAAATAATTACCACTCCTTAATAATTTGATTCTATAACAAATAAAAATCAGACCACATTCAAAAATATCTCAAAATATAGTATTTTAAAACTTTTATTGAAATTTTTGATGAAAAATTTTTGCGGATGATTTAGAAATGAATCAAAAGAAATCAGTGAAATATATTTAATTAAAAACGTGTTCTGAATTGATTTTGTTACACTTAACAGATGCTGAATTATATTTCATACATGCAACATGAGTATGAAAACAATTTTATGATTAAACGTAGGTATCAATGTTATAGAGTAAGATTTGTTAACGAAACAATACAGAGTTTCACCAGGAGATTCCATAACAAACAGTTATTTCGACACTGGCGTAAGGTTTAAAAACACGATGTTCGGGAGCCAACTGCTCCCTTTGTCAAGTGAAGGCAGAATTTCTGCCTTCACTTGACAAAGGGAGCAGTTGGCTCCCGAAACGTCGTGTTTTTAAACCTTACGCCAGTGTCGAAATAACTGTTTGTTATGTAAGATTTGTTGTTGGGTAGAACACATCAGTGCATTTCAGACAGACATAACCGTAATTCATTAGAAATCTATTGGAATAAACTTCCAGTAAGCACAGAGTGTTAATATTTCATGATAACTGTTATTTGTTTCATGGCAGCAGCACCTATCTGAAAAGTATTTCAAAGCAAAAAATGACAAGGAAAATTTAAAAGGGGTGTGGGTAATTAGCGGGAAGAGTTTAAGAGGGTCTCTTATGCAATACTGGAGGAGGATGTAGATTCATGATCATAATTAAGGTTGCCTGTTTATAAATATGGAAAACTTAATTAAATACTAGTCTTTCTACGTTGATGTTTCACTCTTTAGGATAGTCGGCCTGAAAACATTCCCCTAATTTTTAATATTATGAATTCAATACTACCACTCATCAATTTCCCCCTGACATAGGAGTGAAAAAGAAAAAAGTGAACAGAATAGTTTATTCCATTTTTTCGACATAATAAAAGAAGTTAGCAATATTTTGTTACTTCTGTTTACAAAAAGTCATATTTAATCTCACTCCTCCTTTATGCTACATCCTGCTACCCCAATAACCCAAAATTGGCCCTCATTTCTCCAACGTTTTACCTTGTTTCTCAAATGTGTTTGTCCCCTCAACACTTTCTCATGAAGTAACTGTTTTAAAATCCATGCTGTGAATATATATACAGAATAGTTTTCTTATATAAGTTTTGATTTCTTACAATTATTGATCATGGAATTTCAAAATTTCACAATACCTCTTACTAACACGACTCTTTCTGATTATGTCAAGGGACAGTTTTTCGGGTCAGTGATCCTCCAATTTTTTCCTAAGATTAGTATGTTAATTGCAAAAAAACGTTTTAAAAAGCAAACTTTTAGGTTTACCTTTTCTCCTTTCAATAAAATTCATTTCTGAAAGATATTATTTTTCTTTGACGTTGAGGATGTATAAAATTTTTTGTGGATGTAACTGTTCATACAGCGGCCGGACTAAACGTTCCCTTAAGTTCTGGCTAAATCAGCACCAAAAAATACGTTGAGGAGGTGAATTTAAAAATCTATCACTTTATGTTGCTAGGAGAAAAATCACAATTTTAAACTTTCAGAGACTTCTATTTGGCAACACCGACCGCTTTTGGAGTTTCATTCTCTAAAAGTTTTCCATATTTATAAACGAACAACCACAATAATTATCACAAATTCATGCCTTCAATGTTGTGTGGAAGGCTTTATAAAACTCCATTCATTAACTGCACATTTTTTTTTTTAAATTTTTTCTCGGCTCTCACATATTTTTTGCAATTAGTACTAATGACAGACAAATAACAGTAGCATGAATTGGCCAAATTCTGCATTCACTTGGAACCTGTTTAAGGCAATTCCAAACAAAGTACACATGAAATGTATTGATATGCTTTACCCAACATAATTATGTTTTACAGCTTTGATATTAATATTTAATGTATTATCCTAGTGCAACATCAATTTTATACAAAACCTCATGATCGTTGTATGTTTGTCTTTCTCTTCATAAAATCTACATAAATTAAATTTCAGATAAATGAAAAGAAATTTTATACAAGGAAAAGATGCTACGAGTTTTAAAATTTTGTAAAAGTTTAATTTCGAAATATTGGGAAAAACAACACGTTCTATTGATGCCAGTTTTTAAAATAACGAAAATCTCCTAAAACAGTTTAGATGCTGCACACGTTTATTCAGTTACTAACTTTCACCCACAGCGATAAAAATAAATTTAATACATTGAAAATCATAATATAAACAAGAATGTATTATAAAAAGTACAAAATGTATGAAACTCTAATATACCATACTAAGAAAACAATAAAGAAATACACCCTCAAACCAAAGAATTTCAGAATATAAAATATATAGTATTTCTTCAAATTTTCCAATAATAAAAAAATTATGAAAAACATACAATTTCAAAAATTATTTTCAGCATAAGTATTAAATAGTATGGTTTGTTTCTTTAATGTAGCATGTATACTCCAGATAGTAGGTTGGTTGGTTGGTTGTATTTTTATGGTGCAAGGGCAGCAAAGGTTATTCTGTGCCAAACTAGGTGAGAACATACACGCGATTATAAAATAACATAAATTAAAGCTAAAATGGTAAAAACACATTGAAAGTTATATATTAAATGCACCAAACGAAATGATATACAAAACTCGAATGAGATGGGGGGGGAAAAGCCAACATTAGATAAAAAGTTAAAAATGATTTCATGATTAAAAGAATCACATAAAATGTCATGAAGGGTAAAATTATTTTGGTTAACAATTAATGAATGTTGCTGACTAAAATTAGGGCAAGTAGATAAAACATGTAAAACATTCAATGATTCACCACATGTAGTACACATTGGGGCATCTCCATTTAAAAATGTTGATGGAAGAAGTGTGTGTGGCCAATGCAAAATCTAGCCATGGTGACCTCTTTACGACAGTCACTTCTATAGCTAGACTGCCACACCTCAATGCATGATTTAATGTGGCGAAGTTTGCTAAAAAATTGCTCTTCCCATTCCAACTGCCATTTTCCATAGAAACGAGACATGAACGTTAAAATCCAGAAATGGAATGGTTATATTATCAGGTCCTGCATTTGGTTCTTTGGCAGCAATGTCAGACTGCTCATTGCCAGAGATTCCGACATGGCCTGGAAATATAGCTTTCTGTAGAATTCTTCAACTCTTCTAAGTATTTCTTCCCTATTTCTTGTTACAGTGACATCCTCTCCGAATAACCTTGCCTAATTTTCATCTTTCTTATGATCGCTTCAAGATTGGACTATATCCACAGTGACTTCATTGTGAGTTTTGAAAAGCAAAATACACATGCTTTGCGCCATAACCATCTTGCACATATCCAGACCCAAGGTGAAATATGTAGTGAGTAAGAAAACAAGTGAAAGTCACACAAAGTCAGGAAGGCCCAAACCCGTTGTTATTATACCAGTTTTACTAAAATTCCCGGGTTTTTTTTAGAAATTCCCTGACTTTTTATTGGTCCACCGAATTCCCAGACAATTCCCAGTTTGCCAGTCCATTGGCCTCCCTGTAGTCCCCATAGGTGGTGAGGCTCACCGCCACCATGAGCCTCGCTTGAAACCTGAAACCGGGAGAAAAATCTGTAACCTCATCTATAGTAAGAAATAATTTGTAAAGGCGATTGAGTTGGGTATAAATACAAATGCCTACTATAAGTGAGATTATGCTTGTTTTAACATCTAGAAATGATGTAAACCAATCTCATTTCCACTTTTTTTCATTTAAACTTATGACCGATCTAAAAATTAAGCACCTTTAAGGACCAAAGTCTAAAGTAAATAAAACTTAAGTACCTTTAAGAGCCTTTAAAATACAATCAATGAAATTAAGCACTGCTAAGTACCTTTAAGCATGCGTAGGAACCCTATCCTTATATCTTCTTTAATGCTTTTGTAGAGAGATTTACGAAGTTCTACATACTCGATCTTGCGACTGGTATTTTGATTGTCCACCTTCATAAGTCTTCGCCTTTTCATGAGTTGTTTCGTCTTCTCAGATAATTTGCTATTCTGCTTTTTACATGTTACACCACCAATTTTCCCAGCAGTTTCAAGTATCGACTTAGTTGGTTGGTTGCATTTTTATGGTGCAAGGACAGCAATGGTCATTCTGCACCAAACAAGGTGAGAAAGTATTGACTTAACGATGTTTTCATTAGCTTCTGAGATATCAACTTTTGCAATAAGTCCTTCCAGTGCAGAAAAGCTGTTTTTTAATTCCAACTTGAATGCGTCGGTATTTTCTTTCAGTTTCATTAAATCCACCCCCTTACATACTTGTTTCCTAATGAGTTTTGTCTTTCTAATGTGGTATTTAAGTGCACTTTACATCTCACCATTTATTGATCACTTTTAGTATTAAATCTGCTCAGTATGCTGCAATCTTCAATAATTGATTTCTTATTTACCAGAATATAGTCAATTTCGCTGGTTCCTTTATTGGGATGTTCCCATGTGTATTTTCTTTGTTGTTTCTTCTTAAAAAACGAATTCATGATGCTAATAGATTAAGCTTCTGCAAATTCAAAGAGTTGATCGCCATGATCATTCTTCTCCCTGTATCCATATTTACAAACCGATGTCCCTCCTTGTCTCTGTTGTCCAACTCTTGCATTAAAATCCCCCATTGATATGCTGATATGCTTGATATGCTGTTTCCTCCTTAGTATGTAACTGTTTGATTTCTTCATAAAATTCTTCATCAGTATGGCTTGATATTGGTATACGTAAGATATTCAGAAAGTAACTTACGTTTTAGAATTTAAAAAAAAAAAAAGGAAACATTTTTTATTACTTAAACTCGAAAGGCACATCGTTCAGCTATTTTTCAACATAATCTCCACATAAATTAAGATACTTATCATAACGGTACACCAGCTTGTTAATTCCATCATCATAAAATGTAGCTGACTGAGACTTCAACCATGCACGGACGCCTGCATGCAGTTCCTCGTCATCGCCGAAGTGCTGTGTTGTGAGCCAGGTCTTCATATGTAAAAATAAGTGAAAATCACTTGGGGAAAAGTATGTACTATATGGTGGATGAACAAACAGTTCCCATCCGAAACCATCCAAGAGCCGTCGAGTTTGAATGGTTGTGTGGGGGCTTGCGTTGTCATGAATGAAAAAAACTATGGAAAGCAACTTCCCTCGACACTCGTTTTGTATCGCTCTTCTTAATTTCTTTAACATTTCACAATGTCTCTCACTATTTATTGTTTCACCACGTTCGAGGTAATCCACCAGAAGCACATCCTCCCTGTCCCAAAAAATAGTCGCCATGATCTTTCTTGATGACAATGTTTGCAAACATTTCCTTGGTTTACTGGGAGAGCTTATGTGACCCCATTCCATAGACTGTTGTTTTGTCTCACAAGTCACAAACTGTACCCAAGTCTCATCTCCTGTTACGACACAATCGAGAAGTGATTCACCATGTTCGTTGTAGGCCTCGAGAAATGACAAAGATGCTGCCATGCGCTGCTTTTTGTGGTCTTCTGACAAGAGTTTTGGTACCCATCTGGCACAAAACTTGTGATAGCCTAGGTCTTGCATCACAACACCAAACAACAAAATTCCTGAAATTTGAAAAAACTCTAGTGAGAGCTCCGAAATTGTGAAGCAGCAGTTTTCGCGAATCTTTTCATTGATTTTCTCCGCAAGTTCAGCGTTAACAATACTCAGCCGGCCACTTCATGCTTCCGCGTGAACATTAGTGCGGACATTTTTAAACATGATGCACCATTGTCTCACTCCAGCTTCACTCATTACGTCGTTTCTATACACTGTACAAAGTTCCCGATAAATTTCGGTTGGTCTCAGTTTTTTGTGAACATAAACCTAATCACTGATCGCACTTCACAACTCGTGGGATTTTCTATTGCAGCACACATTTTAAACATTCACAGTGAACAAAGCAGAGGTAACACGCACTGTAAACGACCACAACCTGATGCGTAATGATTCACTAGACGCTCCGACACTAAGAAGAGGACGCTAGCACCAACTCTCGTCACACAGCGGTGAAACATATGTTACTTTCTGAATATCCCTTGTATATGCCTGTACTATCTGAAGATGGTATCGCTGGGTTAATTTTGAACAACGAGCCTCGCTGCTCAATCTGACATGCTTTCAACTTCAAGAAAGTAGCCTTTAATTTTGTTGATTAAGAAGCCAACACCAATTGTTCTTCTAGTTTCCATTCCTCTATAATAAAACAAATGTGCGTTTTTAGGTTCCACAAACTCTTCAACATTTCTTCTGACTTCAATGAGTCCTATAATGTCCCATTTGAACTCTCTCTCTCTCTCTCTTTTCAAATTCTTCCAATTGCTGAAGTCATGCTTCAGAAGAAAGGGATCATCAATTATACGTAGCCAAGGTCAATAACAAATGGAAGCCTGGGCCATTCCAGTGATTCTTAACACCTCCTGCTTTCATGCCACGCTGACCACTACCTTGATCAGGAGCACTCCAGCACCTAGAAACTAGGGAACCATGGTTTTTGGTGTGTGATCATATTGGAGGAATTAACTATAATATTACCACGCTGACTAGACGTGTTGGTGAATTAGCTCTCCCCTTCTGCTTTTCTATTTGTGCAGAATATGTTAATTTGTTTCATAAATAGAAGGCCCGGCCCACACCACTTGAAAGCGGGGTAAGACACTAGGTTACTGGCCTGGTCGATTCCACGAATCATCATATATGTTCAGCATGTGGGTCTTCTTCCAGTTAGATACCAGCAACCCTTTTGCAGGTTACATATAGTATATTTTGTAAACTCTTTTTAAATTTAACTTTTTTTCTTAAATAATAAAATTAATTTGTTCCATGATTGTTCTGCAGTAAAGCTGTTTGTTCTGTGATGTATATCGCAAGCTACATTTAATATGGAAAATATTAGGGTTAATCTATTAGATAGTTTGCTGCACTCTTTGGCTCATTTTCATTTGAACCTCTTACACTTACAAAGCATAAATTTGTTATAAAAGGTGTTCAGGCCATTTTGGTTGATTTTTCTATACAATGCACCTGCTTTTATTTATTTCTAAAACTGCAGGAGAATCAGTTGCATTACAAATAAAAAAAAACATATTGTACATGTTTTAAAAACAAAGTTGTATTTTATATTTTGTTCCTATAATCTCCCTAATTTATTATATAGAAAACTCTAATGTATGTAAATAGACAACATAAGGCTGTTGAGTATGCAACTACGAAATGATTAATATTATGATACATTAAATATGTTCCTTTCCCAAGTAACAGTTTTGAAAGAAAGAAAATACATTGGAAAAAATAGTTATTCAATTATTATGTTAGATCAATAGCCAACGTTAGATATATACGATTTAATCAATCAACCATAGGCAAAATCTGGCGTGAGCAAAGGGGACACTTGTTCCCCCAGTTTTTTTTAGGAAAGAGGCAAAATCATACTTTTTTCCATACAATTTTGGTTCCCCCCCCCCCATTTACACTATATTTAACCCCTAAGTTACGCTTATGCAAGCAGCTATTTAATGTTGAAAAGTTTATACTAAGCTTGAACTCATAAAATTTATGTTTTTTCCGTAATGTTTTCCCCAGTGTGTTTGCATTTTTAGACAAAAATTACCAAATTCATGATTTTACATCCATTTTAAAGTAACATTTTCAACATTAAATTATTAATTAATTAAATATTTAACCATTTATTTAGCTTATTTCTAAAATATTTTTGTCAATACTTTTTATATAACATGAAAGTTTCAATGTCCATACTCCCCACTGCAATTTATTACATATTGAATTTCATGAAACAAAAACTTCCAGAAAAACAGTGCATTAGTAAATAACTTGCACAAATTTGTACATACATGTTATAGTAATTCTTAACTCTCCTTCTCTTCGTCCATGTACATCAATATTAAAACGAGCCATCTGGTTTACTGGTACTAATTCTGGGCATAACATATCCACTGAAAATGTCTCTTCTATTCCTTCTACAACCATTGGACAGCCTACATTGGAAGGAAAAATTCAAAATTATTAAAATGAATATAGAACATTCTTAATCGAGCACAACTTCCCATTTAATCAAAAATAAAGCCAATACCAGGAACATTTTCTCCATTGAATTTAATATCAATTGTGTGAGAACCCAGAGATTCTGGGCGAAAATTTACTAGACATCGTCCATTTCCTAAAACTTGCACTTGGTTTGGCACTTTTCCATCATTTACAGAAATCTCAAGTTGTCCTTCTCCAGCTTGTGAAGCATCAACTGTAAATATATATACGCATTTTAATTACAAAATAATTATTACAATACATATTAATTGCTTAATCAGCATCAATAGAAATGAGTTAATGAAAATATCTGTAATAAGTTAAATATTTAATAAAGCATACAATTTTTTTGCATAGTTAATCTTTTCTATAAGACTAACTTTTCATTTATTTTCATGGCCAGTTAAAACCAAGCTATCTTCAGAAACCCGAAAAATTCAAAAAATTAACTTTACATCATCTGAACAGCCAATTTATTTAAAAAAAAGTTACTTTTATGTAATAAAGGGCTGTAACATAATTATATCTATTTGGCAGAATGAGAAAATTGGAAAGATATTCAATTGCAGCACTCAGTGTCATTGAAGACCCTTAGGTTAAACCAGTGGTTCTAAATCCTTTTCAAGCAACTTCCATTTTATAGTAATCAAAAGATCTGCAGCCCCCACCACAATTATTTATGGCCCCAAAATACATTATATATATATATATATATGGCCTGCAAAAGGGTTGCTGGTATCTAACTGGAAGGAGACCCACACGCTGAACGTATGTGACGATGTGTGGAACCGGCCAGGCCAGTAACCTAGTGTCCTACCCCGCCTTCAAGTGGTGCAGGCTGAGCTTTCTATTTATGTGGCAAATTAATATTTGCTACACGGATAGAAAGGCGGAAGGGGAGGGCTAATTCACCAACCCGTCTAGCCAGCGTGGTGAAATTATGGCTAATTCCTCCATTATGTTGACACACCAGAAACCATGGCCCCTAGTCTCCAGGTGCTGGAGTGCTCCTGATCAAGGCAGCGGTCAGTGTGGCATGAAAGCAGGGGGTGCTAAGAATCACTGGAATGGCCCAGGCTGCCGTTTGTTATTGACCTTGGCTACGTTTAATGGACGATCCCTTGCTTCTGAAGCAAAACTTCAGGAATTGGAAGAAGAACTTGACAAGATCAAATGGGACATTGTAGGACTCAGTGAAGTTAGAAGAAAAGGTGAAGAGTTGGTGGAACTTAAAAGTGGACATTTGTTTTATTATAGAGGAACGGAAACTGGAAGAACAAGTGGTGTTGGCTTCTTAATCAACAAAAGAATTAAAGACTACCTTCTTGAAGTCGAAAGCACGTCAGATCGAGCAGCGAGGCTCGTTGTTCAACTAACCCAGCGATACCAACTTCAAATAGTACAGGTATATGCACCAACATCAAGCCATACCGACGAAGAGGTTGAAGAATTTTATGAAGAAATCAAAGAGTTACACACCAAAGGGAAACAACATATCAAGCTCATCATGGGGGATTTCAATGCAAGAATTGGACAACAGGAACAAGGAGAGACATCGGTTGGTAAATACGGATATGGGGAAAGGAATGAACGTGGCGATCAACTCATCGAATTTGCAGAAGCTGAAAATCTTAGCATCATGAATTCATTTTTTAAGAAGAAACCGCAAAGAAAATGGACATGGAAACACCCAAATGGGGGAACTAGTGAAATTGACTATATCCTGGCAAACAAGAAATCAATTATTGAAGATTGCAGTGTACTGAACAGATTTAATACTGGAAGTGATCATCGAATGGTGAGATGTAAAGTGCACTTAAATACTAAATTAGAACGACAGAAGCTCATTAGGAAACAAGTAAGTAAGAGGGTGGATTTAAAGAAATTAAAAGAAAATACCGAGGCATTCAAGTTGGAATTAAAAAATCGCTTTTCTGCACTGGAAGGACTTATTGATGAAAGTGATATCTCAGAAGCAAATGAAAACATTGTTAAGACAATAGTTGAAACTGCTGGGGAAATTGGTGGTGTAACCTGTAAAAAGCACAATAGCAAATTATCTGAGAAGACGAAACAGCTCATGAAAAGGCGAAGAGATATGAAGGTGGACAATCGAAATACCAGTTCCAGGATTGAGTACATAGAACTTTGTAAAACTCTGCGCAAAAGCATGAAAGAAGACATAAGAAAATTCAACTGTGAGCTAGTAAGGAAAGCCATTGAAAATAACAAGAGCCTTAGGGTTGTTAAAGGAAGTTTATCTGTTGGGAAGAAACACATCATTGCATTAAAAGGAGAGGATGGCACCGTAACAAGAAATAGGGAAGAAATACTTAGAAGAGTTGAAGAATTCTACAGAAAGCTGTATGAAAGTAACAGTGGATTAAACGAAGACTCTGAGATAGTCGAAGGAACAGCTCCTAAAATCTTAAAAGAAGAAGTTTCATTTGCAATAAAAAGTATGAAGAAAGGAAGAGCCCCTGGTGATGATGGTATTACATTAGATATCCTAAAAGAAGCTGGAGAATATGTAGAAGACATACTTGCAAAATTCTTTACCAAATGTCTTAACAGCGGTAACATACCAAACCAATGGGATTCTGCAACAGTAATTCTTTTGCATAAAAAAGGTGATAAAGAGGATTTGAAAAATTACCGACCAATTAGCTTGTTACCTGCTATTTATAAAATCTTCACAAAAGTGCTAACACATCGCCTGCAGAAAAAATTAGATGCAGCTCAACCAAGAGAACAAGCTGGATTTCGAAGTGGATTCAGTACAGTGGACCATATTCAAGTATTAAGAGAATTAATTGAAAGAACACATGAATATGAACTTCCATTGTGTGTGGCATTTATTGACTATGAGAAGGCCTTTGACTCTATTAAAACATCAGCAGTCATCAACTCTTTAAGATCAACAGACATTGAGGATGTGTACATTGACATGGTGAAACGTGTGTATAAAAATGCAAGTGCAAAATTTCGGTTACATAAAGATACCAAAACTATCAAAATTGGTAAAGGTGTGAGGCAGGGAGATACCATTTCTCCAAAACTTTTTACTTCAGCTTTACAGATGATTTTTCAGCTGATAAATTGGAATAACAAGGGAATAAAAATAAATGGTGAATATTTAAATCATCTGCGGTTTGCTGATGACATTGTTATTTTTTCAACGGACCCATTAGAACTCCAAGACATGGTACAAGAGCTCTCAACTAGAAGTGAAGAAGTTGGACTCAAGATGAACCTACAAAAAACTAAAATCATGTTCAATAATTTTGTAGAGAAAACAAAAATACAAGTTGACAACATTGAGCTAGAAATTGCTGATTCATATATTTACCTTGGACAACTGATTTCAATGAAAGGTAACATTATGAAAGAACTCAACAGACGTGTTAAACTTGGCTGGAGTGCATTTGGAAGAAACAGTTTTATCCTGAAGGGGAAATTGCCTTTATGTCTAAAAAGAAAGGTCTTCAACCAGTGTGTATTGCCAGTCCTCTCTTATGGATCAGAGACATGGAGTCTAACAGTTGGAGCAATACGAAAGTTACAGACAACGCAAAGGAGCATGGAGAGGTGCATGCTTGGAATAACTAGGAGAGATCGAAAAAGAAACACTTGGGTGAGAGAGCAAACTAGAGTAGAGGACATCATTGTTAAAGTAAAAGGGCTGAAATGGCGATGGGCTGGGCATATTGCAAGAAGAACTGATCAACGATGGACAACAGAAATTCTGAACTGGATTCCAAGAGACCACCGAAGACCTAGAAAACGTCCTCAAACTAGATGGGTGGATGAAATAAGAAAAGAGGTTGGGGTGACGTGGAAACGAATGGCCCAGGATAGACTTGTGTGGAAAGCATTTGGAGAGACCTTCATCCAGCAGTGGATAGATAATGGTTGAATATGATGATGATGATATATATATATATAAATAATCATCATTATTATTATTATTACTTTATACATCATATTATTCTTGTTAATTGATTATTATAATAATTATTTACACAAAAAACGACAACGCGATGAAATTGATCGCTTCCGCGGTTCTAGGTCCATATGCTTATAACTACGGTTCTCTGTAATGTATTTTTTTAAAACTTTATATATGCTATTAGGAACATATTTTAGGAAAAGTCAAGAATTTCTAGCTTTCAAACACGAAAGGTTTAAAAGATATTTGAGTTTAAACTTCACAAGTGGTCAATTTGACTGTAGCCATGATTCTAATGTTAATGGAAAAGTTTAACAAGTAATATATGATCAAGTAAAGTGAGTATTATGACTATTCATGTTTCAAATATTTGTGAAAAACGTTTCATGCCTCCTTGACATACCAAAACTTCATTAAATAACCTACATAAGGTGAAAGTTAAAAGGACAGAATTCCCAAATTTCACCCTAGTGTCTGAATTTTAATTAAGAAATTTTTTTAGAAAACTGAGAGCTGCATATTCAGGAAAGTATGTATACCATATAACATGGAATTTGTGTCCACTGCTTCTTTCAACGGAGAGCTCTGAACATCTATTTAATTGTGACCATGCTGTATAAGTACATACACTGTGTATGTAATACATGAAGTTAAAAAATTACATTTCAATAGCTCAAATACTGTCCATGTGAGTATGAGAAAATGATTAATATCCCTGATACATGATCAGGCACTTTCATCTCACAAACTGAACTTTGGTTAATGGGGTAGGAGATACTATTACATTATATCCACATAACAATTAACCCTATGTGATAAACCACATGTAAGAACGTGATCTCAAAACTATACAGTTCCATTGGCAAACATTCAAGCATACTATGATTCAATAGTTCGCTTTACGGCATACGGACAGCAGAGGTCATGCTGTATTGGGACCTACAGTTTTCTGAGGAATCTGAACCTCTTAAGAGCTAAGGAACCAACCCCTGGACTTATTGAGTAATTAGTCGGTAAGAGTTCTTGTTTTGGCACTATTGGGAGTTAAACACAGATCAGCGGAATGCTAAATGAAAGTGCCATCATTATATCACAGTAGGGGGCACTATGATTCAAACTTAAGCCCAGTGAGTGCAAGTATAAAGCTGTGGGTTTAATGTATGATTTACTATGATACATATGAAAGGTGATAAAATATAATAATATAAATTATGAAAATACGAACCTTGAAACTGACAGTTATGTCCTATAGCACAGGACTGGGGAACATCAAGCACATTAATTTTTGAAGAAGAATAGCCTTTTGCAATAAAAGGGCTACCAGGTAAATGCTGACCATCAACACAAACATCTACTGAGTAATTGCCTAAAATGAGTAGTGATCATAAAATGTGATTTCCTTCAAATTATTATATAAAATTACTGTATTTCAATATATGTAGACCACACTTCCATTTGTTAATTTCAATATTTGATTAACTGCAAAATAATTTTATGGATCTAAGAATTTAAAATGTTAAAATATTGGTAGTCAATAAACAAAAAGGCATATTACAATATAAAAGTATGGATACAAGGTATGGCATATATGACAATTAAGAAAATAAAAAAAATCTATTTTATCTTATTAGGAAATATATCAGGTTTAATGTAAAATTAATTTATGAAGCTCTGTCAATAAACTTGTAATTTATAATGGAATAAAAGTCCAGGCAAATTTGTAGAAATTAGTTACAAAAAACGAAGAATATGATTTA
>QLNU02015360.1:231126599-231166109 GCA_006491805.2 Dysdera silvatica
TATTCATAAAATGTTCACAAAAGCGCTAACACATCGTCTGCAGAAAAACTTAGATGAAACTATACCAAGGGAACAAGCTGGAATTCAAAGTGGATTCAGTACAGTAGACCATATTCAAGTATTAAGAGAATTAATTGAAAGAACACATGAATATGAACTTCCATTGTGTGTGGCATTTATTGACTATGAGAAGGCCTTTGACTCTATTAAAACGTCAGCAGTCATCAACTCTTTAAGATCAGCAGACATCGAGGATGTGTACATTGACATGGTGAAACGTGTGTATAAAAATGCAAGTGCAAAATTTCGGTTACATAAAGATACCGAAGCTATCAAAATTGGTAAAGGTGTGAGGCAGGGAGATACCATTTCTCCAAAACTTTTTACTTCAGCTTTACAGATGATTTTTCAGCAGATAAATTGGAATAACAAGGGAATAAAAATAAATGGTGAATATTTAAATCATTTGCGGTTTGCTGATGACATTGTTATTTTTTCAACGAACCCATCAGAACTCCAAGACATGGTACAGGAGCTCTCAACTAGAAGTAAAGAAGTTGGACTCAAGATGAACCTACAAAAAACTAAGATCATGTTCAATAATTTCGTAGAGGAAACAAAAATACAAGTTGACAACATTGAGCTAGAAATTGCTGATTCATATATTTACCTTGGCCAGCTGATTTCAATGGATGGCAACATTATGAAAGAACTCAACAGACGTATTAAACTTGGCTGGAGTGCATTTGGAAGAAACAGTTTTATCCTGAAGGGGAAATTGCCTTTGTGTCTAAAAAGAAAGGTCTTCAACCAGTGTGTATTGCCAGTCCTCTCTTATGGATCAGAGACATGGAGTCTAACAGTTGGAGCAATACGAAAGTTACAGACAACGCAAAGGAGCATGGAGAGGTGCATGCTTGGAATAACTAGGAGAGATCGAAAAAGAAACACTTGGGTGAGAGAGCAAACTAGAGTAGAGGACATCATTGTTAAAGTAAAAGGGCTGAAATGGCGATGGGCTGGGCATATTGCAAGAAGAACTGATCAACGATGGACAACAGAAATTCTGAACTGGATTCCAAGAGACCACCGAAGACCTAGAAAACGTCCTCAAACTAGATGGGTGGATGAAATAAGAAAACAGGTTGGGGTGACGTGGAAGCGAATTGCTCAGGATAGACTTGTGTGGAAAGCATTTGGAGAGACCTTCATCCAGCAGTGGATAGATAATGGTTGAATATGATGATGATGATATATATATATATATATAATCATCATTATTATTATTATTACTTTATGCATCATATTATTCTTGTTAATTGATTATGATAATAATTACTTATACAAAAACGACAATGCGGTCAAATTGACCACTTCCGCGGGTCTAGGTATATATGCTTGTAACTACGATTCTCTGTAGCATATTTTTTTAAAAGTTTATATAAGCCATCAAAAACATATTGTAAGAAAAGTCAAGAATTTTCAGCTTTAAAACACAAAAGGTTTAAAAGATATTTGAGTTTAAACTTCACAAGCGATCAATTTGACTGTAGCCATGATTCTAATGTTAATGGAAAAGTTTAACAAGTAATATATGATCAAGTAAAGTGAGTATTATGACTATTCATGTTTCAAATATTTGTGAAAAACGTTTCATGCCTCCTTGACATACCAAAACTTCATTAAATAACCTACATAAGGTGAAAGTTAAAAGGACAGAATTCCCAAATTTCACCCTAGTGTCTGAATTTTAATTAAGAAATTTTTTTAGAAAACTGAGAGCTGCATATTCAGGAAAGTATGTATACCATATAACATGGAATTTGTGTCCACTGCTTCTTTCAACGGAGAGCTCTGAACATCTATTTAATTGTGACCATGCTGTATAAGTACATACACTGTGTATGTAATACATGAAGTTAAAAAATTACATTTCAATAGCTCAAATACTGTCCATGTGAGTATGAGAAAATGATTAATATCCCTGATACATGATCAGGCACTTTCATCTCACAAACTGAACTTTGGTTAATGGGGTAGGAGATACTATTACATTATATCCACATAACAATTAACCCTATGTGATAAACCACATGTAAGAACGTGATCTCAAAACTATACAGTTCCATTGGCAAACATTCAAGCATACTATGATTCAATAGTTCGCTTTACGGCATACGGACAGCAGAGGTCATGCTGTATTGGGATTTACAGTTTTCTGAGGAATCTGAACCACTTACGGCCTTGGGAACCAACCCCTGGACTTATTGAGTAATTAGTCGGTAAGAGTTCTTGTTTTGGCACTATTGGGAGTTAAACACAGATCAGCGGAATGCTAAATGAAAGTGCCATCATTATATCACAGTAGGGGGCACTATGATTCAAACTTAAGCCCAGTGAGTGCAAGTATAAAGCTGTGGGTTTAATGTATGATTTACTATGATACATATGAAAGGTGATAAAATATAATAATATAAATTATGAAAATACGAACCTTGAAACTGACAGTTATGTCCTATAGCACAGGACTGGGGAACATCAAGCACATTAATTTTTGAAGAAGAATAGCCTTTTGCAATAAAAGGGCTACCAGGTAAATGCTGACCATCAACACAAACATCTACTGAGTAATTGCCTAAAATGAGTAGTGATCATAAAATGTGATTTCCTTCAAATTATTATATAAAATTACTGTATTTCAATATATGTAGACCACACTTCCATTTGTTAATTTCAATATTTGATTAACTGCAAAATAATTTTATGGATCTAAGAATTTAAAATGTTAAAATATTGGTAGTCAATAAACAAAAAGGCATATTACAATATAAAAGTATGGATACAAGGTATGGCATATATGACAATTAAGAAAATAAAAAAAATCTATTTTATCTTATTAGGAAATATATCAGGTTTAATGTAAAATTAATTTATGAAGCTCTGTCAATAAACTTGTAATTTATAATGGAATAAAAGTCCAGGCAAATTTGTAGAAATTAGTTACAAAAAACGAAGAATATGATTTAACATAGACAACACCTCTAAAGTTCATTTTTTGTAAATATCTAAAATGACACATCCTTCAGGAATCATAATTTGTATTTTTATAGAACTTAGTAAACAGCATTCACATTTTTTTTTTATTTCTTTTTTTACACACAGCTTTATGATAATTCAAATAACAGCAATCCTGAAGTATATGCTACTAAATACATATAACGGAGTAGCGAGTTTTATTTTTATTAAATAGAACTTGCTGTAAAATACAACAGGGTGGCTACAGAATCTGGGAAAAAAATTCCTTGACATTTTTTTTAGGGGGGCGGGGATGATCGCCTTTTGCACACACACAAATTAAATATATATAAATATATGCAGTCAAATTTTGATTTACCTATATCCTTGGTTTAACAATTGTTTTTATTGGTCTGGATTCAGTTACACTGAGACTAGTGTTATATCCCACCCCCCCTATTTAATGTTTGCTTTCTTCGATTTAACGATTATTTTTCATCATTAGGTTATAGCTGCAAGTAAAATTTCAGTAAGAAAAACAACTGTCATCAGAAAATCAAATTCAGTTTAGTTTACACAATTGAAGAAACTGCTGGTTTACAGTGTGCAAAGAAGTATTTACTACATTTTGACATTAACGATAATACTTTCAATGCATTTTAAAAAATTGAAAAGGCAATGTTAAATGCCAACGCCCCCCCAAATCCAAGATTTCTTTTCGAAGCAGTAATTAAGCACATACTTGTGTTTTATGTTTATTAAAATTAACATGTATTCTTCAGAATGCTGGTAAGCATTTTTATTGTTCTCCTTTTCGATAATTTCTTATTTCAGTTCTGATCAATATCACATCCATGACATTTGCTCAAGAAAAAAAAATTGTTACTTTTTTTTAATGTCACAGTTGTTATTTTTAACATATTTTACATGTAAATTTTCAACCCAAGGAAGAGCCCATGATTCTCCCCCCCCATGGGTGCATCAATGGTTCAAATAAAAGTGTTCCCCCGTACTTTACAAATGCCTCAATTTAATGATTTTTCACTGGTTCTGTGAAAATCGTTAAATCAGGGTTAGACTATATATTAGGGTACCCCAAAAAACATGAGCAAGTTTTAAAATGTCAACTCTCACCCCCACCCAAAAAAAGTTTCCTTTTACTAAAATTACTAAAATATTAACTCTGGCAAAATTTCAGCTCATTTGCATAATATTTAGGAGTCCCTCAACAATGTTATTTCCACGCCAGAACTGTTAATGGGCCACAAACCTAGTTACGATGAGTAATAAAATGCACACAAACAAATAAGACTCTAGTAAATATTTTGTTTTTAACATAAGAATTAATTTTTGCAATAAATTTACATCTCAAAGTGAAAATAGATTTTTGAGAATCCCCTACTCACTCAGCCTATGTACAGTCAAACAAACTGCAATTGATTTGAGGAAGTCCCTTTGTAATGAGAAAAGGGAATTTTCCTTCACAATGACAGAAGGGGATTTCCCATTTCAATGTGAAGGGGGATTTCCCAAAACTTGCTTTCACTTTTTCAGTCATCAGTCTGAAGCAGAGTTGTCAACTTTCTGTATGACTGCTCCTGCATTTAAAAGTGTTTCAAAAAATGGTCACAAGGAGTAAAGTAAAGATTTGGTTAATATGCCATTCTTCTAACACCTGACTGGTGCACATCTTCCATCGGGTGACACAACTTCATCGGTGCACAACTTCATCGGTGCACAACTTCATCTATCACCACATGTCACAAAAGCTCATAAAAAGTGCTCAATCAAATAGTGCCATTCTGGGAGAAGTAAGGACTACTTATATGACCAAAACTAAATATCATCAAGGAGATCGATAATTTGTATCATGAACATATAAATTTGATTAAAACCCGAAATAGGAGTAATGCTGGTGTAACAATGAAGACAGAGTCTTACTCAAATTTAAAAAAGAATCGCAGACTGCAACTATTGGTTCAATGGACATGAAGCTTGCTGCCCATGAGAAGTGAACAGTACAACGTTGGAGTAAGCATGCAAAAAGACAACAAAGCGCATGCACGGAAAGTTTGCAGCCAAATTTTATAGCAGCATCGCCAAATGATGAAGATGAAAGATCTCCTGATGAGGAACAAAATCAAAAAGATATCACTGACTATGATTGCTGTGACAGTAACAAACGATGTGCTCGCTCTTCCAAAAAACATAAATTTCTTGTAACTCCAAAGGTGGCAGCTGTGTTGTACAGAACTGGCATCAGTGTTCGCAAGGCTACAATGGTTGTAGCTTCAGCAATAAATGAATCTGGTTGTTCATCATCATCTGCTGTGCTTTCGAAAAGTACTATCCACAGACAACGCCAGATCCATCGACAGGAAACTGCAGAGAAAATTAAGGCAAATTATTGTGCCTCCAAATGTGTCCTTCATTGAGATAGTAAGCTTTTACTGAACATTACTAGTGGAGAGCCTGCAAACATTGACCAATTGCCTGTTTTGACTTCATCACTTGTTGCTTGCTTGTTTGTGGTTTTACGGCTCAAAGACTACAGTGGTCATGCTGCGCCGGGACCTACTGTTTTCCGAGGAATCCGAACCTCTTAAGGCCTAGGGAACCAAACCCCGGACTACAGTGAGCAGTGCGATCTTTATGAGATCTCTGAGTAAGCGTTCTTTTTGCACTGCTGGGAGTCGAACCCGGATTAGCGGCGCACTAGGAGAACGCGTTACCACACTGCGCCACCGCAGGGCTCATCTCTTGTTGATGGTACTATTAAGCTACTTGGAGTTCCTAAGTTGGCATCAGGTACAGACCAGGTATCAGCTGATGCTGCTCTTGAACAGTTAAGATCATGGCAGAGTGACACATTTGTTATTGGTATGTGTTTTGATACAACTGCTAATACGGGAAAACTCGATGGAGTTTGCTTTCTTTTGTAGAATGCTGTTGGAAGAAACCAATTATGGCTAGCTTGCATGCACCATATGCTTGAAATACTGTTGGCAAACGTTTGTAATGCTTGCCTTGGGTCATCAAGTGGTCCTGCTATTCATATGTTTAAAAGATTTTGGGACAACTGGTCAAAACTCAAGACATCATGAGGTAAAACTTCCACAAGAGCCTCTTGTTCTAGAAACAGATGCTGTGAAATATTTTATTTCTGAGAGTTGCAAATACCACCCATGGAAAGACTATGGGGAGTTCCCGCATCTTGCATCCTTAATAGTTAGCTTGAACTTGAATAAAATATTAAAAATTCACAAGCCTGGTGCACTTCATAGAGTATGTGGATGGCTAAGGCAATCTATTCAATGAAAACTGAACTGTTATTTAACAGTAATGGAACAGAATTATATCTGACAGAACACAAACTCCAAGGAATTCAATGATTCAACTGTTTTTTTATTATTGTGAATATACAGTCGTGGTTCATTTATATAAATCGAAAGTGGAAGGTCGTGGGTTCAGGCCCCACCGAATGCAAAAAATATTTTTCTTTCGAATGTTTCACAATTTAATCATGCCATAACATCAGCGCTGGTATCACTATGCCAAAAAACATTGATTAAAATTGTTGTTTAATACAATCATGGTTTTTAGATTAGATTGTGTATGATTTTAATGGGAAGGGTGGCCGCCGAAAAACAGCACTGTAATCCCAGACAGGTTTTAAAGTCAAGAGATCTTGACTGCCAATGGGCGAAGGGGAGATTGTCGATCCGTGCTGGCGTACTGGAACACTCTACTCGTACTGGTGTTGTCATTTAAGGTCAACTAAAAACCAACCCATGGTCAATCCACCCCAGAGAGCAGTTAAAGTAGATGGATGGCACGAAAGAACACCCCGGGTTGGCCACTGCTCCTACGGAAACCTGCCAAATACAGTTGAACGGGTGCAGAGTACTGCAAAGCGGCAGGGAGAGGGCACAAGCCAGCCCTGAAACCAGGGAGAGTTGTCACTAGTCCAATGTATAATAGAAAATTCCACAACGTTTCGAGAACTACTGTTCCTTTTATTAAGCGAAGTGTCAAGAAAGTAAGAATATCCTATATTTATACCCCCAATTCAGAATTTCTTCCCAGATCAGTCCCCAACTCAAGTTTCCCAAGAGCAGACCTGCACCTAGGTTTGCCCTGAACTCTTATTCCAGTTTTCCTCCCTCTTCTTGCACAAATCTTGTATGATTCAGGCATTGGTTTTGTGATGGTTAATGGCCTGATCTCATAATCGAAAGGCCTACAAAGGAGAGAAGTTACATTTTTATGAAGAACTTTTGCAGCATTCCAATTAAGAAAGTGTTCTTTCTCCCAAGCCTGTTTTACCAGAAGATTAGACATCTCATCCTTCTCCACAGCATGATGATGTTTACGTTTTCCGCTTACAAACAGTTCTTCTTGTCTTCCCAGTGTATACTTTCTCACAGTCCTTACACCGTATCTGGTAAACAATTCCAGTCAATTCTCCTGATGAAACTCTAAATAGTCTTTCATTCTAAATAGCAAGTTACATAAAGTAGTAACTTGTTTGTAGAAGATTTTAATGCCAGCTTTCCGCAACATACATGCAATCTCTTCAGAAACTTCTTCCGCATAGGGTAGAACAACAGTTTCTCTAGTTCATTTCTGCTCCACAGGTCCTCCATCTCTACCATTAGCTTATCTTTGAGCAATGAAATTGCCCAGGTAGCCGTTCTCCACAAGTATCTTCTTCATCCTTCATAACTCAACATCTTCCAATCCGACACTACTATTGTAGTACCAATGAGTCAAAACTTACATGACAGAAACTTTACGGCAAAATGGGTATATAAGCATAAGTCCAAGTATCGGTCCGTGTGAGTTGGCTTTCGATACACCAAAGTTAACAAGCTTCCACCTCCACTTCTGCAAATTTTCCCATCCAAAACAGCTAAACACCCCATCATTTTCTACCTCCAGGGTAAACTGATTATGAAGATTCAGACTATTTAGGTATCGATGAAAGCTGTCCACCTCGCTTTTCGGAAGCACAACGAAAGTATCATCCGCATACAATCTCCAGTTGTTGAGGTGAAACTCATCATATTTCAAGATATCAGTCTCCAACATCCCCATACAAAGGTTGGATACAGCACTTGAAATAGGTGACCTGATTGCAGTCTTCTGCTTCTGTTTGTAAATAATCTTATCATGGCTAAACTAAGCTCTGGAGAAGCCTGAGTGTGGAACTGCTCTGGAGAAACCTAAGTGTGGGACTACTCTAGGAAAAACCCAGAACTGAAGGTATAAATATAGGACATTCTTACTTTCTCAACATTTCACTTGATAAAGTGTACAGTACTTCTCAAAATGCTGCTGAATCTTTTCTTATATGCCGAACAAGTGACAAAAAAATTTTCTTAATAAATAGTTCTAGAAAGAGATACTTTGAAAGATTTCATATGAACATAATCTAATCTTTATTTTATCAAATAGAATATTAACAAATGTTTTTGTACAATGCAATATTTAAAATCAGGACTTACCAACATCGAATGCATTAAAATCAATACGATAAATCCCATCGATCATTTCTAGTATAGTAGGCTGAATAGCAACCTTTGATGGTCCTAGAAATTGCATAAAGCATTGAAATGAATGTTTACATCATATGAACAAATTTCAAAATTTATTTTGGAAACGTATCTTACGTTTAATACAGTCTAACTCAGTTATAGTGACATTCAAGGGACCACCAAAATGCTTAAGTTTAGTTTGTGTTTTACAGTGCAAGAATGGCAAAGGTCATAATGCACAAGGGCCCACTGTTTTCCAAGGACTCCAAACCTCTTAAGGGCTAGGGAACCAACCCCCAGATTACAGTGAGCAGTTAGTTGGTAAACTTTTTTTTTGGCACTACTGGGAGTTTAACCTGGGTTAATGATACACTAGGTAAATGCATCACCACTGCAGGGCCAGGACCACCAAAATTTGTATGTTATAACCAATAAATAATTATATACAAATGATTTGAGAGGGGACTTCAGTAGCTTTACAAAGTAGTAGAAGTTATTATAATCAAGAGTTAAATTCCAAAGTTAATCAAGAGTTAAATCACAGAGTTCCAGGGAGAGAGAGAGAGAGAGATATAACTGAGTTTGACTGTATTGAATTAAACATAGGTAATATGTTGAATGAAATAGACAAAAAACTGGAATGATTACATTATGTACCTGTGTCAGTTTAATGTACAACCCAAATACAAAAAAAATGAGAATAAAAGAACTCTCTTAACGAAACTTGCTCCTGAACCATTCTCTTCATGTATCCAAAACAATTTAGTGATACAATCAACTCAAAAAATGGTGAAATACTTAGCAAGAAAGGAAAAACTGTATAAAGATATTACAGGGTGGTAATAATTAAACTTAGCCTATTTAGAGCACTCTGGAGCTTGAACCGTTCAGTAGATTTGCACCACAATTCGTACATAGACTATTCAAAGGATGTGGAAAAAAGTCTATGGGGGCGCATTTGTAGCGCAATACTGCAAAAGCAACCCATGAAATGACTAACACGCAAGACAAATCACATTTTTAATGTTTACTAACATTTATTGCATCGAAACATTTCAAATGAACGTTGTGCGAGCAATAACAGCACACCGGCAACTACAGGCGTACTATGGAAAAAAAAGATTTTTCACATGCAGACAGAGTGTAAAGAAATGCAGCAAGTAAGCACCTTTTAATCGTGTACAGAATGATGTAATGAAGGTTGCTCAATGTGGTCCCTATCGTTCACTTGTAAAAGTTTATGGCCCTGTCAAATGTTCTGTAACGTCCATTAGGTACCGTGAGTTGCTCCAAACGTTTGTTTTGCCGCAACTGCAGAAACGACAGTGCGTTACATCTACCATTTCAATGCAAGATGGTGCGCACCCACATGTTGCATGGTCTTTCAAAGCTTTTTTGCTCCAGCATTTCACTGATGAGCATGTTATCAGTTGTTCGTTTACTAATCACTGGCACACGTTTGCCAGATCTCACTCCGTGCGACTTCTAGTTGTGGGATCATTTAAAGAATTTGGTTTATTGTGGAAGTGTTGCTATGTTAGCAGAATCCAAGAATTCCATAACGCTGCATATGTAAAGCCTCACGGAGGATTAGTTGCGATGCGCTGTTGAACACATTCTGCATTGGCTTGAATTGTTACAAATAAATGATGACGGCCACATCGAGGAACACCCATTACATCGTCCTGTACACGATTAACAGCTGCTTAAATGTCATATTTCTTTACGCACTATCTGCATATGCAAAAAAAATTTTTTTTTCATTGTACTTCTGCAGCGCCGGTGTACTGTTATTGCTCGCACAACGTTCATTTTAAAATGTTTCGATGCACTAAGTGTTACTAAATGTTAAAAATGTCATTCCTGTTGTGTGTTGGTCATTTCAGAGCTCGCTTTTGCAGTATTGCGCTAAAAAGCGCCCCATAGCGAACGTTTTTGAAGTAAATATTTTTGCAGATTCCTTTTCCGCATCCTTTGAACAGTCTATATACCAACTTTAGTGAAAATCTGCTGAACGGTTCGAGCTCCAGGGTGCTCTAAATAGGCCAAGTTTAATTATAACCACCCTGTATTTTTAATAACAACACATTTCAAAATTCATGTCACTTTTTATATTGCTTCATAAAATTAGAATATTTTGTTAATTTTGCCTTATTTTTATTAATAATTTGAAAAAAAAATTGCATATTACTCCTTACTTGGAATGAAAAAGCTTCACAGGTATAAAACTTGACATTTGAAAGACTCATAATTTGTGTGTGTGTGTGTGTGTGTGTGTGTGTGTGAAATGGTCAGCATCGCTTTCTAGATACAAAGTGTGCTATTACAATGCTGTTTAAAAATGGAAAAAACAGTAGTTTATAGCAGAAAAATGCACGTTTTGTCATCTAGTGTTTCAAGAATACTAATGGAATATAAAAGTAACTGTAAATTTAAAAATAACCATAGCCACTGTGGAAAAAAACTTTCTACAACCGTCATAGATGAAAGCAAATTAAAAAGAGAATTGTCTGGAAAAATCGATTTAAAATTGTTTCTTACATCAATATGTGCTGGAAAGGATGTTGTGTTAACGCATCAAAGACAACAACAACATTCAGTCAGATGCATAAATTAAAGTTTAAATTGCGAGTTCCTAAAAGAAAACCAAAGATGAGTAAAAATCAATGATGGGTCAGCCTATTATGGTGCAAAAAATGACTTCAATAGGGAGTACAAGACCAGAAAAGTGTTTTATTTAGTGATGAATTTATATTTTGCATATCTGTTGAAGAAAGGGGTATTCATGTCTGGTATTTGAAGACAAGTTTTTGAAAAGATCGTTTAAGATACTCTCAGAAATTTCTCATCAGTGTGATGGTGTGGGGATGCATGAATTTTAAAGGAACTGGAAATGTTTGCATTCTAAACGCGTGTGAAATCTGAAGTATATCAAGATGTTTTAGAGTAATTCACGATACCGTCATCTGAAGAGTTATGTGATGAACTTTTCTTTCAGCAAAAATTTAAATCACACCAATCTTCACAATCAACATTCAAATGGCTAAAAGGAAGAAAAGTTTCAGTATTACCATAGTCAAGTAACCCCCCCCAGGATCTTATTCTAATTGAGAACTTGCAGTATATTATGAGGAAAATGTCCAATAACTCATGCTGACCAACAAAAAAGAACTAATTTCTGCATTGAAGAGTATGGCAGAGTATTAGCAAAGATGAGTGTAAAAAACTGGTGGAAGCAATGGCACAAAAGATCCAAGAGATGATTCAAGCAAAGGGTGATGCAACAAAATATTAGTTATTTTAAATTTTGATTTTGCCTATTGGTTACCCCACTGTTTCTAGTAGTCTATTTTTGAACCAATATGAAAATCAGTGATGCATATTTTCTCTTAATTTATTATTGTTTTATTTCAATTAAGAATAAGTCCAATGTTATTGGTAATATGAAGCATAAGTGAGATTATAACATTTTCTTAAAATTCTTGTGTCACTTATTTTTAATAGAGATTAGCATTTTTCTAGGATTAGAATTTATTTTAAATTTTTGGATTAAGGTTGTATATTTCAATTAGTTTTTGTGCAATATACTGATGTTCTATTTACACAGGTAATATATGTTGACATATATTTAGTTATATATACTATCTACAAATACAAATAATTAAAAAAAAGCAAAAAAGCATATAGGAAAAAATGCAGCAAGAAAATTTTCATATTGTAATAAAAAATTACAAAAAATGCAAAGTGTGAAAGAAAGAAAAAATTACTAACAAGGAAAGAGAAAAGAATGAATTATAACCAATACCTTAAAGTGTTAAAGATCCCTGTATAAGTCTAATAGAATGATTAAAGACTGAAATATCTGAATGGAAATAATGAATGGCACAAAGATCTGAAAAGAAGATTCAATGAGTATATATAGATTTGCTCTTAGACAGACAAGCAGCTATAGGATTAGTATAAAAAAAAAAGAACAACGATTTAAATATATTTTTTTAAAATGTGATTGCTAATAGATTAAAATGGTTTACCAAGAATATTCACTTTAATATCTTCCTTGTTATAACCAATAGCAGTTACTTCAAAAGATACTGTATGCTTAGTACTGAAAGTTTTTAAAGCTTCTCCTCTTACTGCCAATTTTTTGTCACGTTCGTTTACTTCACATTTCCATGGAGATCCTATGTAAAAGAAGCAAAAAATAAATACACTAATGTCCAAAACCTAAGAATGAACAACATTTTCATTTATAAAAAACATTGCATGACTACAACCAAACGTGGACACAGGCATACTGCCAGCATATAAAAGCAATATGACCACAAAAATTGATGTAGATGAAGTGCAAATTAAATTGAAATAAGCGTTTTATTACAAAAGTTATACATTTCAATATAAGAGCAAAGAGGAGATAAAGACGGGATATATTCCATATAACCCCTGTAAAGGAGAAATTTAAACTACAATAAATTCACATAATAACAACATAGTTAATTACACAAGGCTTAGAATCTGAAACATACATGTTAATTTCAACACTGTAGTTATTGGTCATCTGGAATAGGAACAACAGCTTAATGTTACCCCATCTGAACTAGAGTGCATTTCCACAAAACCAAAATTATGAAGAATCGAATATAGTCTAGTGGGCTCAAAGATGATGCTCATGACTACTGGGATGCCTTAAAGTTAACAGCCGTACTTAATTTCCTCAATTTTCCTTGCACATTTTTTACATATTTTAATATATTACTTAAATTAAATATATAAAAATATTGCAACAGTAATTGTTTTAAAGTTTAAACAAAATTTAAAATAAAATACAAAAAACAAATTCCCTTGATACCCCAACCAAAAATTATAATGTATAATTTGAAAACTTTAGCTGTGGAGACTGGCATGGAATAAAACTAGTGACGCATGACAATATCCATGGAGCAATTTTTAAACTACATTTATGAAACTTTTTCTGCAAAAATATAACACATTTTCTAGAATAACTAAATCCAAAAAATCAAAAATTTTTGTTTGCTTCTTTTGTGGTTTTACGGCTCAAAGACTACAGTGGTCATGCTGCGCCGGGACCTACTGTTTTCCGAGGAATCCTAACCTCCTGACCTACAATTTCTCGAGGAATCCGAACCTCTTAAGGCCTAGGGAACCAAACCCCGGACTACAGTGAGCAGTGCGATCTTTATGAGATCTCTGAGTAAGCGTTCTTTGCACCGTTGGGAGTCAAACCCGGATTAACGGCGTACTAGGCGAACGCGTTACCACACTGCGCCACCGCAGGGCCTAACAGGAAATAAAATTAAATTTATGGGCCATGAATAGAAACCTGGCAATTAAATGTAAAAATAATAAACACAAAATATATATAATATGTATCTTAATAGTTCAATGTTTTTAAAAACTTATTGTTAACATTGACATCTAAATTATACAATGATTTTTATCATAATAAGCTGTTTATCACATTATAAATGTCCTGGGTTAGCTTGTTAGCATGTAAAACTAAAAACAAATATATAGTAACAATTTTCATTAACATATAAAAGCTTAAACACTGGTAAAATAGCAATGAAAAAGATCACCCAAGCTTTCGGACATGTCAACGGAAGTCCTTCATCAGGAGTAATGTTATGTTTTTGTCTCTTTTTATACTTGAAATTTCTGGAAAAACCCTTCATCAGAGTAGTCCCGCAGAATGGGAAAACCCAGTGGGAACTAATGAGAGGCCTCCAATAGGAATCATGGAAAAACCCAATGGGAACCAATGAGAAACCTCTGTTTCAGGGCACCTAATGTCGGGGAAGTCACATTTCAGAGTAAGAGTTGTTTATAAGTTTCTGGAAGTGGTTGTGATGTATTAATGGCTTTCCCGTGTAGTTTGTAAGTTTCCCAAGATTCTAAGAAGAGTCTACTATTCTTGTTTGTGATGTGACGGTGTAGTATTTTTGTTGAGTCCCAGTCGGGTTCGTGTCCGTGTTGTAAAGCGTGTTCTGCCAGACGTGAGGCTATGTCTCCTTTCGCGAGTGCTTGTTTGTGTTCTTTTTTTCTTGTTTTGATCATTCTTTTTGTTTGTCCTATGTAATGTTTGTTACAGACTTTTCATGGCATTTGTTATATGGCACCTTTGAGATCTTCTTGTGGCATGTCTGCAATCGACTACACTGTTTCTACTAGCCAATCCTTCTGCACCTCTTTAAATAACCTACAACTTGACGACGACGACCTCATGGTCTCATTCGATGTAATTTCTCTCTTCACTTGCATTCCCACATCACTTGCAATCGACACCGCACTTACACGCCTCCAAAATGACACAACACTACATGAACGCACTTCACTAACACCTCACGACATCTGCACATTGTTGAAATTTTGTCTAGACTCTGCTGTGTTCACCTCAAATGGTTCTATCCATAGACAAGTTTTTGGCACTGCCATGGGATCTCCGGTCTCAAGTGTTGTAGCTAACTTGGTTATGGAGTCATTTGAGGAAACTGCTTTGTCCTCACCGAATTTTAACATTAAATTCTGGAAAAGATACGTCGACGACACGTTTGTTGTACTTAAAACTAATACACTCCAAAGCTTCTTCCATTACCTTAATAACTTAAACTCACATATAAAATTCACATACGAAACAGAACAGAACAATAAACTCCCTTTCCTAGACGTTCTTGTACACAGATCTCACGATAACTCAATCTTCACCTCAGTTTACCGTAAACCCACACATACAGACAGATATCTCGATTTTAAATCGCATCATCCAACATGCCACAAAGCTTCCGTTGTTAAAACATTAAGTCTTAGAGCGAATTCTCACTGCAGTAATGAAACACTTTCAAACACAGAAACAAAACACATACACACGGCACTTAAAAATAATGGATACCCTAAACGATTCATTCTCAGAAACTGTAGACCCAATAGTACATCTTTAAACAATACATCTCACACCCGCATATCTATTCCATATATTCACGGCATTTCCGAAACAATCTCTCGCATCCTTAAAGAGGCAAATATCAAAACATTCTATTCCCCTGTCACAACACTTCGCAAACAACTTACAAAAGTTAAAGACCCAGTTCCACCAGAAGATCTCACAGGCGCCATATACCAAATACCATGCAAAGACTGCAACAAACATTACATAGGACAAACAAAAAGAATGATCAAAACAAGAAGAAAAGAACACAAACAAGCACTCGCGAAAGGAGACATAGCCTCACGTCTGGCAGAACACGCTTTACAACACGCACCCGACTGGGAATCAACAAAAATACACCGGCACATCACACACAAGAATAGTAGACTCTTCTTAGAATCTTGGGAAACTTACAAACTACATGGGAAAGCCATTAATACATCACAACCACTTCCAGAAACTTACAAACAACTCTTACTCTGAAATGTATGGGACTTCCCCAACATTAGGTAACCCGCAGTGTGGGTTTCTCATTGGTCCCTATTGGGGTTCTTCCATGATTTCTATTGGAGGCCTCCCATTGGTTCTCATTGGGTTTTCCCATTCTGCGGGACTACTCTGATGAAGGGTTTTCCAGAAATTTCAAGTATAAAAAAGAGACAGAAACATAACATCGTCATTACTCCTGATGAAGGACTGCTGCTGATGCGTCCGAAAGCTTGAGTGATCTTTTTCATTGCTATTTTACCAGTGTTTAACCTTTTTATGTAATTTCCTCCCTGGTACCCTGTATTTTATTTCTATAATTTTCACTAAATTAAAGTTCATTGGACGATGTGATTTCAAGCACTATTGTCTGAATAAAAATACATTTATTATTAAATTATCGTATACTCAAGAATTAGGTGATCCTATAAGTAATGTTATATGTTTTGGATGTGGTAGGAATGAATGTTTCCAGATGACAACAATATCATAGCTGATGATAAATTGCTTGCAAAGAAGAGAATGATTTCAGATTACGGGAGAACCAACTGCATTCAATTTGCTGTTTTAGTTCATCAACATGTTTCAAATTGATGACCAAGCTTACACACTAGAGATGAGTTCGGGCTTAATTTTTAAAGCCTGCCCAAGCCCGAAACTTTAATATAGAAAAGTCAGTTTTCGGCTTCAGTTGCATCCGTTTTATGAGCCTGAGCCAACCTGAGTCCAAAAATAATATGAAACATAGAGCCTGGGCCCATTTCAAGCTTGGGCTGAGCCTGTCTCGTCTCTATTATACACATCATGTGATAATTGTGCCCATACATTTTTCACAGGATTTAGGATGTATGAGTAGACCTGGATCTATGTATTAGAACATTGTTTTGTTAGAATACCCAATTATCTCCTGTAATTGCTTTCGAAATTGGAAGTAAAACACTTTCAAGTATGTGCTGATAGCTCTCTGAAGTTTGGCGACCCTATATAAAAACAATATCTATCATACCATTGAAACCAAATGTACACCACATCATAACCAAGCCACCTTCTTGCTGCCAGCTGTAAAAAGTGCAGGGCTGGTGTCTTAAATCATGCCCGGTCATCGGAACCATCCAGGGGTTGAATTTTTTTTCATCACTAAATGTAACATTGACCCATTCGTCCTTCCAATGCATATGTGCTTTAGCCAAGCATTCTAAGTTACAATAAATTTGGCATAAAGATAGTCCCTGATTTAATACATAAAATTGACCTATCCTCTGGAGCTGTGGTCACTTTAGGTTGTACAGGCATGGTTTTACAGCTGCATTATCAACTTTTGATATTTGGTAAATACCAGATCTGCTGAGTTTCATTTTCTTTGCAATATTTACAATTGCCCTTTTTTTTTTTTTTTTAGTTCCCATACTTTAGCTACATTGGCCACCATACACTGTGCATGTTGCATGACATTATGATGTCTGAACAAGGGGTTACTTCACCGCTACTTCTTACAGCACCTTAACGGTTATGACAGATAGTTAGAACTAAAACATGCAACTTTATTTTTTTATTAATTTTTGTATCAAAGGCAATTGAAAGGCTATTTACTCATGTGGATCTATGTCATACTTATTCATGCAATCTTTCAATTTAATGATATATATTTTTTTACATTTATCCCACAAAATCTGCTGTCCATGTACTTTTGAAACACACTTTATAATGATGATAAATATATTTTAGATTCTCAAAGCAACTTAAAACATTGTTGACTTTCCAAACTACCTCTGAAAAACTGTATTATTTATGGGATAACCTAATATGCAGGGCCTAATCACTGCAAAGGCATCCGAAGCCTAAACTTTGGGACTAGACTTTAGTGGGAGTGGGAACTGCACGGTGAACAATCCTTCTGCGCATGTGCGGGGACCACGCACATGCTCATAATATAATCTATTCTCAAAGCTCGGGCTTTGGACGCCTTTACGGTGATCAGGCCCTGCTAATTTGTCTTCGAAAACGAATTGCACCAGACAACAATGAATTAGCTTCTGAAATTAAGGTTTGTACGAATTATGGATTTAATGCACTAAATACAAATATCGCCATAAAAAAGTTTGTTGGCTCTCATTTCAGACAAGCAGCAATTTCTGATATAATAAATAAACAGTGAATTACTACACAGAAAAGTATAAAAATAATAAAAATATTTATATACTTTTCTGTATTATACACTATTGTAATTATAATAGCAAGAATTTATTGTTGCTTTCGTATATCGTATAGCATTCAACTTTGTGTTAATCATACCCAGAAGTATTGCACTTGCATGAAAAATTCTCTGGTCTGAGCAAAGCAAAAATTAAAGAGGGAAGTTTTTGTGGGTCCACAAATCTATCAGCTTTTCCAAGACCTGAAGTTTGAGAAACTGTTTCAGTGTAACGAAAAATAAGTATGGGATGCCTTTTGTCAAGTAACAATGAACTTTCAGACGAATGGCAGGGCAGAAAATCACAAGGATCTGGTTAACGATGCTGGCCCTGTTTCATAAATTTAGCTGCAGAATGTCATTAAAGATACACTTTCAGGATTCCCACTTCACTTTCTTCCTAGATAACTATGGGAAGGTCAGTGATAATTACGACAAAAACTTCCACCAGGATGCATCTGTGATGGAGCAGCAATACCACGGAAAATGGTCCACCTCAATGCTTGCAGATTATTGTAAGATGCTTTAGAGAGGTGCCCTTGAATTGAAATATAACCGAAAGGCAAGATCGAATCAACAGATATGAACTAGCAACTAAATTCTTGGCATAATAAACATAGCTACATTTATCTAAGAGAAACAAAAAATCAGTTATTTCACTACTGAAATATTGTTTATTTAATTTCAGTTAATTCTTATAAGAATACAATTTATGTATCATGGGTATGTTTAATGATTTTTGTTTTATTCATTCAAAATTATTTATAATACAAAATTTATAATACATATATTAAAGCATACATATATCTGTAATATGCAAGGAGATACCTACCCATTCCCCAAAAACCATAACCAATTCAAGTATTTTATGACAATATTCATATTTAGTGCTTTGGGTTCATTGAGAATTTGTTACTTTTACCTTGGAAGCATGAATTTCATGAAAAGTTGTTGCCCAGTGTTACTATATTCAAATTAAAAACATGTTCTAACAAGGGAAGCGCCTGTGCCGGAAGACGCCGATTTTAATGGGAGTGATTTCATTTAAAAGCTTTCAAAAAATTGTTAAACACGTATTCGAGCATTTTTCAGCATGGGCCTTAATATAGTTGGCAGGGGCCAAAGAATGGCAAAATTAGGGGAATTTTCGAAGATTTCAAACGGCTGTATCTCGGTTAAAATTTAGAGCTAAAAATTAAGTTTTGATGCATTGTATGCATCTTTCAAATATATCAAATACATGTTTCAGGATTTTTCGGATAAAACATTATTAAATGTTATTTTGTAATTTTGGATATCGCCTCTATTACTGCTATTTATCGAAAGACTTCTTGCCATGTATTTATTTTATATAAATCGAACACTACGCAGATTAAATCAAACAACAATGTCAATCAATCAACGTTTATTGGCGTAGTGATACCAACGCCGATGGTATGGCGTGATTAGATGGTGAAACGTTCGAAAGAAAATAAATATTTCTGCCTTCGGTGGGACCTGAACCCACGACCAATTTAATACCAGTCTCTTTGCAATTTGGTTTAAATAGTAGTCCATGTACTACACCATTCTGCGAAATAACTGGCAACAATATATATACGTTCGTAAAGAGATTATATATTGTCCTTCGTAGCTCAGTGGGTAGAGCCTCCGCCCGGCAAGTGGAAGGTCGTGGGTTCAGGTCCCACCGAAGGCAGAAATATTTATTTTCTTTCGAACGTTTCACCATCTAATCACGCCATACCATCGGCGTTGGTATCACTACGCCAATAAACGTTGATTGTTTGACATTGTTGTTTGACTTCTTCGCAATTTGGCGAAGTCATTGGCGATCTTTCTAGAAAGATGGCTGTTTGTGTTTGTATTATTGAATATGCATGAAACATATAAAAGGAGGTTGAAATATAAATTTATGCATTAAGGATACAAATTAATAATGGAAGATCTTACTGCTCATGGGAAATATCGTGAATTTATTGTTTGTAATCATTTAATATCTTTTCTTGCGAAGATTAAAATCTTCGTTCAATAACTTGCATTCGTAATACCCCAAAAACTACCTTGCATCAGAACAGCGGACCACTCAGAATTCTCCGAAGAGGGAGGGAGGGAGGAGGGCAGTGGCACACAGAATTTTTTCAAAGGTGTGTGGGGGGGGGTTAACACCGAAAAATTCTCCGAAAATTTGTTTCAACTGTTATATTAATTTAGTAAGGCAGTTGTATTCTGCACATTTTTCTTTTCAAGAGCAAAATCAAAATAATTTTTCCGTTTGGTCAGCCCAAGCCCTGGCCCTTAGATTCTGGGCACCATCGCTCCTCCCCCCCCCGTGGGTGCGTCACTGCGTTAGAGTGTACTACTTTCTTCATCATGTATCGCTCGGGGTTTTTTTGGAATAGTAAAAGAAGCATTTGCATTATTCTATAGAAATAATTTTCATTTCTTTTTTCATGTTATATTATAGGATGAGTACGTTGTATATGAGTAAATAATGTATATGTGTGTTTGAACGATATGAACTACGTTTTTCGTTTTATTCAGATTGATATTAAATTACAGAAAACTTGTGTAGGAAATTATAACGTCTTGACAATTATTAGATTTTAGTTACGAAACACGTTGCTACTTACAAAAAATAAAACAGGTTGTCAAAATATAGCAATTCAGATAATTTTTTTTTGATCAAGTAATGCTAAATTTAACTACAACAATATGCAAAAAAAATGCAATTATTAGTTACTGTGTTTGCCACAAAATATCTCTACTCTTACAGGTTCAGATGAGATAATGATATGAGCAAGTCGGTTTTCAACATCTTTCTGGAAATATCGCCAATGATTTCGCCGAATTGCTAATAAGTCTTTTAATGGATATCAATAATAGAGGCGATGTTCAGAATTGCAGAATTACATTTAATAATATTTTATTCAAAAAACCATGAAACATGTATTTGATATATTTGAAAGATGCATACAATGCATAAGAACTTAATTTTTAGCTCTAAATTTTAACCGAGATAAAGCCGTTTGAAATCTTCAAAAATGCCCCAAATTTTGCCCTTCTTTGGCACCTGACATCTATATTAAGGCGTATGCTGAAAAACGCTCCAATATATGCCTAACAATTTTTTGAGAGCTTTCAAATGAGACCACTCCCATTAAAATTGGCGTCGTCCAGCTCGGGCCCTTCCCTTGTAAGATACACCAGTAATTGATTAAATACAGTACAATGCACTCAGCATTTAAACATATTCCATCACCTGTTTTCTTATTTACCTTCTTCCCTTCCCCTTTAACTAAATAATTTGAAAGAACTTGCAGAGATCTCATGCAATGCACACTACCATGGGCCTTGCAAATTCTTAAACCATCCTTGTTGCTCTTAATTTCTAATACCCAATATAATTTTTAAAAAACTTTCTCAACCCTTTTTCTTATTTTATTTTTTTCTTCTTGAATCTGCAGACAAAACACAGTTAATTCATTTTCTTAAAAGCAAAAGAAGCTGCACAGAAATAAAGTACATTTCCAGATCATGAAGTGTTGGTTTTATCAATATTGTAAAACTACCATGTATGTTCATTAACATTTCACATACACATATATATTATACTGATTAAGATTGATCGTGCAATAACCAGATAGAATTCCTTAAAAATTATTTAACAAGTTATAGTGAAAATAGTGGGAAATCAGTACTTTTTGTACTAATGACAATTAAAATATAGCCTTTCATGATACAACTTCACCTTCCATTTTTTTTTTTAACAACTACTTACACATCAATGTCTTAAGTCTCTATTCATATGTTGATGTTTAACAGAAATTAAAGTTTTTGATTGGTTTAAAAAAAGTTAAGTTGTTCGTGCACATCTCAAATTTAGCATGAAAACTTTAATTATATAATGTCACACATGCTATATCCTTTATGTATCATTAAGAATAAGGTTCACAAACTTGGCAGATTTTCCTCAAGTTATATTGTAAAGATTGGCTAATTTCAGAAAACGTTTTTCTGAACAATACAAGCTTATTGTTATACTAATCTTCCTTTGTATGCTTTTAGTATATAGAAAGTAGAATTTAAGTCTATTAAATTTTTGGAAAGTACATCTGGTTGTAAGATATTATTACCCTTCTCAGGGATAACACAATTGCCAAATAATGGTCAACACACAAAGCCACTGGGGCGAATTTTTTGTAACTTTTCGTGAGGGAATTTATTATACAATAATTGACAAATTGACCTTGGTTTGAATCCAGAATGGGGGATGGCATCTCTTTTTCTCCTAAAACAAAAAAGCCCTAACTTGAGCTACTTATATATGGGTGCCGAAAAAAAAAATTATTGTATAGTACATCTGGTTATAAAATTATACAGTGTAAGACTGATACAAGATCATTTTTCAGTTAGTTTTTCCATGAGGAATTGTCTGGTGTTTCTACTGTACTGGTAATATTGAACACAAATGAGTATTAGGATATATACTTGGTTTTGTGGAATTATATTCTGCATGCAGAAAAATATTTAATATGTTTCCAATTTAGTAGCAACATAATATTCGTTTGGTTAAAAAAAATTATTTTATTAAATAATATTTCAATATAATTAATCTTAAAGCTGTATTCAATTTTTTTTTTTCATTTAACAAATTTTGTGCTCAGAGATATCTATTTTCTACGAGAACCATCACTTCCTAGAACCTGTCCTATACACTAGTGATTACAATTCCAACACCCTCATATATGTGCATTCATATACAGTGACACCAAACTATAATCATTTGCATATCTATCCTATGCTTCTGTGCACCAACTTTCACAGGTAACAGACTATTCTGTAGGTGTAAGACATTTGTTTTTATCGAGGTGTATACATATTTTATAGAGTTTATACTAACAATAGAAATAAAACTGAAATAGCATTTTACAGTATTATAGAGAGAGTTTTAAGAATACAAACTATAATATACAAATTAAACAATAGTAAAATATATGATATTTAAATATACCAGGAACATGATGACCATTAAATTTCATTTCAATAGTATGAGTTGTAGCTGTATGAGGAATAAAAGATGCTAAAAAGCAGTGATTTCCCAAGCTCTTCACATTACTTGTAACATGGCCTCCATTGACTAGGATTTCAAGATTTCCAGATCCAGCTTCAGCACCATTAACTAGAAAGCAAAATAACACAAATTTAATTCTAAGGAACTCTACACAGACAGTTCTTTGTAAACAGAATAAAACAATAAAATCAATGAACGAAGTCCTCACAAACTTTGAATGGTTACATAATTTTTAGTAAATTTCAGTTGTTTGGAATATGCCGGTAAGAGTGTCCACTCACATCAAAAAGTCTTCATATTATCTTAAAAAATGTTTTATTAGTTATAATTATATGCATGTGTTTATTAAAATATAGAAATTCAAATTATACATACTTTCAAATTCAACTGGCTTTCCCACAGTTCCATTAGGTATTCTTCCAACTTTAATCTGACTTGGATCATATGCAAAGCAATGAAATGCACCTCCATTTAACTGTTTACCAGCCACTACAATTTCAATTACATGTTCTCCAACTTCAGGAGTAATGTACTCGATTTGATAATGCCCAGATCGGAGAAATTCTAACCTAAAGGGTATTTCACGGCCAGATGGAGCTAATTTAAAGAACAAAACAATAAATATAAGATAAAACATAACTTTCTAATATAATCTGTTTATAAATATATACTTTTCAAATATTATCCTTAAGTAAAGTACCAGCATTAATTTGTATAGAAGTAATTAAAAATTTAGTTAATTCTGTGTTTTTAAGGCAAAAGGACTACAAAAATTATGCTGCACCAGAATCTATAATTTTTGCAAACTGTAATAAAAATGAAGTCACCTATGGCAATGGAATTTGTTGAACCCTGTATATATATATAATGTACCATATTATACTTTACAAAGAATTTGGTTCATAATTTTGTTAAAAAACATTCTTTACCCTAAATCCTCAACAACTTTTCAGTTTCGATATACGCTTAAACTATCTTTATTCTTGCTTCCACTTTTCTTCCCTATTCTTTCCTACCTGTTTCTTTATTTTTATTCCACCACAAAATAATATATTAAAATTTTAAGTCCTAGTGAACAAAGGGCCACTATCTTAGTAGAAAGAGACCCACTAATATTATTAAGACTAGTAACATGGTTTCTGCTACAATTAACATGTGTAATATCTCTCATTTTTTTAACTACCATTTTTTTTTATCTTATTCTTCAACTCCTCTTGCTTTTTTTTCTTATGTACTTCTGGGCACCTCTACTTTAGTTTGTTCTTTGAATACAATGTTATTTATAATACTAACAAATGTGTCCTTACAGGGTAAATAAACATTTCGATGCATATACCTACAATTTTGTAGTAAAAGTTTTTTTTTCCTGCTATGTGTACATACATATGATTACATTATTAGACAACTTTATTAAAAATAAGGTAAAAAATATTCCAGAAAATTATTAAAAAAATAAATATGTAACACCTAAAATGAAATAATATAATATCGTGCATTATTTAGTAATTTTTTTAAGTGTATCAAACAGATGGTGAGTCAGTTCTTGTAGTCTATGTGTTCCTTTACCTAGAGTTATTGATGCCATATTGGAAAAATCTTTGTTTTATAGCAGTTTGCAGTCTACTATTTACTTTGGCTAAGCAATTTTTTTGATGTATTTAGGTTCCATTTAGCTTTTTCACATGCTCTTTTCATTTTTTGCTTTCCATCAAACCTTCTTTCAGTTTCCTGAGAAGAAACATATACTACATGACTATCACTAATAATTTTCCTGTAACTAGAATGAAAAGTATCTCCAAATCTCTGTCTTTTGAATGTCGTATATTAACAATGGTAAATTCAAAAAAATTCCATCTGTTTTCTAATGCAATGTAATTATTTAATGAAAAAACGCTTTCAACATCAGCATTTTTATATCAAAAGGAAAAGTAATAATAAATAATTTTTTAAATTATCATACTTTTACTGCAGATGTCTTTAAGAACAAAACCACTTCTCAAACACAAGATACTTCCTTTTTAAAAAATTTCACACTTTGTCATTCTTTTTGACTTTTGTATTAAATTCTAGTTCCAGTTAATTCGATATGCTACCATATGCCATCTGACTGGCACTAGGCTTTTGGCGCCACTAATCATTTTACACGGAAAACTTCATTATGAGCTAACCCCCAACCACACACATCACTTTGCAGCATGTAATTTGTTTTGTTTGCTAATTTTTTTATGGAAAAAATGCTTTTTGGAAACAATCCTCACCCACTTTAGAAAAAGTGGGTGAGGACTACTTTGAAAATGAATTTTTGCATATGATTTAGTGAATGATGCAGTAATTTTGAAATACAATTTCAATCATAGAGTTAATAACAATACACAGGACTTCGGTTGGGGCCATTTTTAATACTGTGCCAGTTCTAAATTGATCCAATGCGTGGGAAATGCCAAATGGCACCAGCAATGGTAATTCAGGGCTCCTAGTAGACTTTTCCATAAGAAGTCAGAACTTTCCTTTAAAAAAAAAAGGACCATAAACAAAACTATAAAACTTTTTTTTAAATAATTGTTTCTAATTTTTAAAACAAGCTTCTCGATATCCTTGTTCAGAATATTTTTTATAAATATTAATCCTTTTCATGAAGAGCACAATTATAAAAAAAAAAGAACATTTTATACTACATCCCCCAAAAAAAAAAAGTAGACTTAATCAGTAAGAAGTACTCAAAAATAAAGTCAACAGTCATGATTTTACTCAAAATAGAATCTGAATATTTATAATACAATGTCAATAATTGCTTAAACTTGGAATTAAAAATCCAATTCATTAAATTACATTATATATTAAAAGTAAGGAATGGTTTTGTTTATTGGAACAATAGCAATTCTAATAATGAACATCTATCAAAGAATTATTCTGACGTAAGCTGTTGTTGTTGGCGCCAGAACAATATAATCGCCGTGAAAATCGATCTTGATATTTTATTTTTTTCATTTTGCTTTAAAAGCATGAAAAAACAAATAGAAAATCAAAACCATTTTTTGATTCCTATTACAAAATCCTTATATCATATTCACTAACTTTCAGAAATATCATCAATAAACTATTATTGGCATATTATAATATCCTTAATAAAACAAAAAAATTAGAAGTGCCCTTCATTTATCATTGTTTTGGAAAATAAAAACTGAAATATTAAAAACTTTCAATTTTAATGTATCGATTTAGTCAAAATTTATTTCAATTTTGGAATTTTGCTATTTTTATTTATTTATTTGTCAATAATCATGATTTAAATTAAAAATAACACTTAAAAGTGTTTCAGTTGTGGCTTATCACCGCAAAATTATCATGGTAATGAGAAATAAATAGCAAATTTTTTTGATGATACACTGACCATTACAATAAAATACAGCAAATGAAAAAATTATTATTCATGAAAAGGATGCAAACAGATTAAATATGGAACTAGCGGGGTGTTAAATTTTGAAGTAGCGACATTTAAAAAAAAAAAAAAAAGGGTGACCATAAAGGATGAATATTTCTCTTCTCCACATAAATAAATGAGGTTTTTGAATTACGTAAGCTTTATATGTAATATATAAAAGTTAACAAAAGTACAGAGCCACCTGTTGCAGTCAACCCTCCCATAACACTTTGCACATACACATATGGGATCTACTGCTTCAGGAAATGCCTTTGTTTGATTAAAGCAAGATATTTAAGTTAAATCAATTAATTTGTGATTAAGTGTTAGTTAAACATGGAAAAAAATAAAAAGCAGGGACTAAATGATTAAAAAAAGTACTAATATGAACTTGAGATGAAAATATGGACTTTTGAGTAAAAAATGGGCTTGCTGGGAACCCTGCTATCACCATTTAACTGGCATATTTGGAGTGCCAGAAAGCACTGTATGTAGAAACCGGTCTTCTACTCAAATTTGCAAATTCACTTATTTCAGTGTCCCAGTGATTACTATTAAAAACAGGGGAGAAGGAGGAAAAGAAAAATGTAGAGGCAGGTATGCGAATACTCACAATGAAGTTGAGGGTTATACTAAAATAAAGCTATGCCTATCACCTGTTATGCCCACATTGTTTTGAAAACGAAGAATGCAGTAAGAACACAACCTTGAATAACAACAGAAGGGAAGGGGGGGGGGGATTATTTGGAACAAAGTGATCGTCATTGGAGATGGGACCATGAGAAAAGGGGAGAAGTAAATAGAAGAATGGGAAAAAAAGAGGGGGTGTTAAAATAATAGAGAAAATAGGTGCTCTGCAGTCCCTAGCTCTTTCAGGAGCATGTATAAAACAGTTGTTTTTTCATGTAAAATCATTAGCCTGTCATTAGCTAGCCATTAACCCTCTAACTGCTCGATTTTTTTTATCAAAATTGCTTTAAAAATTTCATATTTTTTTATTATATATTTCAAATCTACATGTAATTGAGAGTTAAAATATGTAGCACATTTTTGTAACCAAAGATGATGAGAGATGAAAGATGGAAAAATTTCATACCCGCGAAAATCGCGGGATGAGAAAATTTTGTTACTTTCATGTTGCCCGTGGAAATCACGGGATAAGCAGTTAGAGGGTTAATCGCCTGAATTATTGGAACATATACCAGCAACCATCCACTGTAACATGTGATTTCAACATGGTGGTGAGCACTCAGGTGTGTACTTACTTGCATGCCACCTTTCCAGGCCAATGGACTGGCAAAGTTTTGCAAAGTTCTACATACTCAATCCTATAAATGGCATTGTGATTGTCCACATTCACATTTTTTCACCTTTATATGAACTGTTTCTTTTTCTCACGTAATTTGCTATTATGCTGCTTTTTATATACTGCTCGACACTGAAATTGCAACACCAAGTAAGAAAGGTCATAAAATTATGCAAATTGGTAGAGTTATAGGTGTAGCTATGTAAATGATCAAATTTTCAAGTGCTTAGCTCCAATAAGCAACTTATGGGAGGGGCTTAAAAGGTATAAAAGCCTGTTCAATTGTAATTTTTTTCTGCCACAAGAGGATTTAGAAATCGTTTTGTTTAACAAAAAAAAAAGGATTTGTAGTTTGATCGTATGATGCCTTGTGTTCGACACTGTGCTAGTTATCATCACTATCGCAAACGGAGAGGGACAAAATCCTTAAACCCAGAGATGCTAATTTATTACTCCAGCAGATCTCTATGCATTTAGGCCAAAATGTCAGCATTGTTTAATGTGCATATCCTTGTGGTTACGAGAATAATGACGAACTCGGATGACAGCAAGAGGTGGCCAGAGGCAAACGTTTGCCTGGTCAGATCGTCGGATTAGAAGAATAGCATGTAGTATTCTTTACTCTACTACGAGTGAACTTCAATGCCACAAACCAAGCTCAGAAGGCTCATCAGTGTCTACACAAACCACCAGAAGGCCCTTGCATGATATTGAGTTATGAGCCAGACATCCAGCGACAGGTGTTCCATTGACCCCACATCACCACTCTCAAAGGCTATCATGGTGTACATCCAGATGACAATGGAGTTTAGAATGGAGAATTACACTCCTCAGTAATGAGTCTCGCTTTTATCTCAGACGTAGTGATGGTCGGAGATTGGTCTGGAGACCACCTAGCCAATGTCATCAACAAGCCTTCAAGAGAGAATGCCAAACCAGCCCTACTCCTGGTATAATGGTGTGGGGCGGAATTGTGAATGATAGGCGGACCCCTTTGGTCTTCCTTCTTGGCACATTGACAGCTCAACGTTAAGTTAATTTTGTTGTGGAATCAGCGATACGGACATTCCTACAAGGCATCCCAGGAGCCATTTTTCAACATGACAACGCTATTCCACATGTTGTTCACGTTACTGTGAACTGCCTATGTGGAAATGACATTCTACCATGGCCTACCACATCTCCTGACTTGTCTCCCATCGATCACATTTGGGACATTATTGGTCGATAATTGCAAATGAAGGTACCAGCTACCAATCTTGATGATTTATGTGGCCAAGTGCTTGCTGCATGGTAGAACATTCCTCTGACAATAATTAATACCCTTATTGATAGCGTGTATCTTGGCTCATGGAAGTCATATTCCATACTGAATAAATCACGATGATTTGAATATTTTGTTTCAAATTTTTAATCATTTGCATATGATCAACATGTCTATCACAATCCTGGGAATTTCACATTCATGAGACCTTTTCTTCTTGGTGTTGCAATTTCGATGTTGAGCAGTGTATGTTAAACAAGCAATTTCTCCAGCAATTTCAATAATCATCTTAACAATGTTTCCATTTGCTGCTGACAAATAACTCGCAATTTTTTTAAAATTTTCAAAAGAGGTTCCGACTGACGTTTAAAGCATAATGTGGCATTAATGCAATGTTTGAAGCATAACGTGATGCCATTAGAACAGGGTTTCTATTCACAATGAGGAAAATAAAAAATTTCTGACTTTTCCAGGTTTTTCCCTAACTTTTCAAATAAAATTCTCTGACTGACTGCAAACAAAACTTTGAATTGAACTTCAGTTTCAAGAAAAATAGCCTCATGTTTGCTCAAAATTTAGCTATTCAGAACAGGTTAGGAATGCTTCCCTGACTTTTCCAGATTTGACTAAAAAATTTATTTTCCCCTGACTTTTAGGAACAATTTAAAATTCCCTAACAATTCCAAGTTTCCCAGTTTGGTGGGAACCCTGTTTGAAGCATAGGGCTTTTTAAGAATTTGAGAGGGGGGAATTTCCCCAATTCCGCCTATGGATCTACCACTGAATAAGATAAGTACAACTGATATACCTGTTTCTATCACAAAAATAATTTTGTTCAAATTACATTAAGCAAACGTTAAAAATGAAATACAGGGTGTCTACCCAAATTCTATTTCAAACTTCCCTGACTTTTCCAGGTTACCAGACCAAGTCTTAATCGATTTCCAGTCGCTAATTACAGTAAACAACACACAACGCATTAAAATTTGTGTAAACAAAATAAGTTTCATAAGACCATAAAATCCACTAACACAAACTCCAAAGTCATTTATAACTCACCGTGAATTTACAAATACAAAAAACTGTATTAAAAAATGCATTTCTTTACACTAAAAACTTGCATTAATTAAATATTTACAACAATATATTTTCATTGGGCCCTTTTTGAGTTCATCATAAAAGAGTTTAACTATATAATCGCAAAGTTCATGCTTCACCTTCCATCCAATTAAAAGTGTGTATAACTATATATACATAAAAGGAGATTTGTATGATCAAAATCTCTTACAGATTAGAAAATTTAGCTAAAACACTTTTTTATGTTATATATTGGCAAACATTTTCGTCTGGAAAATATATGGGCTTAATAATTTTATATAAATTATATTAGTTTTGGTGCAAAAGGGTAATTTTTGGAAGAGGTTTAGTCAAGAGTATAAGTTTTTCAAAATTTTCAGTATGCAATGTGGTATGAAAAGCATAGTTCAGGAAAATTATTTTAATAAGCTATTTATTATAACAATGAATTTCAAATTTCCCTGACTTTTCCAGTCAGAAAAAACTTCCCTGACTTTTCCAGATGAGTAGACAATCATCGAAATATATGTTAAGAGAAAAAGCATGTCAAACTCTTTATGTATGATAGACAAAAGGTGTTTACATGACCAATTTAACCTACCAAAAACAGATTGCATAATATACGAAAGTAATATGCATATGCCATAAATTACATTGGATTAGAAACATACTCAAAAGTGTGTTCTTTACCTGTAACTACTATTCTGATGTCATCCTGTTTTAAGCCTGGTGCAGACAGGGAAAATGTTATAGGTTGTTTTACAGGTACTAATTTTAATCCTTCCCCTTCAGCAACAACCTTTGAAATATCTAAGATTTCCCTTCTATGTTTTGAACCATAGTAAATTTCATGAGAATCATGTAGCTTTGTTGTGGAGTTTAGATTCAAGTTTTCAGCTGAAGAAGAATTTGAGTTTTGAAAAATGTCTTCTTTTGTTGTTTTCTTAGAATATGTCTTAGGTTTTGCACCCTGAACTTCAGGCAATTCTGGGAAAGATTTATGTGATTCATAGAGCTGACTAGAAGAATGGATTTGCTCATTCAGTTGATGTTTATCATAAGAAGTTTTAGACTGAGATTTTATTTGCTCATGGATTTTATCTTTGGAAGACCAAGAATGAGTGCTAACATCTAAAGATGGTTTCTTTGGAGTAGGAGGAGGGATGGCTTTGTTGTATCGGACTTCATCTTTATTTGCTAGCAATTTACTTCCAATCATCTCTGCACGCTGATGAAAGCTCATGTTTTCATGATCTGAAGTACTGATATCATGAGAACTCTTACTTCTTAATGCTTCATTTAATTTATGTGAATTAAATGTGTCCTTATAATTATTAGAGTTATTTTGATAGGACTTTTCTGAATTTTCAAAATCTTTTTTATAAAGTGATGTTTCACTGTCAGATAATTTTCCCTGAAGAAATGATTTATCAAATGATAAGTGGCTTCTTTGGATTTCATGTAGAGAATGATGAATGTTTTTTTGCATGGTTTCTTCATCACTAAGTTTATCAGCATAGCTGTATTTAAAGTTGTTATCCCCTTCTCCAATTTTGAAACTAAATGGTGAACCTAAAATGTAAAAAATAGAAAAAATACAATAAAAATCAAAATAGCAAAAAATAATAGACAATTACTTTTATTCAACCTATGAAATGAATTTTTGTGCACAGTTTGAAGGTATTAATGATATAGTATTCATATGTATATCTGTGTGATACATTTTAATATAATTTGTTATGAATGAAATTTAAAATTCTAAGACTCAAGTAAAGTAATTCTGCTAAAAATTCCTACTTTGGTAAAAATAAACGTAGAATCAAGATGGGGAAAGTCATTGAAAATAATAAAATTTGACTGTATACCACCTGATTTTAGAAACAATCTACAAATATATATTAAAACATTTTATTTTATTAATAAATAATCAGATTAATATAACCTTTAAACTCATACAAAAGGAATTATAGTAATCAATATTTAATGCATTAAATGATACTTAAAATACACTAGATTGAGTGTAGATCAGAATTGATTTAGTAAAGAAGTTAAAATAAAATTGCTTTGAAAAACAATTCAATTGAAAGATTGCGCTAAAGAATATTATAAAAAATTCTAATACACACCTCTCACATTAATCGAGTTAAACGTTACATTCAACGAGTAACTTCCAATTCTAGGGGGAGTAAATGTAACCCAATAAATGCCATTACCTCGTTGGTCAATTTCAAGGGGTAGTAAGGTACCATTGTGATAAAGCTCGAACTTCGTTTCACCCCAACCAGCTTTACTGGCATCACAAATAAATGTACTTTCTTTTTCATTTATCATTCCACTTAAGCCTTGAATCTATCCAAATTTAAAATACATGTCATGAAACTAATATTGTAAAAATTGAAAAATATGAAGTTGATTCAAAGTTAAAAACTTGTATTAACTACATGAAAATTCTATTGATATCATTTATTGCCTATCAATACAATTACTTTAATATAAGTCAATTTAACTCCAATAAAAATGAAAAACTCTACACGGCAAAATACTTATCCCATGTGGTGGACAATTTGTCTCAGTACAATTTTCCTTTTATATAAGATTTTTAATGCTCTACTGAATAATTACATCAACATTACATAAATAAAACTACAGTCTAGATAAAAATACTAAAATGAAAATGCCTTACTATAAACATTATATGATTTTAACGTTTTTAAAACAATGCATTCTTCAGAATGTGAGCAGTTATCATAACTCAAATTAGTGCAATGCAAATAATACATACACACAAAGATTATTTTCACTTTGAAATACTAAGTATATATATATATACCTTGACTTGATTTGGATCATAGACGAAACATGTGAATGGACTTCCATGAATATGCTCACCAGCATATGTTACTATGATTTTCCACTCTCCTATATATAAAAATGTGCACATTCATGAAGTATTTCAAATAAAAAAGAATTTGCATCATTAGTATAATATGAATATAATATAAGTAACCCTCGTACTTACATTATATGAATATAATATAAGTATGAGGGTTACTTTTTAAGTAAGGTCCATTTGTGAATACAGTTCGAAATCCTACGTGCTCATGAGAATGAGGGCTCGTGCAGGCTCCCAGCATTCTTTAAGCAGAATACAACATCAATCTGTACATTTTGTATGCTTTGTTAAAATGTTTAAGAAAATCGAACGTGCCCGTCAACTATGAAATACTGTCAATGATCTGATTCTTAACAGCAAGAAACATGAAATCTGCATATATTCATTACCAGATATGCAGAGTTAAGGGTGACAATGCAATGAGTGATTCTAAAGTGTGTAAATGAATAAGAATGTTCAATGAATGTCGGGAAAACGTCCATGACGAATTGCGCTCTGGTCGGCCATCCGTAATCACTGACTATTTGATGCAGGCAGTTGATACCCAAATTCACACAAACAGGAGATTCACAATTTCTAAGATGTCATCGGAATTCCCACGAATTTCAAGGTTAGTTTTGTTTAAAATTGTGTCTGAGAACTTAGGGTACAAAAAATTGTGTGGTCGATAGGTTCCTAAACTGCTGAGTAAGGAACACAATAAGAAAAGATTGGCAAGTGCTCCAACGTTTTTGACCCTCTACAACAAGGAAGGTGATGACTTCTTGAATCATATCATCACAGGTGATGAGACATGGGTGTCCTATGTGACTCCTGAATCAAAACAACAATCCAGTGACGAAACACATCATCGCTGGTCAAAGTGAAAGCAAAACAGACACTTTCAAAATGTAAGATCATGGCAATTGTGTTTTGCGACAGGCAGGGTGTTTTGTTAGTGAACTTATTGCCGCAAGGAAAAACAACTCAGCTTCCTATTGTGAGACACTAAGAAAGCTTCGTTGAGCAATCCAAAACAAACGGCGTGGAATGCTGTCAGCCGGTGTCATACTGCTTTATGACAATGCACGGCTACATGATGTGGCTTAAACTCAAGATCTGCCCGAATCTTTTGGCTGGGAAGTATTCGATCATCCACCATACAGTCCAACCTAGTGACCTAGCACCTATCACCTCTTCCGCCATCTGAAGACCTTCCTGGGCAGCAAGCGTTTAGACACTGATGAAGAAGTGAAAATGACCGTGAGTACTGGATATTATTGCAGGCTGCAGAATTCTATGATGACGGTATCCAAAAACTCATAGATCGTTACAATAAATGTCTCACTTGGCACAGAAAGTATGTAAAAATTAGAGAATTGTATGTAAATTCAGAAACTGAAAGCTTTTTTGAAAAAATATGTTTACTTTGTTTTTATTTCAAAACAGATCTTACTTAAAAAATAGCTCTCGTGTTAGATAGATCGGGGCAAATATTTAGTATGCAGTGCATGCCTATAGAACAACAATATCTTCTTGATATTACATTTTTGAATTTATTCCTGTGAAATACTTCTCTAATCATCAAATTTACATCATTCTTGAAATTAAATACTACATACTGATGCTTCGGAAAAAGATGTTTAGAGGTAAAAATATTGCATAATGTTTGCTTTGATAACCAAAGTAAGCACTTGGAGATGTGCTCACCTTAAATGCTTTTTTAACCCAGACATACAGATAGCACTGCAGGTAGAATTCTACCTGTTGTTAGTTTAAAACCACATAGAAGGCAGCTTCTGAATGTGCAATTCTCTGAGCACTCACCAAAAAGCTCAACTTAGAATTGAATTGTTTGTAATGAATTGCTGTTTTTATTTTCCTTGAGTTCCTTTATATATATATATCATCAACCATTTTCAATCCACTGCACGATGGAGATCTCTCTGTTATTACACATACATGTAGTACAGTAAAAGAAATACAGAGGGAACGACCTTAAGCTCACCATGTTGGCCAGTTAGATCAGCAAGCTGGACCTACAGTTAAACGAAGATTCCAAACTTCGGTAACCACAGCCAAAGTCATTGCACCAAAGCAGGATTCGTTATGTCACCCTCTAACGGAGTAACCGCTAGTGTGGCTCCCTTGAAGAGGAGATCTGCCTAGTGCCAGTATTCTTGGCAGAGGAAGGCTGTGGGACACACACACACGTTTGTTTTTGCATGCATAAAGTGTGAACTAACATTATTTATGATATTGTTAGAGACAAGCTTTTAAAATATAGCGGAACCTTAATAAACCATGATAGACATCTGCATAACTCACCACTCCAAATGAGTAATATTTTTTCGGTTCCATTTAGCTCTCATAAATGGCAATGTAATTAAATCTGCATTTATTTGCTACTGATTCAAATGCTACTGTGGATAACTTGCCATTATGAACAAATGGAGAAGGTTGGGAAGGACAATAAATGACAATAAAAGGTATTTAAAATTATATCAGAAAATTTAAATGCTATTGAAACAATATTTGTGCCACCAAGCACATTGCCACACTATCTCAGTCCCTTAACCAAGCAATTATTCATGAATATAAGTATCGATATAAAACACTGCTAATTAAAGATTTGATAAAAGCTCTTGAAAATAAAAAGCTTAGAAGGTCTGTTTTGAATGCAATCAATTATACTCACAAAAGTTGGAAATTAGTCTCAAAGAAAATAATAAGAAAAGCCTTTAAATACTTAGGGTTTGGTTTAAGTGACAAAAGTAAGCAAAAAATGATGATTCCGATCCTAATTCATTATAGAATTTATTAGGAATCATAAAAGTGGGTATTCTTTGCCACAGAAATTACTACATAGTTAGTGATGATAACATTACAGTATGTTTTAAAGCCACTATACAGGAGTTCACTATGGAATTTTTAGAAGAAAGGCATAAAAGTGTGAGTGATGGAAATAACAAAGAAATTCTTTCACTACCTAATAAAACACAAGTTCTTGAATCTTAGTAACAATTCAACATTATCTTACGTTAGTTCAAAATCACTCAGAGAACTAAATCTTTTAGGAAAACAAAATGAAAATTATTAAATAAAAACTGAAGTTGGATTAAAAATTTATGTAATTTTTTACAGTAATGCATATTGAACACTTTCAGTCGTTACTCATTTAGGCTGTCACTTCACTTAATTTGCCACGATTTCTTGTTCAATTCAGTTACAACAAGGTTTTGCTGAATATCTATAATTTTTAAAACTTAATTTTTTGACCATATTAACAGAAAATAGTTTTGATAATTCTGAATGTTCTGTTTTTTGCCAGGAATTTAGAGGATTGTATAAGTCAAAAGTGTTAAGTTTCAACTTTGCTTACTTTTTTAAATTTCTATACATATTATATGGCTGTATATGACATATATTAACACAAATGAACTTATAAAAGCTGGCAAGCAATTTACTTGTGTTTTAGCAGAATAATATCCTACTTTTGTCAGGAAATCCTTCCAAATTCATGACCAGCTTATATAACTGTACTTGTGTTAAATTATTTTTTAATATTTTGTTGCACAGTGCATCGCTCATTTCTTTATTTTATATGGCTGTATTTAAAAACCATATTAAAACACAAATGATCCTGTTATATTCTAGTATTTGCAAATGATAATCTAATCACAAAGTGTTCGCTGGTTGGTTGTATTTTTATGGAGCAAGGACAACAGGGGTCTATCACGAAGTGTAATTCCTTTGTGTATCTCACATAAATAATGCATTTATAGCATAGCTATTATTCATTTTACCTTAAAATTTTAAAAATGAAAAATTTAATCATTTGATAAATTGAACTAACAACTTAGTAAATAGTAAATAAAAAATGTAATCAAACATCAAATTGATATGAATTTTGTAGCAAAGTTGTACAACCCATATGAAAGTACACCCAACCTAAATGGGCATGTGATACCAGTGATACATACAAGGCTAGACAAGTCGCCGTTAGCAACTAGATTTTGTAGTTGGTGAATACGATATTTTCTTTTCTTACTACAAGGGCGAATCAGAAAGTCTTTGCCCCTATTTTTTATTAGCCAAAATAAGGTACATACAGGTAATTACAAATATACATACTATTCTACGTACCTTACACTATTTTTCCACATAGTCCCCACACCGGTTCAGACATTTGTCCCATCGCAGCACTAAATTTGAGATGCCCCTGTGGTAGAATTCGTCCGGCTGACTGTGGAACCACCGTTGGACTGCTGTCTTGGCTTCATCGTTGCACGTGAATCGCTGTCCTGCCAGGAACTTCTTCAGCGGACCGAAAACGTGGAAATCACTAGGGGCGAGGTCCGGACTGTATGGTGGGTGGTCCAGACTCTCCCAGTGAAATGACCGGAGCTTGTCGGCGGTTCTGATTGCATACAGTCCGGACCTCGCCCCTAGTGATTTCCACGTTTTCGGTCCGCTGAAGAAGTTCCTGGCAGGACAGCGATTCACGTGCAACGATGAAGCCAAGACAGCAGTCCGACGGTGGTTCCACAGTCAGCCGGACGAATTCTACCACAGGGGCATCTCAAATTTAGTGCTGCGATGGGACAAATGTCTGAACCGGTGTGGGGACTATGTGGAAAAATAGTGTAAGGTACGTAGAATAGTACGTATATTTGTAATTACCTGTAGGTACCTTATTTTGGTTAATAAAAAATAGGGGCAAAGACTTTCTGATTCGCCCTCATAGGTTCCTAGATTTTCTTTTTGAGATGGGCGAGTACTGTTCTTGTTTGGCAAGTATGGTTAGCTCAGGTTTATCAAGTCCTGTATATATATATATATCCATGTGTATGAATATCATTAGTCACATTAATATACTATGATTCTGAAGAAAGGTATATATTTATATATACAAACCTATTTCATCAGGTATAAATGTTGCAGTATATACACCATCATTATCAGCAACAACACATTTTTTTGATTTCCCAGCAGGTGAAAGAGCTTCGACTAAAACGTTTCCACCACCAACCCCATTTGAGTTAATCTGAAATATGGTACAGCACAACAAATGACATAATAAATGTTGAATAATATAAGATACATTATTTATAGAATTAAATTTTAATATTAAGAAATGCACTAAGTTACGAATATAAAACACATAAAGCACCATTGCTGTAACACTTAAAATATCAGTATTCATTTTCAATAAAATTTCTTTATATATTATAGGAAAATTGAAAAGCAAATATTGTCATACCAAAACTTCTACCACAGATCCCAAAGCACAAGGATCAATTCCTGAATACAATATTTTAGAAATATCAGGATGAACTCTAATGCTCATTGGACAACCAGTAATAATCTCATCTTCACAATAAACTATCAACTAGAAAGAAAAAAAAACTATATATATATATATATATACATGCATACACACAAATAAATATAAGGTAACCAGAATTAAACTTCCCATGTTCAGAGTCTTCTGCAGATTGATTTAATAATGAAGATGCTGCCAAATTTGGTAAGTAGACTTTCACAAGACATGGGCAGAAAGATTCAAGAAAACATAGTTAAAAAGAAGTAATCATTGGGCTTCTGAGTCACTACATTGACCAAGGAATTATTTGTGAATTTAAGCACCCATATAAAATATTGCTAATTAAAGATTTGATGAAAGCTCTCGATGAAAATAAAGATCTTGGAATATCTGTTTTGAATGCAATCAAATACACTCACAAAAGTTGGAAATTAGTTTCAAATAAAACAATGAGGAGTGTCTTTAAATATTCAGGGTTTGTTTTAAATAACAAATAAAGTTAAGCTGAAAATGAGGACTCTTGTCCTGATTCATTATAGAATTTACAAGAAATCATAAATAACAGTGGGTGTATTCTTTGCCACAAAAATAACTACATAGTTATCGAAAGTTATCAACTACATAGTTATTAATAGCAACTACATAATTATTGATAACACACAACATTACAGTACGTTAGATGTTAAATAATGTCTGTAGCTTAGTAGGTACAGCACCTGACCGGCAATCAGGAGGTCGTGAGTTCGGGTCCCACCAGGCGCCGGAGAAATCGTTCTTTTCTTTATAAGTTATTTAACATCTTTTGTTGCCACATCATCAGCTAATATGAAAAAATTATTAATTTGATAATATTAATGCTAGTTTGTCATATAGGACATTTTAGTGTCTTTGACTTGTCGCTTTGGGAAAAAAGTAGTCACATCACTGCCACACCAATAGCGAACTTGTTCACAGAAAACCTTATATATGCGTGTAAGGAAGAAATGATTCATGTCTTTAGCTTA
>QLNU02015360.1:231188559-231203310 GCA_006491805.2 Dysdera silvatica
CCCCCCTAAAAGCACTCAGATGGGCGCCACTGACAGTTATCAATGTCTTCGTCAGTATCCAAAAAATAGTGATTACCATCTGACAAGTGTTTTATCATGTCGTCGACGCCCTTGACTGTTAGGCGTTCATGGAAACACTACACGTCATGATGATTTCCAGTGAGGCATATTTTTCAGTTCTTATCGCATGTAAACGCCAACAGGAAATGTTTGTTATGCAAGTGTATATAAAAATCGCCACTCTCGCATGTTTAATCTGGCAACTACAGCCTGTTGAAATTATCAATAAAAAGCTCTAATCTTTTATATAGGGTATCTTGTTCGTATTACCGTTAATATATTATTCGTTCGGAAGACCACGTGTCCTTGATTATCAGTTCGTTGAAAACATTTCGTCTTAACTATGTTTGTGTTAAAGGAAAAAAATAGCATGGGGATTCCTATACAATTTAACGAGAATTAACAAAACGGTTCGTATTAAAAGTAATTCGTCTTAAGCGTGTTCGTCTTAACGAGGTTTAACTTTATTATGGTTTTCGTTACAAAATGTGTATGCTATAAGCAAGTAACAATACTTACAAAATATAATAAAATACAGTAATTAATAATGTACATACAGGCTATATAACAGCTAAATGCGAATATGGCAACCAGAGATGGGTTAAATAACTTAGTTATACGATTCCTCCCATCCTTTACGGATAGTACGAATTACTGTTAATATGAACAGATTTTCTGTTCCCCTTGGTGTTCGTCTTAACGAGGTTCGACTATATTGGCGTAATTTGACGGAGGCTGGTGGCTAGTCCCACCTTCAGTTTACGCCATGTTTAACCCCTAAGTTACGCCATGTTCGACTGTGTTTGCTTTCGGTCACATTTAGTAACTATGATTTGTATACTGTATGATGTAATTATGAATGTTTAAAATAGTGAAAAAGTAGGGAGGTATACTGCACACACATACCGTGCGTTCGCGCAGACCTGACGCCTGATACCGTTAGCAGACGGGTTAGTCCATTGCAGTTTAGGGAAGGGCGTCTTGCCGAAACTGGTTTTTTGCGCCAGAAAAACCAGTTCCTCCAAGACGGCCTTCCCTAAACTGCAATGGACTAACCCGTCTGCTAACGGTATCACGCGTCAACTGAGCGCGAATGCACAGTACACTACATCATAGAGCCTGGTTGCGGACAAAGTTGGACAACAGGTGTGGATGGCATAATATATCAAATACATGGATGCTTTTCTATATTTTGTTATGTTTGTGTACGTCTTTATATATTTCTTCTTTGCGTTTTGACGAATAAAAAATTCTAAAACTGAACAACACCGAACATCGATTATATTAGCGCAAATACGCAAGTAGTTCAAAAATTCCGAATATGTGAATCTCCGATTATTTTCCTAATTCGGTTTCTTTAACTAACGAGGGAAACTCCCAACGTGCCCGACGAGGATTGGAACCAAAGTAGGCACGTTCGAAAAGTCTCAAAAAGTTATTAGGCACACGTCACAGCCTTTTTCAGAATGACCCAATATTTCAGAGACACAAATACGTCTCAACTCGTTTTGCTATATTTTCAAACAATTTTTCTCTTTAAACTTGTTTTGAATTCATTTATCGGAGGGGAAAATAACAATTATTATGCTCGCTTAAACGGCCAGAAAAGCCTACGTGATTTGTTTTAAATGTATTAGTAAAAAATATTATAACATGCTTTATAACTATTTTAAACTTTTAAATTCATTTCTTATTTACAGGCAGCAAAACTGCTCTGTACGTTAATACATATCTAGCAAGCGAACCTATCTGGATTTCGAACTAACTGCGTCGAAGCTTATGTTTTTAATGCGGCCTTTTGCTGAAAAACCCCCCGAACAGTGGTTAAGTTTTTGCGTTTTGCTGGAAGATTTGAAGGTTAATATTTCAAAATTTTGAGTTACATTGGAAAATTGCTGAAACACGTATCAAGTAATTTTCGATAACCTGTTTTAAAATCCGCAGATCATTAAAATCCATCCATGGAATCATGAGATATCAAGGTCTGTATTATGGCTGTTTTCGGACTTCGGAGGGCCATAACTCCGAAATATAGGGCCAGTCCGGAAAAAGCTTGGACATGGGTCTAATACCTTTTTGTGACCTTTCGAATGCGCCTACATTGGTTCCAATTCCCGTCGAAAAGGGTTCGTAAGTACACTAACGGAGAAAGAAAACATTTTGTTTTAGGAAAATATAATAAAATACAAGTGAACAATTTAATAGTTAATCCCATGTATCTGTTTTAGTGTGGATTTCTTTTAAATGGTAGAATTATCAATTAAAGGAAAAGTTACGTACCATGTAACTTTCAACTTCGTGTACAAAGCAAAATTCTTACTTTCTTAAAATATATTCTCCACATTATGACTCATGGAGGACGACACAGTATAAAGCCCAAGTGCTGATTTAAAAAAAATATTCATGGCTTTTCATAATCTGCATTCATTATGCAAAGGCATTGTGCTTTTTTGAGAGACTGATTATGCGTAACGCTATGGTACGAGCTTTTGTTAGCCGTAAAAATGCAGCTACACTAAGCTTACACACAGGAAGGAATGTGTAAGGAACATCTCTTGAGAATCTACGAAAAACCGGTTGAAAATAGAATGCAAGAACGGAACATTATCAAATACGTCTTTGCTCAATACAGGTCTTATGACATTATTGTAATACAACTTCTGGGTCACAGTAAGGATTGGGCCAATCTGACCTAAAGCAATTCGCGTGTTCAGAGTTGCATTTTACTCTTTTTGAACTCTGAAACTCCTAACATGTCGGTCCAAAACTAAGAGATTCGTATTTACATCACATCTGGCGGCGTTCTTCCCCTACTTCCGTTTGCGTCACAACCATTACTCAAGAAGCACATAAACGCTTATATTACCATGAAAACATTTTCGAAACCATTTACGTGAGGTAATATATCTTTAACTAATGAAGAAAACTATCAAACAAGTTTACATTACCTCAACCAAAATCGTAACGGCTACACGGTTTGTCATTAGCATACGACTTTGCTTTCATAGTTTGAGGCATGTCAATCATATACAGTGAAAATCGGTTATAACGACCTTCAAGGGAACCGTGCAAATTCGGTCGTTATAACCGATCGTCGTTATAAACGATATCTTTTTAAAATCACAGTAGCCTATAGTATCATACACTGTAGAGTTTTATAACTAATTTTGATAGTTGGTTTTGGTTTTAAACTTTTTGGTTTCAAAATTAAATAAAAATGTATTTAATTATAATCAATTTCATTTCCGTTTACGTTAAATTATATTTATAGCCACAGTAAATACGTAACACTTTTTATTTTTTTAAATTGAAAAAATTCTAGAAAATACTAAAGTATATAATGTAGAAAACAAATCTAATGAATAATATTTATTATATTATACTAATGACTTCCGAACAGTGCCGGTTTAAGAGTTTTGTGGGCCCTATACTGAAAAAATAAAATAGGCCTCTAAAGAATATGACCTTCGTGTTATTCAATTAATAAATCACGTGTTTTTTAAGGTTCATTATCTTCAATATTCAGGTTTAGCAGTAATAAAAATGTCTCGGTTGTTTGTAAATAAACAAGATTAGAATAACGCTTAAATTTTAATAACTAACCCACGTGGTTCTGCTTTATGACTGTCAAGTCGCGTCGTTATATCCGATACGAATTTCCCTACTTAGAATCTACGTAGACTACAAAATCGCCGTCGTTATAGCAGGTTTCGTCGTTATATACGATGTCGTTATAACCGATATATTTAGTATGGAGTAGAATAGCAAACTTCTTGTAAAAATTCCATCGTTATATGCGGTTGGTCGTTATAACCGGCGTCGTTATAAACGATTTTCACTGTACTGTAATTTAAAAAAATATTAACAACAAATCTTCCTCAACTGTCGGTACGGTTTTAAATATACAGGTTTTTGAAACGAACAAACTGTAAACTTATTCCACACATTGCATAAAATCTTTCTAATAAAACAAAATTTCATGAGACATGCGTAAAGGCGTTATATTTTAGTTTTGCTGAACAACGTTAGTAGTGAGATCCCTGGAGAAAATGTATAATAATAAAGACATTCTCTAAGTGATAGTAAAAAATGTATACATGCTAATTATCCCTTATAACAAAATACAGTGGAATCCGTCTATGGCGATACTCAAGGGGCTGGGAAAAAATAGTTATGGACAAGGCTGAACCTGGTACACTATATTTGTAGCGACCGAGAAAAAATATCATTACAGACATATTACCGTTATAGACGGATTTCACTATATTACTAAACAAACTTTGTATATAATATGTAAAAGAAAAAGTACAGCACTTACAATTATTAAGTTTACAAACATACCTAATGCACTATAATGTATAAGATATATGACGCATTTAATATTGAAAACAAGCGCAAATGCACCTTAATAGTAAAAATATAAATATATATTAATATGTTTAAATATAGTGTATTCGTAAGCAGAATACATAACAGCACTTCGCAAAAAATCTATGGACAAATGTATATATATAATATCGGGCCCTGCGGTGGCGCAGTGTGGTAACGCGTTCGCCTAGTACGCCGTTAATCCGGGTTCGACTCCCAACAGTGTACAAAGAACGCTTACTCAGAGATCTCATAAAAAGATCGCACTGCTCACTGTAGTCCGGGGTTTGGTTCCCTAGGCCATAAGAGGTTCGGATTCCTCGGAAAACAGTAGGTCCCGGCGCAGCATGACCATTGTAGTCTTTGAGCCGTAAAACCACAAAACAAACAAACAATATATATAATATTGACAAAATAGGCAATATTATGTCAACATAATATGCAGCAGTGGTTCTCAATTAGTTTTCATCGCAGGCCACTTTGGATCTCCTTTTTTTTTCTGAGGGCCAGAAGATACGAAAACAAAATTATTTTACATGTTATATAGACCTTAGCGTAACTACGGGGCTTATCCTCCACACCTAGAAATTTTCTGATTCAATGAAATAGCACAAAGGTAAGAACTTTACACTCCTATAGAAAAAAAAATTAGCCCCCTTGGCACTGAAATAATTAGGTGGAGGCGGGGAGGACCGCCCCCAGAAATTTTCCGCTTTTTTTGGAATAAATGTAGAGGTACTACCTATTACTGGATAGGATAGAAAGATGTCATGTGTGTGCAACATTCTAAGTTAGAAACTTGACATCTTTACGTGACACTTGCGGGGTACGTGAATGATGACCAGGAGCGAGAAATCGATCAGTAGGTATCAGATGCTGTCTGTGTGATGAACATTCTATCCAATCACATCACGTGGGCGGAAACAAATATCATTCTAATTAAAAACTTTCTAACCTCAAGTCCCATTTTCCGAAGTTTACACATGCACACAAACAACACAACAACGAGCTGCGCTTCTAGTTTGATAAAACGCATCTTCTCATCCATAGCAATTTTTTCTTGTGTGATATTTCAACTCGCAACCCATCATTCGGACATAGTCCCCACTACAACGTCCTGAATTTGGTAATCTATGGAGTGAAAAGCAAACTCCGTTTTCTTGTCGGACCCTTCTCACTTCATGAATGCGAGTGCAAAGCATTGGTGGTCCAATAAATGACACTCGAACGACTATGTTTCGTAACTTTACGAGAATATATACTCATATTTTTATTCTGTATATAAAACTCTTTGAAATCATACAGTTCCTAATGTTTAAACCCTTTTCTTTATGATAAGCGCATCTCTTTTAGTCTGCATCATATACGAATATACACTTACACAGCGTGTTTGAATTTTTCTAATAGTGTACATTGAATTAATTTATATTTCTTCCTATTTGTCCCAAATTCCGTAATATATTTTTTAAAATGACTTATTTCATAATCCACTGCTTTTCGACATCGTCTTTGATTCTGTTGAGGTTTCTTTCTTTTGCAGGAATTGTAAAAGCTCGCAATGTTTCTCATTTCTTCCAAAGTACAATTTTCTCCGAAAAGTACATTGTCAGATGTATAATATAAACGGTTGTTATTAAAAGTGTGAATTACAGAACTGTTATTATCGTCAGAAATATAATCTATATTGCTGTTGCCATTTATGCTATCATCATTCTTAAAATCTAACGTTACTTCTCATTCTCAAAAATTATTCTATTTACTATAATTTCTCCAAATGCAGGTAATGATCTCCCACTTTCATGTAATTGTTCATGTATTACACGAATGATGATCGCAGATGGATCTGTTCCGTATTTTTCAATAGCTAAGTTCAAATTACCGGCTAGAATATTGATTAAAGTTCCCATAATTACAATATTTACATTAACTATTATAACACTGCGTTACCCAGTAGTGCATTAATCAACACCAAATTGTTTTAACGAAATGTTTTAAAGCCGTGAATAATAGACGTAGCCAGGATTTGTATTATGGGCAGAACACCATTTTACTACAATTTAAATTTTAATGCCACTTTTAGTTCAGTATTTTTATTTGCTTGATTTAGGGAGCAGCTTCCCCCCACCTCCCTCCGCATACACCCATGCTTGGAAAAAAAAATATATATAGGAGGCTAAAACTCAATAGGCCTTTATAATTTATTCTCATAAAAAAAGGTCATGCTCCCCCCCCTCTCACAACACAAAAAATGCCATAGTTACTGTTCGTTCACGAAATGAAGTCCGACGAAACAGTTAGAAATAACGGGAGGTGACGTTACAAACGGCCTATCCCATTACAGCAGAGGAGGACTCCAATTTCAGAACTTGATTTTGGCGCCGACAAACGTTCACTAAAAACAAGTTCTGAAATTGTAGTCCTCCTCTGTTGTAGTGAACTAACCCGTTTGTGACGTCACCTCCTGTTATTTCTAACTGTTCCATCCAACTTCTTTTCGTGAACGCCAACGGTGCCTGTAATCGTTCTTTGATTTCTGAATATTTAATCAATCGATATAAATATTAATTTCTGCCATACGCTAGTAGGTTAATGAATAAATCATAACTCTATTACGAAAATGGAAAAGTTATATGTTCCATCGTATAGTTCAATAAAAAATAATTACACATTGGTTCTTAGAAATTAGGAATGTTTAGAAGTAGTAGGTGTATCGATATTCCGATAGAGTGATATAGGCGAATATCTATACGTTTTTCTGGAAATAGGAATTATCAATACTTTTTAAAAATATCGATGAGAAAACTGGTAAGCTTTTCTGGGGGGCCATGACCCCCCAGAAAAATTTCGTAGTTACGCCTATGCCCCTTCTAAAAAAATTTTTTCGATTTCTTATCTTTTGCAGTCAAGCCAGTTTTTACTTTTACTGTTCACGGGTCGGATCTGACGCGTGGGCCGCCTTTAAGGTTAAGAATACAGGCTTCTGTATACAGGGTGTCCCAAAAACATTGACCGCCCCTCTAATTTCTTAAATATTGATTCTAGACATATGTGTTAAATTGCAAAGTGGCATAAGAAAAGGGGTTGAATTTTATGAAATCGATTAAAATCGCAGAGAATTATTTTTTGAAAAAATACAAACTTTAAATTTTTATACAGTCCCTGTACACAAAAATGTACAATGAGTTAAATGTGCCCCATACTCCAATAGGCTAATATACAAAATTTCAGAATTCTAGTGGAAAAAGAAACAGATATGTAAACCTAAAGTAACTGACTTAAACCACTTTTTGAAGGGAGCAATAGGTAAATGCCGGGAAGAGTGGGAAATTGATGTTGCCAAGTCACGTTATTTTGGGCTTTCATATATATATATATATATAAGCGTGATTCATCAAACAAAACAATTTCCTATATGTTCATGGAAAATTAGGCATCGGAGTCTATGCTTAGGTGATCAATTAAGACGTAATTTCTTAGTCTATCTCTCAACACGTAGACAGCCTTGATTGATAGACTGCAATAGACTGTACGCAGTAACATGTGAAAATTGACCCGTTGGACCCACTATTCTTGCGGATATCTGAAATGTCACTCTATCCAGCATTATATTAAAAAAAAAGACGATCTGCAATTATAATAAGTAACTATTATGATGTCATAACTAGTATCATAATTCGCTATTATGATACTGGCTGCGACACCCTTCGTTCATTACGCACCATTCACTGCATATAGCTACCCAATTACTTGCCGTTGGCTTGAGGTCTTGCCGCCGCTACTTAAAAACTCGCAACGCATTCTTGACACAGGAGTAGAGTAACACAGCAGTATTGCAGCAATCACCGGTCTTTACTCCTTTATGCCGCCTTATATTCCAATGCTTATTCGTTATGAAATGAAATAACAATGAAACAATGTGCGATGTTTCCTGGACACACTGCGCAACATACAAGTAACCTTGATGACGGAATACAGCTCGATGCGGGAGAAAGCATACATGGCCAGAGATGTTCCTGGTGTAATGTTAATACCGTACACAATGGATAAGAAACGAACTTACAATAACAACTAAAATACATAGCATATACAGAGTATTATTCACAAAGTCTGACCCCGGGTCATTTTTTCGGAAACGGTTGGGTAGATGGAAAAATCGGCGAACACGTATCCCATTATTTTTGGGGGCACACTTTTTGAGTGAAAAATTTTTGGTGTGTAAACCCGGAGCGTATGTATCAGGGATCAACTCAAAAATTTCAAATGAAAACGTATGTCAAGTTGCATGCCGTTCGAAAAATCTGAATAAAAAACAATTATTAACGTTGGTCCCAGGTCAATACACCGAAGCACTTATGAATAGGGAGAGGTGGAAGTTTGTGTGGGTATGAAATCCTTCCTTTACTAAAATTCCCTACACATAGTTACCGTTAGTATCCCATTCTGTGCTTGTTTCTGAAGAGAGTGTGCTTCTGTGCATGTGTAGCCACTGTGCTTCGTTTACGTGTTAGCAACATCGACAGATGCGGCAGTAATTAAAAATTACTTGTACGTGTTATTTGGCGTGTTTGGCTTCGTTTAAAGCAGTGGTTCCCAATCTGGGGATAGCGGCAACTATTTTTGTAAGGAATTTTATACCAAATGTTTCCAACGCTTTTATATTTCAACATGGCTACACACATTGCAATATTCTACTAATGGTTGTTAACTTTATATATATATATATATATATATAATGTCATATTTATTGGCAGTAACTTGATTGAGCTTTTTTTTTTTTTTTTTGTTAAGTACATTACTATTTTCTATTTCATGTATGTTGGTGGATCGATTTTCTTAAAGTGGGGAGGGAGGCGTTGCCCGCCTAGAGCGCCAAGTTTGCTTGAGCCGGCCCTAACTAACTTCCGATGAGAAATTGAGAAACCTATCGTCACACTTCAAGAAATACAACATGGCCTTGGGAAGGAAAATAATGGCAAATTTCACACGTCGTTGCATGAAGCCTGACGTACGTGTGTTTTTTTCATGCTATTCGAAAGGCTGTTGAAATTGCCAAATGTTAAGAAATAATGATCGATTTTGCGCCGTCTTGCAGAATGAAAAACAAGTTGAATTTTTCAACAGATTCGTGAAAAAAGCTACAAAATAGTTACCAACAGCACCGGACTACGCAAACAACAGTGAATTACTGAGGCCAAATTTTTAGTCTGAAGTCCGGTTCATCGGAAAAAAACTTTATTTTTTGTGTTAAATTAGAAATCTTCAACGTATTCATCCGACTCTATATACTAACAAAAACTAGGGAAACAAGGTTTATGCAAACAGATTCACAAAGATAGTACGAAATTAGTGACGAAAGTACAGCTCTGGATAGCGATTCATTCATAAATATCAGCACCTAGCTATTTAGATACGAAACAGTTGACGTAAAAGAGCATCAATTTAATCAAGTACACGACAAAAGTAAAAGTAAATAAATAAAAGCTCAGTTAAGTAATATTATTTGAACAATTCTTAATATATAAATTTCAGTTAGGAAACTTCGTTTTTGAATGAACGATGGGGAAAAATAATTGTTCTTTGGTACTTGTCGTTTACGCAGTATTCGTTTTGTGATATGCATTTAGAACCTCATGTGGTTTTTAGTCACCGTATACAGGGTGTAACTGAATTAATGGTCAGAATTTTAAGAATTAATCAAGACGAACTATATTGGATATGGAACCTAGGGTAGCAAACCACTACAGCGCCAGTTCGAAAACCGTCCATCATGCATAAATATTTACAGTCAGTGCCTGAGAGGCACAAGATGCGATGCCCCAATCGTCTACGCACCGGATCAGCTAACCTGAGTTGTATTTTGTGCCTCTCATGCACTGGTAGTAAATACTTGTGCATGCTAGATAGTTTTAGAAATGGCTCTGTAGGTGGTTTGCAACCATAGGTTCCGTAATTAATACTGTTCATCTTGATGGGTGCTATCACCCCTTAAAATTCTGACCATTAATTCAGTTACACACTGTACATATCTAATCACTGGGAAGGGTTGTAAAAATAGTCTCATTACAGATTCAGTCGAATTTCAAATTGTTCTATGGCCACAAGAGCAACCACTTAGGAATAGAAAACATTCAATGTCCGACATACATGACACGTATGCAGTTTCAAAATTTTTTTTCCCTAGTTTAAATGATGTTGAGTTCTAATGAAGGTCGACATTTATATCGCAGATTAGTAAAAAAATTGAAGTTTACTACACTGAAATAACGTTTGTAGTTTTAACCAAATTATTTGTTACTATAATTCTATACCAAATATCAGTTTTTTCATCTAAAGGAAAGATAAGATCCCCTCTCACTGTTAAACTTACCTTAATTAATCTTCGTTTCCTCGTTAGCCAAGCCTCAAATGTTCCCATCGTGGAAGACGTAACAGGCTGTGCATCATTTACGTACAACACAATTGCCTATCAAACAAATTTACACTTCCTTGACACCTTCGATGAAGAAAACCAATCACCAAATTACAATAACAATGGACAATAGTTTAAATAATGCGTTCTTAATGGGATTGAAGTGCGCTACATGGGATGCGAGCAAAATATTCCCTTTACAATCTTGTGCAAAATATGATATAATACAAATAAGAAGGCAGAAACTATAACGGAAACGTTTGTGTTTTATGGCGGGCAACGATAGCTAAGATGCTGCGCCAGAGCCTACAGTTTTCAGTTGATTCCGAAACACTTTTGCCTAAAGGAATCCATTCTCAGACTGCGGTTCAGCAGAAAATAGGAAGGTAAGCACCGTAAGACGAAAGTGGATCTACAACGAGCACCAAGATTCCTCATTCATATATATATATATCAACGTATAATGGACGATCCCTTGCTTCTGAAGCAAAACTTCAAGAATTGGAAGAAGAACTTGACAAGATCAAATGGGACATTGTAGGACTCAGTGAAGTTAGAAGAAAAGGTGAAGAGTTGGTGGAACTTAAAAGTGGACATTTGTTTTATTATAGAGGAACGGAAACTGGAAGAACAAGTGGTGTTGGCTTCTTAATCAACAAAAGAATTAAAGACTACCTTCTTGAAGTCGAAAGCACGTCAGATCGAGCAGCGAGGCTCGTTGTTCAACTAACCCAGCGATACCAACTTCAGATAGTACAGGCATATGCACCAACATCAAGCCATACCGACGAGGAGGTTGAGGAATTCTATGAAGAAATCAAACAGCTACATACCAAGGGGAAACAACACATCAAGCTCATCATGGGAGATTTTAATGCAAGAATTGGACAACAGGAACAAGGAGAGACATCGGTTGGTAAATACGGATACGGGGAAAGGAATGAACGTGGCGATCAACTCATAGAATTTGCCGAAGCTGAAAATCTTAGCATCATGAATTCATTTTTTAAGAAGAAACTACAAAGAAAATGGACATGGAAACACCCCAATGGAGGAACCAGCGAAATTGACTATATACTGGCAAACAAGAAATCAATTATTGAAGATTGCAGCGTACTGAACAGATTTAATACTGGAAGTGATCATCGAATGGTGAGATGTAAAATGCACTTAAATACTAAACTAGAAAGGCAGAAGCTCATTAGGAAACAAGTATGTAAGAGGGTGGATTTAAAGAAATTAAAAGAAAATACCGAGGCATTCAAGTTGGAATTAAAAAATCGCTTTTCTGCACTGGAAGGACTTATTGAAGAAGTTGACATCTCAGAAGCAAATGAAAACATTGTTTTGTTTGTTTGGTGGTTTTGACTCAGGACTACAATGGTCATGCAGTGAAAACATTGTTAAGACAATAATTGAAACTGCTGGGGAAATTGGTGGTGTAACCTGTAAAAAGCAGAATAGCAAATTATCTGAGAAGACGAAACAGCTCATGAAAAGGCGAAGAGATATGAAGGTGGACAATCAAAATACCAGTTCCAGGATTGAGTACATAGAACTTTGTAAAACTCTGCGCAAAAGCATGAAAGAAGACATAAGAAAATTCAACTGTGAGCTAGTAAGGAAAGCCATTGAAAATAACAAGAGCCTTAGGGTTGTTAAAGGAAGTTTATCTGTTGGGAAGAAACACATCATTGCATTAAAAGGAGAGGATGGCACCGTAACAAGAAATAGGGAAGAAATACTTAGAAGAGTTGAAGAATTCTACAGAAAGCTGTATGAGGGAAACAGTGGATTAAACGAAGACTCTGAGATAGTCGAAGGAACAGCTCCTAAAATCTTAAAAGAAGAAGTAGCATTTGCAATAAAAAGTATGAAGAAAGGAAGATCCCCTGGCGATGATGGCATTACATTAGATATCTTAAAAGAAGCTGGAGAACATGTAGAAGACATACTCGCAAAATTCTTTACCAAATGCCTCAACAGTGGTAACATACCAAACCAATGGGATTCTGCAACAGTAATTCTTTTGCATAAAAAAGGTGATAAAGAGGATTTAAAAAATTACCGACCAATTAGCTTGTTACCTGCTATTTATAAAATCTTCACAAAAGTGCTAACACATCGCCTGCAGAAAAAATTAGATGCAGCTCAACCAAGAGAACAAGCTGGATTTCGAAGTGGATTCAGTACAGTGGACCATATTCAAGTATTAAGAGAATTAATTGAAAGAACACATGAATATGAACTTCCATTGTGTGTGGCATTTATTGACTATGAGAAGGCCTTTGACTCTATTAAAACATCAGCAGTCATCAACTCTTTAAGATCAGCAGACATCGAGGATGTGTACATTGACATGGTGAAACGTGTGTATAAAAATGCAAGTGCAAAATTTCGGTTACATAAAGATACCGAAGCTATCAAAATTGGTAAAGGTGTGAGGCAGGGAGATACCATTTCTCCAAAACTTTTTACTTCAGCTTTACAGATGATTTTTCAGCAGATAAATTGGAATAACAGGGGAATAAAAATAAATGGTGAATATTTAAATCATTTGCGGTTTGCTGATGACATTGTTATTTTTTCAACGAACCCATCAGAACTCCAAGACATGGTACAGGAGCTCTCAACTAGAAGTAAAGAAGTTGGACTCAAGATGAACCTACAAAAAACTAAGATCATGTTCAATAATTTCGTAGAGGAAACAAAAATACAAGTTGACAACATTGAGCTAGAAATTGCTGATTCATATATTTACCTTGGCCAGCTGATTTCAATGGATGGCAACATTATGAAAGAACTCAACAGACGTATTAAACTTGGCTGGAGTGCATTTGGAAGAAACAGTTTTATCCTGAAGGGGAAATTGCCTTTGTGTCTAAAAAGAAAGGTCTTCAACCAGTGTGTATTGCCAGTCCTCTCTTATGGATCAGAGACATGGAGTCTAACAGTTGGAGCAATACGAAAGTTACAGACAACGCAAAGGAGCATGGAGAGGTGCATGCTTGGAATAACTAGGAGAGATCGAAAAAGGAACACTTGGGTGAGAGAGCAAACTAGAGTAGAGGACATCATTGTTAAAGTAAAAGGGCTGAAATGGCGATGGGCTGGGCATATTGCAAGAAGAACTGATCAACGATGGACAACAGAAATTCTGAACTGGATTCCAAGAGACCACCGAAGACCTAGAAAACGTCCTCAAACTAGATGGGTGGATGAAATAAGAAAACAGGTTGGGGTGACGTGGAAGCGAATTGCTCAGGATAGACTTGTGTGGAAAGCATTTGGAGAGACCTTCATCCAGCAGTGGATAGATAATGGTTGAATATGATGATGATGATATATATATATATAAAAGTTTTCCTCGCCCATTCTTGGCGGAAACAGGCTTTGGGACGGGCAGAGCGCCATGTTCCCAAGCCTCTTTTTACATCACTTCTTAATGTGCCATGTCTAGAAACTTCCTGACAATGTGACACGTGTTTAGGATTGTGGCTTTTTGTATTTCAATGTAGGTGTTTGGGTCAATGTTGAGTATCTCCAAATTCGTCGCAAGCGTTTTTGGTACTATCCCTGTTGCTGAGATGACTAACGGGATGATGAGGATCTTTTCCATACCCCATATATCTCGTACTTCATGTCTGAGATCTTGGTACTTGGTGATTTTCGTTGTGTAGGTTGTCTGTATGTTATTGGTGTTGGGTACTGCTATGTCGATTAAGTACGTGGTCTTATTCGATTTATCGACGAGGGTTATGTCAGGACGGTTATGTGGGACTGTCTTGTCTGTTATGATTGCTCTATCCCAGTAAAGCTTGTGTGTTTCGTTCTCATGCACGGTCTCTGGCTCATATTTGTAGTACGGGCATTTTTCTGTCAGAAAGCCAGCATTCGCTGCCAATTTCTGGTGG
>QLNU02015360.1:231203410-231218583 GCA_006491805.2 Dysdera silvatica
AAGCTTTGAATGGAACTTGCGTTTCGGAGAAAATAGCTTCAGGTTGCATGAAATTCAGCTATTTGGGACAGGTTAGGAAGGTTTTCCCTAACTTTTCCAGGTTTGACCAACAAATTTCGTTTTTCCCTGACAATTTCAGGTTGCGTGGAAACCATTTTATATATTTATTTTATTTTTTTACAGAATGCAACCAGGTCAAATTTTAATATCCAGCATTGTATTCACGACTAATCTAATAATTGCGCTATTGCACTCGGTACAAAAGGCGGTAAATACTATGGATTCTACGAAAGGTAATATTCAACTAATCTTCTAGTCATCATCATCGATGGTTCCATTAAGATCTTCGATCTATCGGACGTGTAATGTGTTTATTTATAAGCGATTTTGCTCTCCAGCTTTCGCTGACTTTAAAATTTTCCGTTTTTTGTTTGGTTGGAATTTGTAATTTACCCTGGCATTTAGAGAGGTTAAATCAACATCTTACACCGTTCTATGTTCAAGTATCACGCTACACACTTCAAGTTCTTTCTTCAAACTTTTTTTTTAAGCACGTCTTGCAAAGCTCATAGACATAACTTTTTCATCAAATTACCATACATTTAAATTTAATTGCAAAATGTTAATGGTATTATGGTTAGAGGAGTTTCTCACAATCTTATTATACACAAACCTCAAAAACATATAAATCCACTATTTCGACTCTGTCATAATGATATACTCAAATGTAGGTTTTACTATAGCTGCGAGGGAAAAAAATGTCTTCCTTATAAGAAACTAAACAATTGTTGCACGCTCCCATAACCAAATTCTTAACCTGCAACGTTTTGGTTAAAAAAATAATAATAACCGGTAACATTCATATAATTATTACATGCCTGCGGCAAAGTAGAAATGGAACAATGACTTTGTATCACCGATACAGCACATTTTTGGCACTAACTAGTCTAGCACAAGCACTTTATCGTGATATCAGAAAACTAGAATAAATGAGTCCTTTGTATGACTAATCTGCATGTAATATAAAGTGTTTCAATAAAATTCGGTTGAATAACGTCATTTCTGCTAGCTGTGACAGTGCGAACGGCGCATACGCATAAATTAGATTAAAACATGCCTGATCAAGTCCGCAAGTGGGGTAACTACGAGCGAGGTAATTTTCTGTTACCAAAATATTAAAAAGGCGTGGAAATTAAAATGCGCGCGGTCGAATGTGGGAGAAAAATGGATCAGTGAACGAATTTACTATTCTGTTACAAGTTTAAAAAATCGGCAAAAGCAAACCATACTATGATGAAGGAGTTTTACAGGAATGGTGCTGTCTCCTGTGCGCTGAAAATTTTTTGAACCCCCCAATTAAATCCTGGCCACGGTCTTGCTATCAACGGTGATTAATTTGAAGGACAGTAAAACATGTCAACGCCTTCTGATTCTAAAATAATTCACCGAACTTCATTGAAACTCTTTGTATATATAGTTTTGGATATAATGCTTTCTTCCCATTTCACAAACATATGTGGATAATAAATGTATATTTCAAGTAAAAAATAGAAAATATATAACTAATAGTTAGCAGTAATAGCAATTCAAAAATTGGGAAGGGGGTGTCAAGTAGCTTTAAATACAATTATGTGATGCGGCCTTAGAGAAAACAATGTGTTTTTATATCCAATAGGGGATACTTGAAACCCCACTTCCCTACGCCACTGCTAATAGTACGAAACTAAATTCCCTTCTTTTACGATGCACTAATGTCAGATCTCAAAGAATCAAAATCACTTTGCAACAACATGAAGAAACAAGAGTGCATCCGCTGCTAATCATTCGACAGTAGTGCAATGAGCCAGAACGCCATTATGAGCAGAGCTTTAGAATAAGAAAGGCGAGGTCGTGTTTCCACTTGCCTGAAAATGGTTGACACCACCCTAAATGCAGATAAAGTAACACTTAGACCTAGGAAAAAAAGCTGACTGCTACAAACAGCGGACAGGAAAGCATGTAGACAAAAACAATGAACAATAAATCTGTAAAAGAGATCTAATAAACAATAAAAAAGGCAAATGTCTTAACTTCCTGTCGCATATCCGAAGGTAAGTTGCGTTGTTTTGTTTGTTTTGTTCCCCTAGTTTTTTCATACTCCTAAACTTTCACTATGTGTTATTTTACTAAACACACACACACTTTCTTGTTTAAATTAACGTTTTACATTCTTTTTTCTTCAACAGTCAACTTAGGCAACAAAGGTAAGTGGGATAATAGTAAAACTCCTAAACTTTGTCGAGACCAGGGCGGACTGGGTCCCCTCTAAAAGGGTGCATATACCTTGGATTATCAGAGGGCGCGAGTCCTATAGCTAGCTCATGAGGGCGCACCGGCCCAGTCCGCGACTAAAGATTGCTGTTGCTCAGAGCTTATTCTTGTTCAGAAATAATTATCTGCTTTAAAAATTACTTAACGTTGCTAAACCCCTTGTTGAATGTACATACACACACGCTGTTACTTTGCAATTTCATGTAATTTTTAAGATTTTTACACGATTTTTTTATTACTATTAATTCAACTATATTCTTAATAGTTTAAATTTATTTAGTAGTACAATGTATGCTTAATTTTAATTTACGAAGAAAGCTACCGGTGGACTACATTTCTCCTATGGTAGGTGAGGGGGTTTTTTTTTGGGGGGGGGCGCCTGGCAAAATTGTTACTACTCATGAACAGGGTATACATAAATTTACATCGTTTTGTTAAAAATTACTTGAATGTCTTAATTTCTGAAAGAATAATTTTCCGCGGCCATTCCTAAATCTTATTAGCGATTTGATTTTTTTACCTTCTACACTTACAACCATAAATCCGTGCATGTTGTTCACAGATGGAAAACGAAACAACAGGAAATGACACTAAAAATTTGCCTATAATAAACTGGCTTCATTGGAAAACGGTATTAAAAATGTGGCAAATGTGCAAGAATCTACGTCCATTTGTTAATCTGAATCAGTAGAACTGAAAAGTTATTTTCAGTCGTTGTTCTGAGATGTAATACAATACGGAAGTCATTTGGAGCTCCACATATAAGTTGTTCAAAGATAATCCGCCAACTATGGAATTAAGCAAGGATGATCGCCACTGAAAGGGTTCCTTACTCCTAGTTAAATGTAAGGCTCCTTAAAAGGGAATTCTAGGGGTTTTAGTTAAATGCACCAACTTTCCTATGAGTCATTACATTTTTACCATGGGTTGATGAGGAAAATGCACTGGTGTGCAAAAATTAAGGACGAGATGGAAAAAGTAACGTAACAGCGGAATGAACAAGCAGAACCGACCGAAAGACCAATCAGGAGACTGCCTAGGGTCCTACACGGTAGGGCATTTGCGTATACGCATCATGATGTAATATAAGCTTGTGAGTTGGATATAAAGCGCGAGAGCGGTGTTCGCAGCATTACAGTGGAAACTATTGCACAGTGTATATCGGTTTGAACGACGGCAAGTTGCTGTAGCAGTGCGAGATATTCAACAGACAGCCCCGTAGACAACATTTGGATGATTTTACTCGAGGTCGAATCATTGGAAAGTTGGAAGAAGATCGAAGTGTGACGAGTGAGGCCGAGGAGTTCGTAATCGCACACAGCATCGTGTCACGAGCATGGACGGCATTTCGAACGACAGGAACAGCTGTCCGAAGGTTTAGTGGTGGTTGTCCACGAGCAACCATGGCAAGGGAGGATCGGTATCTTGTTCTACAGGCGAGGAGAGATTGACGACTTACAGCGGGTGAAATCACAAGCCACATGTAACGCACTACTGGACGGCTACTATCGCATTTTACAGTGCTTAAGAGACTAAGGTTTATTGGCTCGGCAACCAGTACAGTGTGTGCCATTAACATCTATTCATAGTGGACGACGTTTTCTGTGGTGCCAGGAACACAAAAATGGGGAGCTCAACAAAGGAGTCGAGTGCTGTTTACGGATGATAGTCGATTTAGTCTCATTAGCGATTCTGGATGTCTATACATCTGGAGAGAGAGCGGGGAATACGCAATCACCCCTCCAACATGGTCGAAAAGGTATCGAAGTGGTATCATTCGAAAGGTCTTGCCGTGGGAAGTAAAAAAGTCATTGCAACAACCCATAGCAGTGCAACCGTTTACGAGACATGGACAAATTTCAGCGAATAAGAACGAGTAAAAGAAGAAAAGGAGTTAACAAAATGCTCCTAACCGATGAAAAGAGGTAAATATAGGGTTAGAATGCAATATGTAACGTTGAAATAATAGAAATATCAGTAAATTGGGAGTAAACGTAGAAGTTGTATTTTCTTCTTACCAACACTACGAAGTACCTCCAACCACTCGGTGTGTGAAGAGTTTTCATGACTACTTGATGCACGTAGTCAAGAGCATGCTCAAGTACTCCTCCACTCACCGGACCATGTGTTGTAAAAAAACTTAACAATAAATGAAGAACGATATGACTTCGTTAGAAGTCATGTTCTGATGATGGTAGCCACATATTATTGAAACAACTATTAACAAAACGTTTTTTGTTAACTGCATTAATAAATTTTGTGTAATTATTTCTTCCACCACCTCCATGATTGCATATTGAAGTACACCTGTTCACAGATCTGAAGTCGGGAATGCTTATTTAAATCATCGGCTTTCAGAAGGCATACTGGCGCATGGTGTCAAATGCAGATGATTCGATTATGAATCAAGTGATGCATGTCTTCTTCATCAACTATGATCCGGTGAATGGAAGAACACTTGAGCATGCTCTTGACTACGTACATGTGGTCATAAAAAGTCTTCACATGGAGTGGTTGATGATACTTCATATACGAAGTATCATCAACCACTCCATGTGAAGGGAGTCAGATATTCGGTACTTTAATATAATTATATATAAACAGCGTGTTCAGAAACCCTCGGAATATAACCACATAGCAGTATTCCTGGGACAATTTTGAGACATAAAAGTGGTCTGCATTTAGGTGACAGGTCAGTACTTTTCGTGATATCCGCCAAATACTTCCAACCAATAAGGAAGCTGTCTGCATCTGTTAACACCTTCGCTGGTTAGTTTAAGACGAATTACAGAAAACTTGTTTCAGTGTGGCGGGGTGTAAACCACTAGGCAGTTTAATTGGTAATTAGATTTCAAAAGCGAAATGCACGCGCATTTTTGTTTTTAGTCAATTGGATAGAATTTACGTAAGGACTAGTGGTTTTAGTACAGTAACGGTTCACCAAAGTCATCGCCTGGTCCCGATGTAAAATCTATCCAATTGGCTGGTGGGGCTGAGCATGCGTTACTCTTACTCTTTTATCATACTGTAATGTACTCGTTTATCATTTTGTGATCTGAAGGGTCTCATGGCTGCTCAAAAATCTAAAGTCGCCAAAGGGAAGTTAAAAACTGCTATTAGCGTAACACCATGATTTTTGCAGGAGATACGTTTCTAGATTTAGTGAGAATTTACCAAATCTAGAAACCTGATATTGACTCATCATCTCCGGATTTAAAATTTGTTATTTATTTATTTGTGGTTTTACGGCTCAAGGACTACAATGGTCATGCTGTGCCGGGACCTACTGTTTTTCGAGGAATCCGACCCTCTTAAAGACTGGGGAACCAAACCCCGGACTACAGTGAGCAGTGCGATCTTTATGAAATCTCTGAGTAAGTGTTCTTTGCACGGTTGGGAGTCGAACCCGGATTAACGGAACACTAAGGGACGCCTTACCACACTGCACGGCTTTAAACTTTGTTGTATAAATTGTTATCATGATGGTATGTGATCACAGAAACTGGAACAACGTGCTTGAAATCCGATTTTTAATCATCTAAACACAGGCGCAGTGGCATCAGCTAGGCTTTTGAAAACCATGATAGTGCTATGCCTTTAGCTGGTTCATGGTTAGGATTACTTAATATTTTTCAGGCACAGCCGAAAAGAATCAGTTTTTTGTTATAAACAGGTAAGCATATATGTAAACTCAAAGTTCAGTCAGCAATTTCTTGCCATTTAAAAAAAAGCGAAGAGAGTAAGAAGTGGGTGGGTGGGGGTTACCTTCTCTCTCTCACACAGGCTTTCTCTCTAACGGAGGTGGAAGAAATATCTTGAACTTGGAAAATCAGCGTGACCGTGATGTCATCAAGGAATGACGGGAAACGCAAAAGCTGAAATTTCTCTGATTTTGGAGTCATTTTAGCAGAATTCCTTGATTTTTCAGAATGGTAAAATTCCCTGATTTCCAGGTTCTGTAGCGACCCTGATATCTATGCCTAATCAGATACAAGTTAGAATCTAACGGTGGAAAGATACGTACTACCATAAAAAAACGTCCTACGCACTTCCTTTACAAATGAAACTCGAGATCAAAGGCGGGAGAATAACAATAAACCCACACCAAGGTAGCACAGTGAACAAATAATGAGTAATAACGATGAGCACAACTAAAGGTGAGTGCAAATAATATCCAGCAAAAATAAATGAAAAACAATACTTAAATTTAAAGATTAACGAAATTAATGAGCAAAAGGAAGATTTTACACGCGTTGTTAACAGTGTGAGATAAAAACAAATAAAGTATGAATAAATAAGAAGGAAAAAGATTATAATTCGCACTGTAAAGAGTGGGGTCCGATATACAATATTTGGATATGGTATTAACGAATAGTTCAGTCAAATGTTAAATTGAAACAGGTATACAAAGAATTAAAATTTGAATACGCATATAAAATAACAACGAAACTAAAGAACATGAAAGTCGGAGACAAATGTGATGAAAGTAAAAGGCGGGGGGGGGATGCTTTCGGCTGAAGAAGAAAAATGAGGCTCTCAAAGAATTTCAGAAACAACAAAAAACGTACTAGAAATAAACACGAATTAAGGGGAAATAATTCACTCGCAGATACGGTAATGAGCGGAAAGTAAGCCACAAATTACAAGAGGAAAGTTCTGGTCATGATATAAAGGACGTGTGGTATGTATTTAATTGCAGTTGGAAAACACATAAATATTACTACCATGTTTGGCGCAGTATAGCCCAGATGCTCTTGCGCCATAAAAAATCCAAACAAACAAATATTACTAATTGTAAATTTATAAATATGCGGTTCCAAACAAAAAAGAGTAAAATAGATCACTGCGTAGATGAGTTCGCATTCATACACGTGACAAATTCAAGAAAATGAGCGGAGGAGGGAAATTTCCCTTAGCTTTTCCTTTGAAATAGGGATAGAAATATAGGAAATGATACACAAATCGAACATTAAAAATTTGCGATGAACGATCGAATTACAGAGAACTGAATTAATAATTAACGATCTTCTACCTTATACATACGATTTATATAATAACATACACGCAGTAATAAATTAACATACATATATTAATGATGAATACCGTTGAACGAATGCTTAAGCTCAATTTCGTGTACTGACAAAAATAATAATTCCATATTTAAGGCAAATTTATTATATGTTTCGTAAGTCTAAAAGTTCCAAAGAGTAAAATTACGCATTACAAATCCATCATTAATTATGTTATTTTCCTTTTAATATTTCAAAACCTACAGAAATATTGAAAATTCGAATGCCGTCCTCTTATGGTTCAATCACCGATGATTTTAGATTAAAGAACTAGCTGTGTATCTCGTTGAGCATGAAGCTTCAAGGTGAACGTTGGATGGAAATCCACTGAAACGAACCCATACTACACTGCCGACCATCCAAAATGTAACACCATGAAGGAGAAGAACTACCAAATCCATATTTACTTAGTCATTTTACATTCTTCGAAGCCATGTTTACAAATAAACTAAAGCACAAAGGTGAAGCGATTGAAAATATAGCCCAGTGAAACTTGCAGAACATAAAGAAATTGGTATTTTGTGTAACCACCATGGCGATAGTAACTGCTGCGATATTCCTGGCGTTGAAAGAATGGGGCTTTGGATATGTGCTTAGGCTACGTCAGTCCATTCTGCTTTCACACATTGCCGAAGTTTATCTGGAGTGGCAGCAGGTAGTGCATAATGAGCCACTCATTTGCTAGTCATAGACCAGATGTGTTCGACAGGCGACAGATCGGGAGGGCCAAAGCAGCAGTGCAACCGTGTAGGCAATGAAGAATTGTTAAAGTTTGCGTGCCACATCCTGTTGAAACTAGACTGCAGGCGAATCTTGGATGTAAGGGAGAGCAACAGGTTCAAAACTTCAGAGATGTAGCACTGGTTATTGATTGTGCCGGCAGTGCGTATTAGGTGGGCGCGGGAGTAAAATCAAATGGCACCCCAAACCATATCGACAGGTAACGAACTGGTATAATGATGCATAGTGCAAGAGTCATGTAGTCTGTCGCCGCGGTACCGCCAGACTCTGGTACGACTATCGTGGTGCTGTAGGCCGAATCGATATTCGTCTGAAAAGACAACATCGTGCGATTCGTTAGCCCATGTCTGCTGTTCAAAGCACCATTGTAACCGCATATGCCTATGATGTTAAGTCAAAAGTAATCGCAGAAAATGGACGCCTTGCGAAAATTACCCTCTGCTGTAAATAACGTTGAGTGGTACGTGCTGACACTGGTTGTTGTGCAACAAACCCTAATTGTTGCGCTAGGATTCTTAATGTTGCAATGGGATCCGGCATTGCCATGCGCACAACATGCTTATCTTCTCGTTAGGTGATGTGACGAGGATAGTGAAATCGTTCCCGTTGTTCGGTCCGTCCCTCTTGCACCCGATTCCATATGCGCATTACTGTTGCTTTATTTCGTCCAACACTAACATCAATATATCAAAAGGATAATTCGTAGTCTCTATAAGCTACAATTCTTCCTTTGTCAAATTCAGGAACAGGCACGAATAACTACCGTATTTTTCAACGACGTATACTGAAGCTTTCTATACAAAAGATCAATGCGGAAAACAATTCTGGTACTTAGAACCAGCCTTCTGTTTTCCCTATTTATAGTGCTTCTAGATGGCGTTATTGGCACACATAATTTGCACAAGTGTTCCAATGCTAAGCACTTGCATGCCCTATTGAGATCTACACGTGGTACAAATTTCAAGATTATTGGATGCTTTCTTTTTTCCTTCGTGGTGTCGCATTTTGGATGATCAGCAGTGTATAAAATTCCCTTTTACTGAATTTGATTAGAAAAATGAAATAGAAATTTATATCTATTGTAAGAAATCTAGTGATTTTAAAACTATTGGGTATAAATGTCCCACGCAGATAATGTCCAACGCAGATAATTTTGAACCTCGGTGATATCGATTAGTAGAATAACACGAATGCTAAAATATTCATAAGTAATTGTCCCAAGATTCAAACTGATTTATAGTTAACCTGAAAGAAAACATGCAAAAGATGTTAATTAAAAATAGACATGATGTTTTGCATTTTGACTAAATGGTTGTGAAAATTAACCCTTCACATACTATTTTGTCTTCTCTTTAACCGTCTAGCGTACCATGCTGAATTAATTCGGGCATGACTGCTTTGTTTCCGAATACCAACCCAAATTAACTTATGCATAGAGCGTTTTCTCACGTTCCTTCCTAGTACTTCGAGAATTCTCGACTAGGCGACCAAGTTTCTGTAGCGCGTGGGAAGGTAGTTCGTGTCAGTCTCGCTTCGATTTGCGCGAAGACTATTTCGAAGTCTCTCGTAAAATTGACAGATCAGTGCTAAAATTCTGTAGCGACTCTTTTGATTAAAGAGGAGAAAGAAAGCAATGAAAGAAAATGTCGTCTTCGATTATAATAACACGATAGGAGACATCGACCGTACAACTCAGCATATGTCGTCTTACCTAATTCCCTGTAAATGAAGAAAAAATAAGAAAAAGACTCACTTGCTGGAAAATTTTCTATGTGAAATTACCTTATTCCATATGGCAATCATTACAATCTTTAAAATTATTGGGGGAGCATATCTGCATATACGCATTACAATATACTTAAAATTGCAAATTATTTTAAATTATTAAGAAGAGGCTCGCGCCCCACGGGCACATATATATCTACATCTATGATAGTATTGATGGAGGTAAGAAGGATTTCCTAGAATTTATTTTGAATTTAGCAGGACGGTACACTGGGAACTACAATGAAGGTATTTCGTTGAAGCAGGGTCGGCTAGGAAAATTGCCCAACACACTCTGATTGGTAGATATTTCCCAGAAACCGTTGTATCAACTGAAAGAACTTCATAAGTGTAAGTGTGCGGAATACGTTCTAAGGAGGAAGAATGCGCGAGATAAACGTGTACGAAGAGAAATAGGGTACTACTGTTCGCAGTAACAGGTTCAATTGTACATAACGCCGTACTTCGAAAGTTACCACACACAAAAGAATTTACAACGATTTCCCACTGTCATCGGTATGAATGTTTAGTATGTTTGATTATTGAAAATATTATAATGCAATTACTAACTATGCTTATGACTACGTTCCCGCATTTTTCTGTTGGATTAATGTATCTCCGTTCCTACCTGAATTATCTATTTTGTTTTTTTAGGTGTTTTTTTAATGATACCTGTTATTATTCAAAATACATTTTTTTTTCAAATAATGGCAGGTAACGGCACCACAGATGAAAACGCGTTACCTCTACGCTTCCTAAAATGCAACACTGAAATAAAGAGAGCTACCGTAAAACAAATGCGGTGAATTCCTGATCATCCGCACTTATAAATACTTTATTTTAATAATGGGCCAATAGGTAACACTAATTTCAACTTAAGTTTCAGTATCACGATTCCTACTTTCAATATTAAAACACAATTTGTATTAAACATAAATATGTAATGGTTATTTTATAATATATTTGAGCAAGAAACGACTTACAAGAAAATGACCATTTTGCCAGATCGAAAGAAATTCAAAATTATTTGTAATAAAAAATCCCCCTTGAAAAACTCACAAAAAATCTCGCCCCGGAGGCTTTCTTGTGTTGACCATTATTTGGCAATTGTGTTATCCCTGTGAAGGGTAATAATATCTTACATCCTCATATACGGAGAAAAATGCGTTTGTTCTTGTCCTCATTCGTCTAGTAGGTCAAGACACCGCGGGCTCAACGCGGGGACCCTGGTTCGAATCCGGGATGAGGACGGCGTCTCTTTTTCTCCTAAACAAAAATAGCTCTAGTTTGAGCTACTAATACGTGGGTGTCAAATTTATTTGTAATAAAAAATCCCCCACGAAAAACTCACAAAAATCTCGCCCCGGTGGCTTTGTGTGTTGACCAATATTTGGCATTTGTGTGATCCCTGTGAAGGGTAATATCTCACAACGAAAGAAATCAGTAGGTCGCCAATAAATATGAATTTATTATACTTTTTAAACCAACAGATGGCGCTCATGTAGGAATACAAATTTTGTTTTTCCTCATATTATTAAGTACTTTCGTGATCAGTGACACTGACTTCATGGGTTCGAGACACTTTTTGCACCCTCAATAATTTTGTTGTGGGTTCCTCGAACCCATAATATTTTTGCTCGTGGGGAAAATACGCATACAGAAATAGAAGCACAAAGTTTTTCGTCATCAATTCTTCAATATTTTCATTATTTATACCCTGTTCACTGCACCTTTTATAAAAGCAAATTTTTCGTTTTGTCCAAGTTCACAAAAAATACAGAAGTCTAGTCTCTAGATCTACATACAGAGACGATAACCTTTAGCGGTCATAGTGATGAAGGCGAAAATATGTTGTCCAGTAAGTTGACCCACCGTATCTTCGAACAGCTGGGGATCCACACTTTACTTTTCCTTTGCTTTTCACTTTGTTTTGCCTCCTACGCATCCCTGGAGTACCTAGGAAATCTAGCTTCTATTTCAGTCAACTTGTTTTTAAAGAGGGTGTTGTCCCATTTGCGAATCCCAAATGCGTACAAGATGAGAAAATGAGCTCATAGTTATAGTTTCTACCATTTGGCGGGACACAAATATAATCTCTTATTTCTGTACTATATTTTTGTATAAATGAAAATTTTTACAATTATTTTCCGTCACAGTTTCATCCAGGCTTCGAACTGGCAGTTTATTGCTATTTGAAATTTACATAGTACAGTCGAACCTCCTGAAGACGAATTATTTTTGATACGAACCGTTTTCGGACGTCCCGTCAGATTGTATAGCATACTACCCTTTCCGGATAAGACGAATTACTGTTAATAGGAACAGATTTTTTGTTCCCTTTGGTGTTCGTCTTAACGAGGTTCGACTGTATACAGTATATTATACATTTATAAGGAAAAATTACAAAGTAAATTAAAGAATCAATTTTGTTACAAATTGCTAAAAGGAACGCCGAATATGTCAGACCTTACTGTAAGCTATACACACATTAAGCTAAAAGTTAAGAAAGATTTCCCGCATTTTTTAAATTTTAACGTTTGAAAAAATATCAAAAACTATTCTGAATCATAATTATGTAATGTAGCAGATGCTTTGCTTGGTTGGTTGATGGTGGTTTTTTAAATAGGTATTCAAATAAATACTTGAAATAGACATAAATTTCACTAAGTAAAACAGGTACTAAATCGCCAAGCTCTCATTCTCTTAAAACAGATTTATTCTCATCCCCATTGCCCCTTGAAAGCAAATGGGTAGAGTTTTTTTTGTACGCATCTGGGTTGTACGCAAATGGGCTATAACCTTTAGATTTGGGGGGCTGAATTATCTGAATATTTTGGAAGCAATCGTAAAACTATAAAGGGTGTATATGTTTAGGGGAACATTAAATAATTATCTAGAGAAAAAATATTTCTATATAATTAACTATAATTTGCCTCATTTTAAACATTTCAGGTGTCTTATTGTACCAGATAATCTGATAATGAAATTTAATTATTCAAATGTTATTTAAATAATAATTGTTTAAGTTATTTAAATTAAATTACACTTCAATCCTCTGAAAAATGCACCAGTCATTCGATTTAAAATTTTCGGAACCCCCAGTAATTTTTCAAGTCGGCGCCTATGTTCGTGATAGTTTTAATACACACTTAAATTAGAATTACGTAACATGCATATGCATTATGTTTACCCCCAGCGAAAACATTTTTTTTTTTAATCTCAATATATAAATATACTATTGAAGCTCCATTAGGCCGCGTCCACACATGCAACTGAACACCGTATCCTATCAAGTCTGGACCGCACTCCCTAACAGAACATCGTAACATTTCCGCGTCCCACCAGTTGTCGGTTTTTCCCCTTCACTTCAAAGGAATGTCACGGGACTACGTTGCACCCCATGTTCGTGTATTTATCGGTTTGCGAACAACAGCGTTTTGTCAGCTTAAACTGGATCTCGGCGTAAGCTGATGAGAGCAAAGGCGGACACAGGGGAGAGGTCACAGGGGTCATGACCCCCAAAATATATTTTTTCACTGTAAAAAATTTCAACTTGCATGATAAATGAAGGGCGTTATTTCGAGATCATGGCAATTTGTCTCAGTGACCTCCACAAAAAAATGAAAATCTACGTTCGCCATTGGATGAGACGCAGTAATGTTACTTACCGATGATGATACGCGACGATGTTCGCCCCGTAACATCATCGCGTAACACGGGATGTTACGCGACGATGTTCTGTTGCGTGTCTGTACGCACCCTTATATCGAACACTTTCGCGACTACCTTCACCTTTCTTATAAGCAGGTTTCCTGTTTTATAAACATGGGGGATGCACGTTTTATTCTACAGCTTCACATTTTGCTATATGATGTATAACAGTTTAGTAATAACCAAGAATAATTTTTCGAAACTAATATTTATTCGACATTTCTACGAATATTCTCCGATTTTCGAATTATCCACACATTCGATCATCCCCGGTAGCCATACCACCCACTGTCGCTGATATAATTTAGAGTTTACTGAATAAATTTTAAGCAGTAGTCTCTTATTGTTGCATATTTAAGTGCAATTTTGACATAATTTTATTAACGTTATATTGCTACCCAGTAGCGTAGCTAGGGGGCAAGGGTGCTGTTTCACCCGGCGCCACAATTCGGGGGGGCGGCAATTAATTAGCCTTTAAAACACAACATTTGTTATGTTTTGTTATCCCATTGGGGGTGGGGAGGCAATGACAGTTACTCGCCCCAGGTGGCAAAATATCTAGCTACGCCACTATTGCTACCACCTGTAAAGCTAACTTTTACAGTTTTTATACTCTCTCTCTGCACATGTTTTAACTTGTACAATCTAAAGGAAGAAAAAAGCAAATAGTCTCGATAAGTCAATACGTCATGGAGTAAATGATTTATGTCGAGTTTATAGATAGAGGGGAAATTAAAAATAAATACCTTCTAGCAATTTAATTTAAAATTCTAAAGAACAAAAATATAAATAATCAAAAAATAATTAAAAAATAAAATTTTAAGTTATTGCACTTGCCATAAGCTACTTAAGAGATTAAAAATAAAAGAATATTACACAGGGATACTCTTTGCAGTGCTAAAAATCATGATAGCCGTTCCATAAACTTCCCAGTCTTCATTTTACTAAGATTCTATTACCCATTTTTTTTTTTTAACTTCTGACGATTGTACTACGGGTCATCAGGGATGGTATAATAGCTTAACACAGTGGTTTCCAAGCTGTGCGACGTGACGCCCGCGAAAATGACACTTAGCCAAAGTAGAAGAATACTAAGGACACCGTGGAAATCATCCCAATACACTGAGGGCGCCGTGAATCGTAAAAGGTTGGGAACCATTGGACAAGCCAAGACACGAGTGTATTTACAAACAATCAAAACCATTAGGTCTCACCCATTAATTGAACCCAGCCCAAAGACTGTGGTATGACCCCACGGGATCTTCCCACCTGCTAATTACAACAACATAGAACGATTATCATATATTAAGTATCACTGCTAGCAAGATAGCCATCTACATATAATGTAGATGAATTCTGAAATATGCTAATGCGTAAGGCACGGAATGTTCTGGCAGTTGTCCAAAATCAGCGAGTATTTAATTGGGTAGGCGTAAGTACATTTGAAGTAAGCGTGTAAACAATATCGAGACAAAATGAAAATAGTTTTTAAAAATCCAAAAATTAGTAGAGTTCTAAGAATAGTATCGAAGTATTCACCAAAGAGGTGAGCAAGACTAAAATCACTTCGAAATTTTT
>QLNU02015360.1:231218683-231231552 GCA_006491805.2 Dysdera silvatica
GTCAATAGCAGCTATAGTGACATAGTCATAAATAGTACCGGAGCTCTTTTATGAATCACAATGACATAAAACATGACATTGGCAGTAAATACGTTAAGCTACACAACTGGGTATCATAGTTGTTAACATGATGTTTATTATTATTATTGCACCTTTTGAAAACTATTCTTTTCATAAGAGAGAGAGAACAACTTTTCCACCACATTTTGGAATTAGTTTATATACACATTTATATTACGTTTTATATGATATTTTAATATTTTGAAACTAGGGAATATCCAACTAAATATTAACCATTTGCACTTCCACAGGATATTGTCCAATAGAACAAAGCCATATATTGAATGCTGCCCCCCCCCCCCCAGTGGGGCCACTGAAGTATAAAGAGTTAAAAATAAAAAGTATCCAACTAAATATAAAAAATAAAAGGCATGCAATTAAATACTAAAAACGATTTATTTTATTTTAATTCTTGATTGCAGAAATTTTCCGTAAAGTTTTACGACTTTTACTTTAGTGTAAAAATAATGCATGCAGTTAAAATTCCGATTTCTTCCGAAAACTACATTTTATTTGCGTTCTTTTTTTCCAGTTAAATAATCAAGGACAATGTGATTATTCAATATCTGAAATAAAATATTTTTAAGAGTTTTTCAGCGGCATTTTGTTGGGACTAAAATCATCGGAGTTCCGATGTACAAGTTTCACTTTCACTCAATGTATGATACCGTATTTGAAAACCATTCCATCGTCATGACTAAGAAATCATCAGCTTCAGAAAACTGAAACACCTATACCTATGCGTGGGCGCCCATAATGATCGTTTCTAGTGGGGTGGGGGGCTGAGAAAACATACCGCCTTCTCAAAGCCATCGAGAATTTTGTAGTGAATACATAAGATACCAAAAAGCTGCCAAAAATAATTGACACTGCTTCACAAATTTGCAATACGCCAAAAGTACCTTATTTTAAAATGTGACTGTAAATTTTTTAAAATAAATGCATAGCAGAATTGGGGAAATCAACTTGAATGGTCGGGGGTCGAACCTCCTGCCCCCTATATAGGCGCCCATGTACCTACACATTTTTCGGATGCGTCAAATGTGGGGCGACAACACTGACATTACGCAACGTCATTTCTCCAAGTGATTCAGCGAACCTAAAAGCGATGGGAACACAATGCTTCGTCACGGCAGACGAAACGTCTTCCGTAAGACAAAGTACACTAATAACTAGTGATCTAAAGTCCCTGAACTTTTCTCTGAATTATTTGCTGTTACTCCCAGGCGGAAATGATTGGCTGCAATTTTTTTTAAATGGTATTGCCCATTATTATTGTTATTATGATGACCATTCCCATCAAGTGAAGCCCATCCCAATGTTTATTCACTCGCGTGCAATTGAACTCCTCGTTTGCCAAGCAAGCCAGTGAATGTGAATAACATTTTTTTTTTTTTAGCGAAAATAAATCGTAGTTACCGAGATATCCGTTCCCTGCTTTGATTTTTGTCATCTTCCGAAATAGTGTTTTATTCACAACGAATTAAATGTTGCAGATCACACAGAATAATGACAACTGAAAAACTAATTTATCAGGTAAGCAAATGAAAAAAAAAAAAGAAAGAAAGAAAAGTCACTCACTTTAATTGTAGACTTCAATTTCAGGTTATAAAGACACATCAATTGCTAAATACTTTTTTTACATGTGTTTCTTGTGTAAATTTTTTGATAATGTTGCCATGTAAAACCTAAAGTAAAGTTATAGCTCAGAAGCCCAATCATTTTGAGCTGTCACTTCCACATGATACGCGATATATTTAATAAGTTTCGCGCCTTGCTTAATTAACGTTTAATTAATTTTCGTTTTGGGATACAGTCAATACTTTTTCACGCTCGTACGATTCGTTACTTCGTCAGAGTCGTTCCAGAGTCCAGAGCAGTGGTTCTCAAAGCACGTGTCGCGAAAAAATAAATATTTTGAAGAACGTTATTTATTAATACAAAAGTACATATGCAAATTGTGCAAACTGGAATGGCTGAAATTAATGAGTCAATAATATTTTTTTTTTTAGTTCAATGAGAAATATGTGCCCGTTTATTTTTGCACAACTGGTCAATACAGGGTCGAATCACAGACAAACACACCTGTAATTCTTGGTCAAGAAAAAGAAGCCTCCCCTGTTTTCTATTTTTAATGTTGACTATCGCTGAAAATCCTTGCACTTTCTCTCGGTCCGGGGGAATTGCTACTTGTATTTTCACAACGAACATCATTTTGGATGTTCAATCTGTGACGTTTAAATAAAAACTTTCCCATATTGAACAAAAATATAAAACACGGCCACAAAATGTTGCGACTTAATAAACAACGAACTTAGAACAAAGTAATCACACAACCACTAATCGTGATTTATTGTACTCGCCTAATCGCTCTTGGTAATAATAAAGCCCTGGCGCAGTGATGCCACCTATTGTACAGGTAAGTCGCAATATCCGACGCCACAGAATAATGTGTAGCATGTTAAGAAAGATTGAGAGAACCATTGGTCTAGAGGGACTAACAAGTGAGCTGGGATTACATGTATAAATATGAACCTTTGCTTTTAAGTATTCACTTCTAATTTGTGTTGTACTATATTATATACTTAAATATAGTTATTGTATAGGCTGTACAGAGTGCAAGTTTCAGCGAGATGTATTACACAAGTATCAAACCTCAACAACTTTTACTTAAAAACATTAAAGTAGCATAAAAGCAAGTTAAAATGTTGCACATGTGTATATTTCATTGATATGTTTCAAGTGGGCAACCTTTTCTTTCTTTCTTTTATTTTTTGTGATTCTTAAATAATAAATATTAAAAATTAATAATTCAATGCTTTTCTTCATGCCTGCACAGAAATTAGACTAAGACTAATTTTAAAAGTCAACACTAGATGCAGGGTGTTACCATACACTTTTTTTTTTAAATAAGTAAAAATCGGGGGCCCCAAAATTTTCAGTAGCCCAGGACCCCGAAAACCTTAGTCCGGCGCTGCATATAGACCGATATTATTTTAATAAATTAAAGTGTGGTTAAATAAAATCAACTTAAGTGAATCCCCAAAGACAGAATTTTCGAATTTTTAAGAAAATAATTGACAAAGACAATTACAAGCCACAGCAATTATCTACACGAAAAATCGATTAGGAGGTATGAAACAAGTTCCCACCTAACAAGCAGTTTGCATGTTATGTGGGCTGACGTCACACAAGTTTAACTTGACCGTGACCTATCTTGGCGGTTCACTGCATTCCACACGTTTCAAGTTATGTGCAGCAAAACCGGCTCTCGGCTGTAAACTTGTAAACCTTTCTCAAAATGTAGCTCACTGTGTGCCAACGATTTTTACTTCGCCCAAATGAAGAAAGAAATCTTCGCGCGAAATCCTCCTCCCTTGAGGCATTGAAGAACCTTTGGCAAATGTTGTTAAAATTTATAAGAGCTTTTTTGTTTTTAAATTACATTTGCACTAAATTTGATATCAAGGGGGAATACGAAATTTGAAGGAACTCTCAACTTTCTCAGCAGCTAAAGCTTTTTAAACTTGTTTTGATCAATGTCAACATAAGTTTCCACATCATGCGCTTCTGCTTTCCAACATTTTTAAAGGCCGTATTTTAAGTCGTTACTCTCTACAAATTTTCCCTTATAAATTACTGGTCCCTCATTTTACGTCATTACGGCTTACAAAAGGTTTAATAAGAAGTCTCCACATTCGGATATAACGGGAGAACGTACACATATACTAAATCCTTTGAATCCTACTACAAGAAATTAAATACTAATACCATAACACTCTCAATAACGTTATTTTAATTAAAAACGATTTCCATTTAACGACGGTATTTCGTGATCCTGGCAAATGTTTCATAGAATGATGCATATTGCGATTAACGCCTTTTTCTGTGTTTGTTTTTTCTTTATTCCTTGAAAATCGTTAATGGAAAAGATTACTGTATTGTACTAATTGCATTTGCTTGTGGTCATAGAAGTAGCTCTAAACGTGTAGAGATGGCGGGTCATTGGGAACTAGTTTTCTAATACATTCCAACCGACCACTAAGTAATATGGCAATATGTACGCCTTCATAACTTTGTTTTATTGTACATATTAAAATAAAAGTACTGAGATAAAAAAAAATATATCGTTTTATTTTTAAATGTTCGCCAATTTTCTACTTTACTTCAGATCTATACGTCAATTTATACTATATACTCTAAAAAGCACTGAACTGATTTTTATTATGCAATCTAATGCCTAAATACCTTGTTTTCTTTGATTTGTTACATGACAATTAAACCATAAACGGCAATCGGTTTAAACAGAAGCAAAAATTACGCAAATTTTATTAACATAATATTATAAACTGAAATATAAGCCCATATGCTTACGTTTTTCCATTTCGCATTTTCGTACGCGATCATTAAAATACATTTTCCTATTGGTAGTAAGAACATAATGACAAATTTAAAGCTCATTCTCAATCCTGTACATATTTACGTTTATAGAGATCTACTCATCAGATTGATTAATACACTGGCATGCTCATAGCCTGGTGAAACTTAAACTACAACGAGGTTTACATTTATGGCGTCATGAATTGTTCTTAAGGATTAAAGGGTGTGAAATGCATTTGTTTTCCAGTATTAGGTAAATTTACTTGCACATATAACAGAAAACTTGTTTTCACGTACTGGTGTATCTAATGAAAGAAATTCCAATTCGATCTTTTACAATAACTCAACTCTCTTTTTCTGTTTCTCGGTGTAAAGAATCTCAGAACACTGGAGTAAATTGATAAACATGTTGGGATTTTCAAATATGTAAACATTATAATACTTAAACAAAGGTTTGAAAATAGTGGGTGCACTGTGCACATAAAAGTTTATCCTTGCACATAAATTTTTAATTCGGGTGCACGCAGTGCACCTAACTATTCAAAATATGGCTACTTACTTTTTTTTTTCAAGAACAGTGACCTACGGAATAATTTTATATAATTTTCTCAATGTATCTGCATTTGCTTTGAATTTTTTTTTATTACATACGAATGTTCAATTATTTTGAAAATTTGCATTTTTTTTTACTAGACCTTTTCCTAGAGAACCAACTCCCGTAGTACAGTAAACGATTGTTGGTAAGCATTCATTTTTTGGCACTGTTGCAAATCGAACCTGGGTTAATGGTTAGGCGAACATGTTACCACCACCACCACAGAGCCATACAAATTATCCGCGCTTCAGTGAAAAAATATATATAATTTTACTCATTTTTACATATATCACCATATTTGCATTTACTGGAAATTTTCGAATACTGAATTAAAGAAAGTGCAAAATTGATGATATAATAGGCAATATATTACCTTCTGACTCTCAGCTATGTCAGTCACTATAAGTCAAAAGCTCCAAAAATCTTATTACTAACTACATTACAAGAGGTTAAAAGACAATAATTAAAATTAAATATAAAGCCTTAGCATATAATATATTAGTTATAAATAATTAAATAACAATTAACTAGAACATAGAAAACATGCTTTCTCTTTTGTTGCCCAGGATCTTAAATTACTGCCCTTTACTACTTGACAATATCTTATTACTCGCTAGTTTTTTTCAAAGAAAACATATAAAAGTAAAATAAGGTTTTAAATTTAAAGCAAGCATGGCAAACTAAAAAAGAAAGCATTGTATCAATCCTATTTTCAGAGTCTATTATATGAAGTTTATGCATATTAGAATATTGGCACTAAAATAATAAAAAATTTGATCTCAATTAGTGCCATTTGAAAGGTTAATTTCAAAGCTTAAAAGAACTGAACAATATGCAATGAAAGTTATACAGCAATTTGAATCTAGCTTTAAGCCTTATTACTGTAATCCATAATTGTTGTAACTTTTATGATACTTTAGATGAGACAGTGGCGGATTTCTAAGTAGGCACAGGCCTAGGGATGCCATCAAATTGCTTAAACATAAAATTGTCTAAACTGGACAATGTTTAAAAAATAACGTTGCTTTAAATTATTGCTCTGTTTCCCCAATAGTGATGACCAGGCCTGTAGCCAAGCTTGCCAGAAGGGGCATGGTCCCAGTTGCCCTATGCTTGTGCCCCGGTTGCTCCATCAAAGTATTTACATATATAGCAAAATCCCTGGGTGCCCTGTGCCCCCATATGCCCTTTGCCTTGCCCCAGTTTCCCCTTCATCCTGGCTACAGGCCTGGCGATGACATATAGGCGACTACTTTAACTTGCCTGCAAATATAAACTACAGAATCGAAAGACAAAGGGCCCTAAAAATTTTGCCCCTGGGTATTTGCCCAGCGTACCCATTTATAAATCCAGGCTTAACACGTTTGTTATATATACTAATAGTAGAAGAATGAATAATGAAAAACTTGAACTGATAATGAAAAAATTCATGCAAGGATGCATACGTGTATTTTTCTCAAATATACGAAATACACGTAAAAACATCAGAGGCTCCAGGAATCCATACTAAAATTATTGTGGATTCAAAAAATGTCTCGAATTCACGAAGTCGGAGATTATGGTAGCAATAATTTCGAGTTGTATCTTATTAGTTTGAATAATTATATGAAAAATCTCCTTTACATATCAAATGTTAAGAGTATGATATGCGTTTTTTTTAAACAAATATTCCGTTCTTTCTAAAGGAGGGAGGGGGCGGCAGTACAGGCTGTGCCTAAGGGCGGCAATTTTATAAATCCGCCACTGAGATAAGGAAATCATAACCGTCAACAATAAGTGTAGAATTTGAGGCAAAAAGTTAATTTTTATAGTTCTTCTCATGGACACAGGGTTTTTCAACTTTTTTTTAAAAATGGTTGTTTTGTTACAACAGACATTTCTTGGTGATTTTTTACAAACAACAGAAAAGAATGTCACTATTTTAAAGTACACACTCATTTGAAATTATAAACTAATACACACTAAATAAAAAAAGCCGAAAAAATAAACTAATGAAAGTGTTACGGAAACTACAATTTAGTAATACTAGAGATGTGGTTTTATAATAAAGAGGAACCCTTAGTTTGTACATAACATTACATTTAACCTATATAAAAACAAGGGTTAAAACGATATTTTCATTTTTAGGAAAACATCAAATGTAACTTCAAAGAAGAAAAACAGCTAGTACTTACCAATATTAACCAATTTAATGTTATCTGAAGCCATTGCTTGTAATGCAGTCTGCACATTTTCTAAACACTGATGCTGATTAATTGGCTTTTTAATTTTTTTTAATTTTCTCTTCTGTAAAACTTCAATGAGTGCGATTAATTTCAAACCATCACTGAAATCCGTCTGAAGGTTCGATATCTTCATTCCTACAGAACGTAGTTGTTCGTTAATCCAATTTTTAAATGTTTTTTCTTGAATCTCCACCCAAACATATTCGTCTCCTTTTATATGCATGGCACGTGCTGCATGGCCTTCAGGAGAACGAGCTTTTAGCCCCACTTGGCTTAAAGCTAATTCTTCAGATTCCATTGTAAAAAATATCTGAAAAATAAAATTAATTCTATCATACTCATCATAAATTTCTTATTTTAAAATACCCTGAAGTGAAAAAGTGTGTAGTTTGATCATATATACATATACACAGGCATACAGTGGAATTCTGTTATGATCAACACAGATCAAATGAATTCACAGTTATAACAAACAAATGATTTTGTTAAGTTTTATTTAATATTCTGTTAAACCTCCTTTAATGGTAACCTCCGAAGACTAGTTACATATCAATAGAATTGAACGTGTTCCATAGAATTAGTGCTAACCTCCAAACAACGAATTTTAAACAATGGCCACTCGGTAGGTATCATGAAAAAAAATTTTCGTTCAAATTTTTCTAATATGTCTGCAATCCAAACTGTCAAGAATATAAAGTAAAATTTACTTGATGGTACTGTCTTTTAACATACTCAACTGAAACATATGTTCATTTTGTAGCTTTACACCCCTTTTTTGTTTGTAAATATGGTGTCACTATTTATGACCAACCATCCCAATATTTCGTCTGTGCAAAAAACTACTGTCCACTGAAAATTGGTTTTTGATAGTTCTGGTTCTAATTAAAGCAATTAAAATAATTTTTGATTGCAGAATTTTTCCTCATCGGAGAAACCCGAAAATATAGGCAGAGGTGATGACGATGGTGAGAAAGGGTTGGATGGCTTGTTTGTTTGTTTTTTGGTTTTACGGCTCAAAGACTACAGTGGTCATGCTGCGCCGGGACCTACTGTTTTCCGAGGAATCCGAACCTCTTAAGGCCTAGGGAACCAAACCCCGGACTACAGTGAGCAGTGCGATCTTTATGAGATCTCTGAGTAAGCGTTCTTTGCACTGCTGGGAGTCGAACCCGGATTAGCGGCGCACTAGGAGAACGCGTTACCACACTGCGCCACCGCAGGGCTGGGTTTGATGGCATTCTCAGATTAGTAGGAATGACAAATATGAAAGCTAGCGAGTTTGCATGGATGAAGATTTAAAAATTTGTGCTATATTTACTACTATTCAGGAATTGTTAGAAAATATGATGGAAGGGAAAGAAAGTGATGAGGAAATGGAAGCGGAAGAGAGAGTGTGGAACTGCCACAAAATTCTAACATCAAAACATATTTTGATGTTTTGGTAAATTTGCGAGAGATTTAAAACTTTGTCCTGAACAAAAATGATGATGAGTTATACAAAAGGACTACAGATAGAGGTGAATCCAAAGAGGAATTTGGGGGGGGTGGGGGTGTAAAATACAGTAGATCCAAATGAGCCTGCATTTAGCAAGTTTCAGAATATAGGAGGAAAATATGGATTTTGCTTGGTATAATGATTAAGCGCAATACAATTTAACTGCTTTTAGCGAACAAGTATTTTTTACCTGGATTTAACAAGCAATTTAGAAAAAAATAAGAAATCAAACTCTTTGTGAAAAGTCCGTTGCTTTACGCAGTTGGTCATTATAATCAATTTTCACCGCATTTCTATGGATTTGGGAAGGGAAATTTCTTTAATTTCCCCCGTGGACCTGCCACTGCTACAAATATTATTTCCTTAGAAAAAGGACATTAGGCATAAAAAAGCAAAACAATTACGCATCACTGATTTTTTTAATATAAATTAAAATAGGTGAGGATTAATGTATTTGAAATGGTTATAATTTTTTATTGTTAATTTTATTTTTTAAACTAAACCTCTACATAACAGCCACCTCTGAAGGATGGTCACCTTTGCACAGTCCCACAGGTGACCATTACTCGGAAGTTTTACTGCATACGGAATAGCACAGATATAGCAAAACAATTTTTTACTCTCGAATTTCGCATTATTATGAAAATATTCAAAGATTTCCAGATTTTTGTTCATTTTAGAAATAAGACTTTTATTAAGAAATACTTAAAAAGTAAACCAGATTTAGAGAGAATTCAGTTTGTTCTGACAATGCTCAGAACAGTAGCAGGAATGCATTCAGTCTTCAATACAAATCTTGAATTGCAGATAGAACATATTCCTGCTACTGTTCTGCTGTCCTGGTAAATCAAAAACTTTCATAATGGTAAATATAAAACATAGCTGCCAACTGCTACGGAAATACATGTTAACTCCATACACCCCATGTAGGCCTGTATTTGCTCCAGAAATCCCTTTTATGGTTTTATCAGAGACAAATTTAATGAAGGCAAAACAAGCAGCATATCAAGCTTTAAAGGTGCAGAAAGAATAATTATATGTACATGTACAGATTTTTTAAAAATTATGAAACTTAAAATTACTGAAATTACAATTGTCATAAATATATTTGAAGATCATTTAATTGTTGTACTACTTAATGTGTGTGTGAACTGAATACTTAAAAAAACCTCTCTGGTTCTGAAGGACAATTTTTAAGCATTTTTATGTGTTACCCAAAGTATTATACACAAGTGTAAATTTTAGTCATAATGACAATGATTTATCAATTTTCCAGTAAACTCCATAAATGTATTATGTTTGCTACAGATATATTTTTCTATGCATTTGAATATATTGGAAAAAATATATAAATACAGTTTTTTAACTTTATATTGGATAATAATATTGGAAACTTTCGTGATTTTTACAGAAAGAAAGAAAAACTATTAAACAAATAAAATTGAAGGTTTTGCAGTATAATATTTAATTAAACAAATGTTACATGAGGGAGAGAAATGCCGTTAAGTTTAATAGTAACACATAATACAAGAAAATTATGTTTATTTTACAATTATTGATGGCGTTGTGTTCAAACAATACTATTGAAAAGGTTTTTCAATGTTGGCAAGTATGTATAGAATAACACAAATGGCAATAAATATTCTCTTTTAGGATTTTAAAAATAATAGTGGTTTGAGCATATTAACTTATAAATTTTACATATTAACAATTATACAAAAGTATGATTTCTGATACATGGTTGTATCAAATTGTAGCTATATTGAAAAGTCAGTGCTCTTTTATAATACGTTAACCACTTTCGTTTTAACAAGTGTTTCATTCCTAAGTAAAAAAAAAAGAAGTTGGTTTTAAATTTAGAAAAAAAACCCTGATAATATTAAAAAACAGCGGAGAAACTGGAATCAAAGGATACAGGGCAATGCTGGGAGTTTAAGGAGGCAGTGGAATGAAGACTTGGGTAGTTATTTTTTTAATTAACACTATGGAATTAAGAAAAAAACAATGATAAAAAGTAAGAGAGAAAACCATTATTAAAAGAGCATAGGGGGCCACTATGGTTTCATAGTCCATCAATGAGGAAGGTTCCTTCGTTGGCACTTGGGAGCTCTGTGGTTATTTTAATCAAAGCTATAAAATTAGGCAAAAGAAAAAGATAATATTAAAAAAAGGTAAGAGAAAACAAGAATCAAAGTAAAAAAAATGCATGTAAACAAAAAGTCGCCAAAACGGAAATGGTTACCATATTGTAAAAGAGTGCAAAAATTCTCCTGTCTCTTAATGTTCAATTATAACTGAGTTTGAGTGCATATACAGGGTGTATGTGAATTAAGTGTCATAATCTTTGAGAAGTAATAGGTGTATCATCATGATGCGAAGACTATTTAGTTTTTGTAAATAAAACTTCATTCTGGAGATACCAAAAGTCAAAGTTTTATAACACAACTTCTGGTTTGAATAAAATTTTGGCCGGTTTCTGGAAACATCAGATACTATATTATCAACAACATGCTAAATTGACGAATCTGAAAAATTCTACTTCCGATTGTATTTTACATTGCAAGGACAGCAAAGGCCATACTGCATCAGGACCTACATTTTTCAGAGGAATCTAAACTTCTTACAGCCTAGAAAACCAACCCCTATATCATAGCGAGTAGTTAACCTTTAGCTTACGGGGCTGGAAAACAGAAATTTGTCATTCCATCCAGGGAAATATCACTTCTTCCCTTCCCCCCCCCCATATAAATCAACCTAAGTAGCACCTGAAAGTTTCGCTACATGAGATCAGGACGGAGGTGTAGCTGTGCTTAAGTACAAATAAACAATGCCAAATAATTTTAGTGGGCATATATTGTACGTTAGTGAAAGATAAGAACTTACTCATAACCCAACAGCAGATTGTTAACAAACAGTGAAGAAGAGGAAGGGAGGGGAAAAGGTTCCGTTTGTACAATAGGCCTTTATTTCATCCCTCTTTTCATTACCATCCGCGATCAAGCCATTGACTTGGGAAGAACATGAAGGGGGAGAAAACATTTCTGGGATAGGGCTTGTCCCAGCCCCGTTCTTTTGGGAGGTAAATCTGCTGGAACATAGTTGTCCCACCCGTAAGCTAAAGGTTAGTGGTGTGTTTCCTGGTTTTGTTTTTTGTTTCATTTTTTTTTTTGGGGGGGGGACACTGTTGGGAGTTGAAATCATATTAACAGCATTCTAAGCAAACATGTTATTACTGCAAGGCTATTATAGTTTTCAGGAAACAGCGTTTGAACTTTTATTATCAGTATGCTTTAACTCAAATAGATAAAAGTGCTGACTGAACAGAGAGAACGGCAGGTTGTTATGATTTAACTGAATTTCTCTCAAGGTGTAACTAGGGAGGGGTTAGTAGTGGCTTAGCTCCTCCTTTTAGAAAAACAAAATTAACAAATTAATGTGCAGAGCATTGGGGTCACTGGCATACACAGGATGATGTTGATGGGGGTTATAAGCCCCCCCATCGCGATGAAATTTTGTATATATACATATGAATGTACAATGTTCTATAAAATATGTAAAACGTATATAATGTATTAATTTAGACTTCTATATATTAGAACAAAGTATTATACTATTTTCTCATTATCAAGGTGATCAATGCTAGTAAATAAAAAATAAAAGCTACGTCCAGTAAAGACGAAAGTTACAAATATAGAATTCGCTTTATTTATAAACAGTAAATAAGATACAAAAAGTCTACTAACAATTCCTCTTAAATTACAGGACATTTTTTTCTAATTCATAAAAATAGATAAAATATCGATCGTGTTATACAGTAGAATCTGTATATAACAACACTGTTTAGGATATTTGATATCAACCTTGTCTATAACTATAAACTGCCTATAACGATATTTTTTACTGGTCTCTACAATATTGTTATAGATATATTTACACTATATAACGATAAAAAAGCATCTACTTTACCTCAAACTATTTTTAAAATAATTGTCAAACTGTGGCCACGGGATTTAGTATCCACTGAAACTGGGATTGCGGCTTATTCATGAAAGCTTTGACAGATATTCATGATTACTAATCGATCAATGCTGAATTGCGTCAAAAAAAAAAAAAA
>QLNU02015360.1:231271984-231307423 GCA_006491805.2 Dysdera silvatica
TTCTATAAATATTCGATTCCGCTAAGGTTATCGTTTTCGTCGTCAGTTGTGTCGGAATCATCAATGGAAAACTGCTTTCTTTCAACAGTGATTTTTGCAAGACCATCCATTTCCCATATAGCTGCTACTTCTTTAATTACGTGATCGATACATTTTTTCCAACCTGTAGGTCTCGCCAAAGTTAAATTCCTTTCCGTCAACTTCTTAACTTCATTTTCTTTAAAAGTTCGATTCTCGAAAGCCACACGCCCTTTAACTTGACCCCAAATGATAGGGTTGAGTTATCAGTGATATCGAGGTAAGCGGAACACCATGTTTTGCTACAAGTTTACCGTCACGGTATTGTTCGTAATTTTTACGAGTGGCCTCTACTAAAGATAAAAGCGCGGCTTTTAACATACCTTTTTCCTCAAGATGTATAATTTTTTTTCATCAGCCACTTCTGAATACCAGCCTTCCTCGTTGAATTTGAAGTTCATGTCTTCAACATATACGCTATGGTATGGTGCGTTCGTTATCCATGACAATTACGCTTTTGTGTTTTAGGTTCGGCAGTAACTTATTGGAAAACCAGTCTTCGAAATGCTCTCCGTTCTTTTCTTTATGGTAATCACCACCTTTTTTCTGGGCTTTAAAAACTTCACCAGCCTCCGGAATAAAGCCATCTTCACTTCCTCCATGAATTACAATTAAACGGGAACCTCTTCCTGACGGGGCTTCCAATCCTGTTGAAAGTCCACCCAGAAGTGCTTGTTCTGGAGTTTTTACCGTTTCATCGTGCCATACTTTTGCCTTCGTATGGCCGAAATTAACCGAAGTTTTGTCCATATAGTAAATTTGACGACCTTCAGATCGGAAACGTCGAATGTCGCGCAAATACTGGCGACGCCACTGCTGTATATCGTCGCGTTCGATCAATATTGATTGTCATTTTCTCTTGCAATATCGAAATCCCAAATCTTTCATCAAATTTCCTACTGTTCGCAGGCAAAAATTTGGTAGCTGATCGTCTTCATTTATGACGTTCAAAACTTCCTGCACGGTTGGAAGTTCATTGTTTAAAAAAAAGCTGCGGACCTTTCTTCTAATCCCTGATAAAGTAAATTCATCATATTTTTGTATTCTGGTCCGAGATCCAACACTTAATGGCCTTTTTTTTTCGGGGGTTGTAAACTTGCCATGTTCTTTAAATTCTGCTTCCATTCACAGGGAAAACTTTATGTGAAAATCTCGTTTTATATACTTAAAAGGTTTCTTTCCTATGCGTGTGTGCAAAAGCACACGTAAAATCTTGAACCTGATCACCACTTATTCAACTGGGGAAAAAAGATGTGCACATAAATAACATGTTTTACATTTCTAAAAATATCAGCTTCACCCAATTGGTAGAAAATCGTATTTTGTCACGAAAATAATGCATGCCATGCACTTTGTAGATTTATACAATTTATTTACTATGTGAAAAACCGTTTGTAAAATCTCGTTTTTGTTTAGTATTTTTTCAATGTATAAAATAGTGATCGAATTAATAATGTGTATTATGTTTCTGAAAACATCAGGTTTATTCAATAGATGGAGAAACGTCAAATATACTTTGCCACTAAAAATTTCATGCTTGCAACGTGAAATCTTTATCCCTCTTTATAATATGTATTCCTGTGTTACGTGATCTCAATAAACAAAGAAAGCCTTGTTTTAAAAGATCGATTCATGTCTTGTTTCATCATTTTACACCCATCTGAGGGTTTATTTCTAATTTTAATCTTGAAAACTTCGTTTAAAAAAATTTTAGCATCTTAGTTTATTGTTAAAAAAATTTTCCACTATTCAGTTCTTTTTTAAAGACATTGATTTTTTTTCATTCATTTTTCAAAATAAGATCATTTTTTACTCGTTGTTTAAAAATAAATTTACGGAATTCCTTCTACAATTTTTTTTTACTAAGTTCACGAAATGTACCACACCGCTTCGTCACGTTTTTTAAATAAGTTCGTCATCAACGCTATGATTGACTGCTAAATTCGAGCCATTATTTAATAATATTCAATTATCGACTCTGGAAAGAACCCTTTTGATCAAAAAAGTGCTTTTGAATGGTGAAAGACCAAGCTTAACTGTTCAGAATATTGAGACACACATTGTGAAAATCCGTTATAGAAATTGTGCTGTATAAAGCATATCATTACATGTGTAGCGAACGTTTCTACTCAGAGTTACATCTATTTGTGTTAAAATGCAGAACATGTGATTTTCAAGTAAGGTAAAAAATATATATATATATATATTATGAGAGGATGGCACCGTAACAAGAAATAGGGAAGAAATACTTAGAAGAGTTGAAGAATTCTACAAAAAACTATATGAAAGTAACAGTGGATTAAACGAAGACATTGAAATAGTCGAAGGAACAGCTCCTAAAATCTTAAAAGAAGAAGTTTCATTTGCAATAAAAAATATGAAGAAAGGAAGAGCCCCTGGTGATGATGGTATTACATTAGATATCCTAAAAGAAGCTGGAGAATATGTAGAAGACATACTTGCAAAATTCTTTACCAAATGTCTTAACAGCGGTAACATACCAAACCAATGGGATTCTGCAACAGTAATTCTTTTGCATAAAAAAGGTGATAAAGAGGATTTGAAAAATTACCGACCAATTAGCTTGTTACCTGCTATTTATAAAATCTTCACAAAAGTTCTAACACATCGCCTGCAGAAAAAATTAGATGCAGCTCAACCAAGAGAACAAGCTGGATTTCGAAGTGGATTCAGTACAGTGGACCATATTCAAGTATTAAGAGAATTAATTGAAAGAACACATGAATATGAACTTCCATTGTGTGTTGCATTTATTGACTATGAGAAGGCCTTTGACTCTATAAAAACATCAGCAGTCATCAACTCTTTAAGATCAACAGACATTGAGGATGTGTACATTGACATGGTGAAACGTGTGTATAAAAATGCAAGTGCAAAATTTCGGTTACATAAAGATACCAAAACTATCAAACTTGGCAAAGGGGTGAGGCAGGGAGATACCATTTCTCCAAAACTTTTTACTTCTGCTTTACAGATGATTTTTCAGCTGATAAATTGGAATAACAAGGGAATAAAAATAAATGGTGAATATTTAAATCATCTGCGGTTTGCTGATGACATTGTTATTTTTTCAACGGACCCATTAGAACTCCAAGACATGGTACAAGAGCTCTCAACTAGAAGTGAAGAAGTTGGACTCAAGATGAACCTACAAAAAACTAAGATCATGTTCAATAATTTTGTAGAGGAAACAAAAATACAAGTTGACAACACTGAGCTAGAAATTGCTGATTCATATATTTACCTTGGCCAGCTGATTTCAATGGATGGCAACATTATGAAAGAACTCAACAGACGTATTAAACTTGGCTGGAGTGCATTTGGAAGAAACAGTTTTATCCTGAAGGGGAAATTGCCTTTATGTCTAAAAAGAAAAGTCTTCAACCAGTGTGTATTGCCAGTCCTCTCTTATGGATCAGAGACATGGAGTCTAACAGTTGGAGCAATACGAAAGTTACAGACAACGCAAAGGAGCATGGAGAGGTGCATGCTTGGAATAACTAGGAGAGATCGAAAAAGAAACACTTGGGTGAGAGAGCAAACTAGAGTAGAGGACATCATTGTTAAAGTAAAAGGACTGAAATGGCGATGGGCTGGGCATATTGCAAGAAGAACTGATCAACGATGGACAACAGAAATTCTGAACTGGATTCCAAGAGACCACCGAAGACCTAGAAAACGTCCTCAAACTAGATGGGTGGATGAAATAAGAAAAGAGGTTGGGGTGACGTGGAAACGAATGGCCCAGGATAGACTTGTGTGGAAAGCATTTGGAGAGACCTTCATCCAGCAGTGGATAGATAATGGTTGAATATGATGATGATGATGATATATATATATATGAATACGAAAAATGATAATTGACATCTATAAATTAATGTTTAAATTTGGTAGTAATATACAATTAATATTGGTCTAGAAAATACAAGCTAAACGGTAGCGTAGCAATTTAAAACTCATGGAGGCTCAAGTAGACATGGGGGTGGGGGGCTTGAGCCCCCTGAGCCCATTCTTTTCGTACACATCACTGAAACTAAAATATGTGGGGCAAGCACACTTTCACTTCTGAAGCATACATAAAACGAACCAAAGGCATCGCTGCTGACAATTGACCTCATTCATGGGATATGGGGTGCAGAAGGGCTTGATCCCCCCAACCGTTGAAAAAATTTGATTTGCCAGATCCTGCTGGCGCATTTACTTGAAAAGTTTTATAGTTACATTTTAAAATAAGGTACTTTTTAGCTCATTACTAATTGTCAAGCAGTATCAATTATTTTTGTAGCATTTTAGTATTTTGTATATACGCTAAAATTCTCAGCAGATTTAAGAAGGAGGTAATAATTTTTCTCAGCATCTTCCCCCCCCCAGAAGTACTCGTTGATTTTTCTCAGCCTCCGCCTACAAGTACTCATATGGGCGCCGATGCCCCCATTTCATCTCTAAGAAATAATTTCGCACACCGGTATTTTGTTGTAATCCCCTTGCATGTTTCCTTTTATACATAAAAAAAAAAGCAGTTTATGCAAAGGTTTTGAAGTTGACAATTTCACCCAGGGCAAAAAACAATTCTGCTGCGAATTAAGAAATAAAAGAATATTGTGAAGAATATATTGTGTGTGGTCCTAAAAGTTACGCATCGTCGACTACTCTTGACGATTTATTTGGCGACATCTGACCTTCTGAATTCAAAATCGAGCACATCTTAAGGAAGGGATAATATATAACTGTCTTTGTCTATACGGCAATTGGAATATTGTTTTAAGGATTGCTGTCTCCATATTAAATTATTAAAATAAGTATTATATATAGATATTATACAGATAGATATAGTCTGTTCGCGGAAAATTGACCAGTGGTATCGTTAGAATCACGGGAGCTGACGTCACAAACGGGTTGGTTCATTGCAGTAGAGGGAAGGGCGTCATTTCATAACTGGTTTTTTGCGCGAAAAACCAGTTACGAAATGACGCCCTTCCCTCTACTGTAATGAATCAACCCGTTTGTGACGTCAGCTCCCTTGAATTCTAAGGGTACCATTAGTCAATTTTCGGTGAACGGACTATATATATTAAGTATGTTGCGTATCATTTAGGGCAGGGTTAAGACCTGTAGAGGTTCTAAGTACTTATAACGGTTTTTTGTGTCCCTATATACATCTAATTTAAAATACAAACAATAATCAATCCCAAGATAAAGTTTTATTCTTTGAAATGAAACAAAACTTAATATAAGGGGGGGGGGGGATAACGTTCATTTTTTGTATACTTCCACTTTATTTACGTTTGAAAAGTCTCTTCCCCCCACTTTATTCTAATTGAAAAGTCTTTAATCAGATCATCAATATAAATCATATGTAACACACCTGATTAACGCACCAGTCAGGAGTAGAAGAAAAACTACTAAAGTAGCAAACTGCTGAAAAAGTAGTAAACTACTAAAAGCAGTAGAAGGAAAAAAAACTACTAAAACGAATCAGTAGTAGTGAAAAAACAAAAAACAAACTGCGCATGCGTTTCTCTTATGAAATTAAATTACCAATTAAAGTGCATAGTATTTTACGTCACACCCATACAGAAACGAGTTTTCTGTAATTCGTCTTAAACTAACCCTCGAAGGTGTTAACAGATGCAAACAGCTTCCTCATTGGTTGGACGTCTTTGGCGAATATCACAAAAAAGTATTGACCTATCACCAAAATAAAGACCACTTTTATATCTAAAAATTGTCCCACGAATACCGCTGTGTGGTTATTATCCGAGGGTTACTGAACACCTTGTATATGTATGACAACATTCGTATTATCTCTGTCTTTTACCCTTATACTCACATAGTTTGTATACTGAAGGTTAAATAAACATGAAAAATAAAAAGGCATTTGCAATACATTTACTCATTAATATACAAAGTAAAATCAAACGTTCTCCAGTGAGATTTTTTGGCATTGTTTAACCTACATGTCAATGTCAGATCTTTATTTTGATAAGCGAAAGATTTTTTTTTTTGGTTTGGTTGATACTAAAAATGTCAAAATATTCATAGAATAAAATAAGACGCACGAGTTCGAAATTGGCAGAAGGCATGGGAAGTCAGTTTTACGTGAAATATTTTATGCGTTTTAACAAAACAATATAAAGTTTCACCGGAAGATTCCATAATAGTAGTTTATGTTTTTTGTGAACCAGCAATAACAGTTTTTTTTATGAACCAGCAATAACAGTTATGTTTTTTTTATGAACCAGCATCGAAATGCTCAACCACTCGGCACGTCTAAATAAATTTATATTAAGACAATCCCTAAATGCAGAGAATCATTATCAAATTCTTTTATTTAAAAATAGTAATGAAAACGGAAAACGCACGTATGTTATTCAAATGGCAGGACATTTTTGAACTTTAAAACAAGTTTAAAGCATCCATAGAAGTGTGTGTAATTATATTCAGGCAAATTTTACGAAAACTTGTTTTTTTCAGAGATACAAATAGAAGCCTCATGACTTCAGTTTGCAAGAAGAGAGAAACTAACGCATGTTCTTTCTTTTTAATTTGAAGCTAAATTATTAAAAAATAATTAAAATTTGTTGGTGTATATAAATGTTTCATAACGTTTCGTTAGCTAAAGCAGATTCTCAACTCAATTTAAACCGCGGACCACTTTACCACCTCTAATTGCACCTGCGGACCACTTTGAAAAATTCTTACTTCTATACCTTAATAAAAAGGGAGCCGGGTCTTTTTGAGCGGAAATGTGTTTGTAAAATCGTTCTTTGGTAAAAAAAAGGAATAATAAACGGAAAAAAAAATCTAATGATAATGCAGTCAAACCTCGTTAAGACGAACACGCTTAAAACGAATTACTTTTAATACGAACCGTTTTATGAAGTTCCGTCAGATTGTAAAATACTACAAATATGCAATCAATTTCATTTTTATATTTAATTTTAATATTTAATAATAATAATATTTTTATAAGTATTTTTTTTAATCGTTATTTCTTTTTAAATAATGACCCGTCTCGCGGACCATTTGGGACTCTTTGGCGGACCACTTAGGACTCCTTCGTGGACCACCAGTTGGGAACCACTGGCTTAGAGTGAGAAAGAGGTACTGAATGTGCAGTTGGAAGAGCGTAAAAAGATAAACTTTGATAATTTAGTAATACATATGAAATAGAGATAATAAATTAATAAAGCAAAGAATAAATAAAAAATAAAATTCCTATTTAAAATGTGAATTTTTAATCTTAAGAATAGATTATAATACCATAGTACAGATACCGTTTCGCTCATTTATTTTACAAACTCTGTAATAACCAATTCTCCATGAAGAAATGCCGTATTTATAAATGGGTACATTGGACATTTTCGCAGGGCGCCAAATTTCAAGAGGCGCAAAAGCGGCGAATTTTTTTTTTTTTAAAATTGCAATTTATTTACTGTAGAATCAGCTCTCCCCGAGAAGGCGCCCTCCACCATTATTTTCTAAATCTGAAATTCTGAAAAATTGCGTGAAACAACTTCCCCCTCCAAGGGCGGATCAAGACAGGGGCGTGCACCCTCCTGAGAATAATATATTTTCATTAAAAATGATTATTTTCAAGTAAAACTAAACTTACAAGTGAAATTTTCAAGCTTTGCGCCCTCTCTGAAATTTTATTCTGCATCCGCCCTTGCCCCTTCCCCAAATATACAAAAAAATCGCCAAATAAAATTTATTTATAGAAAAATCTTTTTTTTTTATCTTAATAATAACAATAACGTAAGTTCGTTCTGCATGCCGCTCCCCCCCCCCAAACCCCTATGGAATTTTTCTTTGCGTTTGAGGAATGAATCGAAGAAACTTTACTCATTTCTTTTAGTAAAAAATTCTCAAATAGAATCTTCCTACTTTTCACGCAATTATTCGGGACGAAGGCGGATAGATGAAATTCTTCTGTAATTCAAACCATGGTTTTCTCTCTCTCGTATTGGCTTTTTGTTTGTTTGTTTGGTTTTTTTATGGCGCAAGAGCATCTGGGCTAATACCTGCGCCAATCTCGTGGCTGGTAGAAGACAACCAGAGGTGGCTACGAAAAAAAGTCTGTGTTCATTCGGTTCACTGAATTATTAATACTATTAATGTACTATTTCTAAAATAGTGATTTTTCGTTGCATTTGAGGGGGCGGAACGACAAAATTTTATTTATTTCTGCTAGTATGGCGGGAGGGGGGACATGGGCGTAGCTATGTAGCTTCGAAGTCTAAAGAGCTAATTTTTTCTAGGGGGGGGGATTAACTCATTTTCTAGGGAGCTAAACCCTATACCTCAATGCTTAGAAGAAATTTTCTAAGAGGGTTAGCCTCTCTTAGTTACGCCAATGGAATGGAGCGCCAAAAATCGTTGTGCCCAGGGTGCATCGTACCCCAAATCCGGCCCTGCCAGAAAGCGCCTTAATTTTCCCTATTAGTGAAGATGTGGGCCATTTATTTTTTCTTAATAGCCGTGAACCGCACCTTCCAATTTCTCAAGTTATGATAGTAGCGGATTCATTTGTCAGATGCTCTTTTCGATCTCACTCCATAGATGCTCAATGGGATTGAGAAGGCCATTGCAGTATACAAATCTCTTTGCCATGCTCCTGAAATCATTCACATACAATGTGAGAGGTATGATATGGAGCGTTTTTCTGCTGGAAGTGTTTACTTTCTTTACGATGAACTATCAACATCACTGGGTAGACTTGATCAGCAACGGTGTTTAAATAAGCCAATCAGACGTTACGCAGACCAGATAACGTTAATCAGATCGACATTGCTCCGTACAAATCAGAGTACCAGACACCAGGCCTGTAGCCAGAATGAAGGGGCAACTGGGACAAGGCAAAGGACATACTGGTCACCCGAAGATTGTTATACATATAAATATCTCGATGGGGCAACATGGGCCACGCCCCTGCTGACCCCGTCTTAACTACAGGCCTGCCAGACACTTCCGTCAAATCATACCCTATGCCAGTGATAGGCAACCTTTTTGTGGCACTGTGCCAAAGTAATGGTGCAGAGTCTTTCCGTGTGCCAGTGGAACCACTCATCATATTGTACCGCGTGCCGCTCATCAAATTATGACTGTTTACGTTATCAACTATTTATTAATGTAATTTAAGTAGAACGTTTGACGTGTTTCGGATTCATTAAAAGAATTGCATTTTTTGAAAATGGTTGATTGGACTTTATGGCGCAAGGACAGCAAGATTCACTTTATGCCGAACAAAGCGTTTTCTTGAAAATGCCCTTGCATATTTGACGTACGACTTACTATAGTTTAACAATTCCAAAGGCGCAATCCTTTTGCTGCATGACACCATATTTTCTAGCTAAAGTTTTTTTTTAACATAACGTGTATCGATTTTTTGTTTTTTCATAGCAGACTTCTTTTTTTAGCAATGTTAATTATTCACAGGGGAGGACTGGGTCCTCTCGAAGGGCGCATACACCTTGGACTTTCGGAGGGCGTAAGTGCTTGTCCATTCGGAGGCGCGAGTCCTATCGCCCATGAGGGCGCACCGGCCCAGTCCGCCCCTGACTACTCATAACACTAAAACTTAGAAGGAGCAAGCGTGAGCGATAGTAGAGAAGTTGGGAAGGGAAAAAATTAAGTTTTAGATGGGAATAGAAATACAGATCTTCAAGATTCAAGAAGACAGTCAGTCTAATTGCAAATACACATTTTCCACAAATATCTGACAACGTTCCTCTTTATAGGTGTGAAAACAGAAATGGATTTTATATAAAAAATACTTTTTTGAATTTTAACGTACCATAAAGGTACTTCTGCCAGCCTGAAGACTCATGGAAATGCAAGGAGGAGTCATACTTTCGTGCTGGTATCTCCATATCCCTGCTCAACACTCGCACGTTGCAATTGAAAGTATGCTTCAACAGACCACATGACCCGTTTCTAATTCCTTACTGTCCAGTTTCTGTTTTCTTGAGCAAACTGAAAGCATGTTGCCATTTTATAACAGTCAGCACTGCTTTACGGGCAGGTCCTCTGCTTCTGTAGCCTATACGTGCCACATACTGTTCATTGAGAGACAATCTGAATTTTTCCAAGATTCAGACTGTCCTTAGTTTGACACACTGTTGTCCATCGATTGAACGGAACAAGCCTGCTCACTATCCGTTTCTCTCAAGCTTCCAGTAACCATCCACGATCAGAGGCGTAGCCGGGGGGGAGTTTTGGGGGTTGTAACGCCCCCATTGCAATGAAATTTTGTATATTTAACATAGGAATATATGAGTTGTAGCTCTGTAACCCCACCCATTAAGCCTATAACCCCCTTTATGAACTTTCTGCCTACGCCACTGTCCATGATAACAGGTTTTGCGCCGAAATCTAGTTCCTGTCTGCTGGTCCACTCTGTACACTTTGACAACTGTCGCTCTCGAACAATTCACCAATGCCCGCTAATGCCCCTACTACCACTGAGATAGCTCACAACCATTCCACATTCAAGGTATGACAGATCACATAGTTTACCCATTATTTCATGCTTAGTGCGTTTCAATGGTCTCTGCACGCGTTTGCTTTTCCGTTCTCATACAAATGCAGACGTTTTACATTAGCATTATGGGTATTACGTCAGCATAAAGCTTTTCAAGTAACGTGTATTATCTTCCGTATGAACAAAAGACATAACGTATAACGAAAAAAAAACCATGCAGAAATTGAAAACAACCCGAAGGAGCATGGTGAGGTGTATGCTTGTAATTAATAGAAGGGATTAAAAAAAAAAGAAAAAAAGAACGAAATACAGTAGAACCCCGATTATCCGAACTTCGCTTAATCGAAATTGTCTGATGAACTTATTTTTATTTTATTTTTTTAAAGTTTATACCCATTTAATGTTTTCGGCAAAAAAAAATAAATAAATAAAAATAAATAAATAAAAAAATTAATGCTTGTTTTCAAGACCAAGCTTAGGATTAACGGACCTCTGGGTGAACGAAATTGGGCAGGGTGGCCGCCGTAGGTGGCACTGTAATCCCAGATAGGGCGCTCAAACAGCGTAACCAACCGTGGAGGCTCCTGGGCAGTTTAGTGGACCGCACCCCCACAACCAATCCCTGTCTTACTTCACCACCTACAACCATTTTCCAAGAGCTGAAAACCAATGGGTTGTCAAGCTCGTATTTTTTAAAAATAATTGTTGTACAAATACAGCGGCAAATATCATCATGTGCTATGGTTTTTTTCCGCTGATCAAATTAGTTTTGATTATCGTTATAACATAGATATTAATATGGGAATAAAAACATTATTATTGCTAAGCGATATCAATGGATATCAATACAGGGGATTTAAGGCTCCTCCAAATCAAATTTATACTCCGTTATACCGGATTGTTTTTAAACCGGATTATATCAAATTACTTTTAAACTGGTTTAACCTAGATAAAAAGACACTTCAATAGTATAAATACTTTATCAAAACTGGGCTACCTTAAAAAAAATCAAGATTCACTTTTAGATGACATTGCTGTGATTGACATGTTTTAATCACTACCACATTTTTAGTACCAAAATAATATACGAGTGGACTGACTTCATGGAACCTTAAAAATATTGGTTTTAATTTTTAATCATTTTTTTTTTTCTTCATCAAAAGATATAGGTACAAACGTGATGCACAAGAACGGTAAATAATATACTGTAAATCGATAAGAATGCACGACAGACTCTGTAGAAGCCTGTGTCAAAATTAACGTATTCTTGTGTTCTTGTGAATATATATGCACTACACAATTCATTAACCGTAACCGTCCGCGTAAAAAAATAAAGTATACTCGAGCGGATACATAAAGTTTCCGCGGAGTTACAGAGATAAATAAAAAAACCAGTTCTTGCGTTGTCCATATTTACTCTTTAAGAAGTGAAATCGCATGGGGTTGATACGTCAGAGGCAACAAGGTACTTTATGTATACCTTCCGAGCAGTTTTCTTTTTGGCAATTCTAGTCAGGTAACAGTTTGTATCCGCGGTTAATTGGTTTGGAGGAAAAACGAACTTACCACAAAGTTCACTGCCATGCTCGTCTCATTCATCAACTGGAAATGGCTGGAGATGTTGTGAAGGCACCTGTTGACCATGGGTTTAGCAAGAGATTGTAAAAAGAAATAGCTTATTTGGAAAAATAGCCAGCTTTCAATGTATTGAAAATTAATAATGTCATGTCAAAGATACATAAGTATTTCTTGAAAGAAGTCTTGGAAGTCTTGACTTAAAATAAATGATATTAAGCTGCTGGCTCCAAAGTAATTTAGAGTGAGTAGCAGATTGAATCTGGAAACTTTAAAAATGATGTTTAATTAAATACAGAATCCGAAGCATGAAGGGGAATTCATGTTCATATCTTAGGGGTCGCGTTAACTTGTCTGTCCCGTCTTCACTGTTCCTATTAACCATCTGGGATTGAAACATCCAAAACCATAAACAAAATCCTCCGTTAAAAAATACCATTGTCTGAATTCAACCTTTCCATTAGTAGGAAAACAAAATAATTCTCATATGTCAAATGCCCATTTTATCTTCATTTTATTGGTGTGCTCTTCGTAGTAATTCAGAAATCTCAGACCACTATCAATATTATTTCCTTTGTCAAAGTGATTAAGCCATAAATTTAAATTTCTACTAACTCCATAGTTTCTTTTATTTTCCATCTTTCATTCATGCAATGAGAAAAAAAAAAAATGAAGATTCGAAAGATATAAAGACACCGCCAGGCAATCGGTTTCATTCAAAAACCCGTAAACGGTTTCTAAAATAGAAATCTAAAAACCGATGTCATATCGCTATTATTTAGAGGGGAAGAAAACATATAATAAAAGAAATGAGATCAATTCAAGCAATATAAAAATCTTAAAGTAGATAAATGGTTGGTTTGATTGATTGATTGTAGATGGAGGCAGAAAGAGAGAGAGAGTCCACTACGTATTGACGTGGGCTGAGCTGGTGGGTAATGGCAACAGGGGCCTTTCTCCATCTAGCCCCACTTTCCACGATGGGGGCAAGTCTGCATCCCGGACTATAAACCTGTTGACAGAGGTAGATCTCGTCTGCAGCGGTTAGATACGTCGTTTCACACATATTCTATTGAATATAGAATAAATATTGACACTATTATATCTATGAGATGAGTTAAAACGTAGTGTTTGGTTTCATACAATTGAGCAAACACTTTCAATTGTGGTAGAGGGTTTGAAAGACAACAATACGAATATTCCAATAGAGATCTACCGGGTCGGCCTTACAGTGGCGTAGTGATAACGCCTTTGTCTAACATGCCATAAATATATAGCCCGGATTAGATTCCAACGAAACAGTAAAACGGGTGACATTTTTTTGCCGCGAAAGTCATCGGTTGAAAAGTTGCTGCATATATTACAGCTAAAGGTGGGCTAACGATATACTTTTTTGATTAATAACTCCTACTGTTTCCTTTCGATCTAGGTGTTCGAGTGCTTCTTCTGCATAATACACTTTAATTTTTCTATATTGAATATGTTTCTCTATAGAACATCTATGGGCTTTCGTTCGCTGTATTCATTTTGCCAATTAAGTGAGAAGTTTTTTTTTCCTTGTAGCAAGTCCAATGTGACATGATTCCACACACTGGATTGTAATTTAAGGTATTTGTAGAATCCACAATAAGATATTTAACACATATAAGATGATAAATAAAATCATTTTAGGTTTTTAATGAGTTCCAAAAGGAAGCTTTGACGTTGTGGTCCTAAGAAAGAAATATTGACGGGTACACTATCTGGAAATGCCGATAACACTAGATTACAAAAAAATAAATAAATAAATAAAATAAAATAAAATAAAAAAAATAAAAAAAAAAGGAAAAAAATCTGGGGATATCTTTGTATTCAATACTCGTTTATATTTTATTTAAACATGCTGATTACATATATGCAAACCATTTGACTTAATCACCCGTCTGTCTTTAAATATACATGATCTAAAATAATGCCATTTTTATTAATCTAAGACATACAATTTACAAACAAAAGTTTTACTTTAGCACTTATTGCTGCATGGAGTACTAGTTAACGTGGATTTAGATAACTACTTAGTACAAATGTGTCATATCACACATGTGCAAAAATCCAGTTTAAGGTTAAAAACACATATACAATAAGAAAATAGAACTTGTTAATTAAAGTGTGTTTGGTTTAAATTTCTTGGCTGTTGATTTGTGTTTCTGCTGAGCATTTGGCATATTGCGCTGAAGCGTCCAGCAGTAGTCAGCCCACATCGCAGCACTCCATCGACCCTGATAGCTTGACTCCATCACCGCGATGTACTGGTGGAAGAGTTTACCACGTTCGTCGTTGACCAAGCCTAGGTTCTTGGAGAAGAAGTATATATGTGAGTCAAGGAGGTGAATTTGCTGCGACATGTTGCAACCCAGATGTCTCTACGCACCAATGTACTTCTCTGCAATATTCACATAGTCTGGAGATTTCTTATTTCCGAGGAAATTGCATACGACTGACTTGAATGCCACCCACGCATCTCTTTTAGTACTTCCAGGAGTGTCTTAGAAGTGTTTGTCAGCTATGAGTTTATTTGTAGACCTATAAATAAACCTTCTTTAACTTTCGCATAACTCAACTCTGGAAACTTGTTGCATAGGTACCGAGAAGCATCGGCGTGCTTATCCAGGGCCTTCACAAAAAGTTTCATTAGTCCTTATTTTACATGGAGTGGTGGCATGAGAACTTTGTCACGTTCAGCCAATAGTACTCGAAGGACGTTTTTGTTTCCTGGCTGCATTCTATCTCTGGGTGGCCAATTCTTCTTTATGTAGTGTTGCTTCCTATCTCTGCTGTCTCACTCGCATATGAATCAGCAGTACTTGGTATAGCCTGTTTGCATTCTCATGAGAATAGTGGCTACTTTTAAATCACCACATATATGCCAGTTATGCTCTTGCCAGCGTATTTTTTCAAAAAGTAGCGACATGGTTTGTACGTCTATTCCATGTGGGCAGAATATCCAACTGGTACCGAAGCATAACTATTTCCGTCGTGCAATAATAATACTGCCCTCAAAGTAGTCTTTGACGAAATAATAAACGGTCGCCATGCTTCAACTCTGTGTCCGACCCCGAGACATGACATAAGACGATTAACGTCAGTGCAGTAGCAAATACTTTTACTCATTGCAAAGAACCGCACAAGACTTTTATGTCTATGCCGGAAGTTTGCAATCGCTGTACCAGGTGCAAGCAAATTAAATTCTTTAAGACCTGAGCCGAGCAGTTCAGCTTGGGCTTTTGTCAATGCCAGCTCCCGTACGAGGTTGCCAAGTTCAAGGTAAGTTACCAAATGAATCTCTTCTCCTGGCTGATAGCCAGTGTCTGAATTATTGGTAGAAGATGAAAGGGAACTTTCTTCTTGCATTTCTTCGTCAACTATATATTCTGCAGGTGCTGTTGGTATTAGTATTGGACAATTGACGGGATAATGTGAAATTGGTTTAGAAACTGATTGAACTTCTGCATATTTCATAGACGAACAAGTTTTGTAGGAGAGTCCGGTGATTTCTTACAAACAAAAATAAAAATATGTAGTGTGGTTACTTAGCTCATGGCAAACGATAGGAAATCCGAATGCCGTGTGATTGTTCTTTCTCGTCTTCCTGATCCAACCGCGTAAGTTGCATGCGCACCATGGGAGCCCATGTGGGGGGCAGACGAGGGCTCAAGTCCCCCGTTTAAAAATTTGATTTGCCTAATTCTGCTATGCATTTACTTTCAAAAGTTTTACAAGTACATTTTAAAATAAGGTACTTTTTAGCTCATTACTAATTGTCAAACGGTATCAATTATTTTTGTAGCATTTTAGTATCTTGTACATTCACTAAAATGTTTGGCAGCCTTGAGAAAAAAGGTAAATTTTTCAGCCCCACCCCCAAAAAGTACTCATATGGAAGCCCATGATGCACACATCAAACAGACGAAATGTGGAGCCCACGACTTAACACTATCCGCCTTGTAATCAAAGTATAATTCATATGCTTTCTTTAAAAACGACTTAAAGTCTTCTGATTGGATTGTTTATTACAAAACCGCCCGCGTAACAAAACAGATCCGGAGGATTTGCGCAACCTCTGAACGCCATAGTATCCACAGCCATTGACGAAACAAAATAAAACAAGCTGAAATAAAGTTATACGAAAATAAAATACAGATACGAAATTACGATACGAAAATAAAAAGCGGAATGTGAACCTTGAGTAATGCGATGGCGAAATAAAATCTACTTGCAATGTTATTTTACCTGTAACATTTGTAGTAGGTTTGGATTTTCGTTTTGATTAACATCTAACCGGGAACAAACGGAATTAACGGCCCTGGGCGAAACAGATTTTAGCGGCCCTCAAAAATGTTTTAACGTAACACAACGATTTAAAAAAAAAAAAACTGACTGACTGACCGAGGTTTAGCATTACAAAATAAAGTTCTTCACTGGTTTAAACACCAAAGGTAAAGAGAAGATAATAAAGTCAAATTAAAATTTGGCATTTCTAAACAAACTTAGCCAGGGATATATCAATCACTTGGTTTTTCTTGCTTAACTTCGAAGTTATGGATAAATGAGAGTTTTTTGTAGGTCTACTGCAGCATTATAAACAAAAAGAAAATCCAGTACAATGTAATTATAAATTTCTACTTCTCAGAAATTTTCAATAAGTACTTTATTTGTTTTGTCGGAAATCGGGCGTCTCTGTAGTGGCTATAAGGCCACCACAATAAACAAGATAACATGTATAGTCTACTGATGCTAACGCATTTGACTAATAACGTGTATATTTATTTTGACCACCATTTAGAAGTTTCATCAACGTCATGGGAAATATAACGTCACACACAAAAGGTCAATTGATGAAATACTCTGGGAAGGTATATAAAGGCCGCTAAAAACTTATTTCTTGATGCTGGTACTGCATTTTTTTAGCGGCCCTGGGCGGCCGCCCAGCTCGCACCCCCACTAAGCGTGGCTCTGGGAATATATCTTCCAACATCGCTTTATATCATGTAATCTAGGTCATACCACATCAGTATAGGAATGGACAAGCTGTGTTATCTAGTTTGTACGATGTGAACTTCTTTCAGAGAAAGCGAATATACCCATACACAAAAAAAAAGTAAGTATTGCGTCTAAAAAAAAATTTATATTTTACAATATTTTCAAACACTGACGTGATAGAGCAAAACGGTTTGCAGTTTTGAAATTAGCATCAAAAACTGCTCTACAAAAATTATACATCATGTGTGATATCTAAAACTTGTTTACTAGTGTAACCTCTATGGAAAATATACATTTGTTTCTATCAATTGTTGAAAAGGGGGTTTGGAAACTCTATTCCTTTAAACCTGCCACCGAATTCAATGTAACCGTTCTTAAATATTGTAAATTATTTTTTTTCCATGATAATTTTGAAATTATCAATTAAGAACATGGCATTGATGATTATTATTTTTTATTGATAAATAAATGAAAGGAGCTTGATCATTGAAAAATTAAAAGAAATAATAATATATAATACTTTTTCGTAATAATTTATAGATAGTATTTAATACATTCAAAGCCTAAAAAGAGGAGCCAAACCCGCCACACAATTCACTAAAACGCCAAATCCTAGAACCGATGGACAATTTGGAAACCTGATGTCTCTATAAAACTTTATTCCTAATTTTATGTAATGCATCAAATGTATTTTTCAACGTATAATCTTTTGTAGCATCAGGGCCGTAACCAGGGGCAGCTCGAGGTTGATTTTGAACCCGGGCGGCCTAGCGTTGATTGATTTTGGCGCCCCTCCGGCGAAAACAGGAGATTTTCACAGATGCACAGTGAGCCATATACCCTATAAAAGTGGCCAAAAGTCTCTGAAAGAATTTCTCTAAAGATGTCTCTAAAAATTTCTCTAAACTTGTTGCTTTTTTAAAGAGATTTTCTATTATTGGGTCACTTAAAAAATTAAACTTGACTTCAGTTAGACGCCACTCATCCAAATTGGACTCCGGACGTCCCCTGTCTCTTAAGACGACCCTGGTCGTAACCATACTGGGGCTAAGGAGGCTGACCCCCCACCCACCCACCTGGAAAATATTTTTTTGACGTTTTTATGTTTTCTCAAAATAAATTATTACAAAATTTTGTTTGTAATTTTTAAGTTTATTTGAACACGACAGTGGAAATCGTTCTTTAACGTTAAAAATATATTCAAAACAGACTTTCATAATGGATCTTGCGTATATAATGTTTTTAACGAAAGTTTAAATCTCTATACAGTCTACAGTAAGAGAAAGAGAGAAACTCTCTCTGAAATTATAAAGTTTAATGCACTTCTACACAAGTTTTCAAAGAAATATTTCCAGGGCTCGACAAATCGCGGCGAACCGTCCTCGCTCGCTTCACTAAGAAAACATAGTAGGAAAATATTTCCTACTCGTCAACTGTAAAAATATTGGCGCCAATGGCGACCGGATTCATCGGGTCCTGAATATTTATGTTAAAAAGTTTACTCTTTAATATTAAATAGATTAATTTGATTTCATTGCTAAAAATTCCTTGTTCGCATAGACCATTTCGAACATTAATTACATATTCCATATGTATTGTTATGTGTCTTTCATGTTTTGTCGGAGTGTTCAGTATTAAAAATTAATTAATTTCATTAAAACATTTTATGCTTATATTGCAGATGATAGATTACTATCAGAGAAGAGAATGATTTCTCGGCGCCTAGTGGGATCCGAACCCACAAACTCTTGATAATCAGTCAAGTGCACTTACCAATTGAGCTACAGCTGACGATCGAACTTCCCTCTGCGAACGAATATAAAGCTTCACTACGGACAAATTCGCATTTAATGGGGCAGTGCTTGGACTGCTTTTTAAACTAAAGAGCCGAGTCACAGAAGACGAACGTTTTATAGGCAAGACTAGCACTGATATTTTATTGAAGTCAACAATTCTCATCATAGACGATGATGTTCGGCTTCTTTAACTCGTCCCTTTGGTTTAAAAAAGCAGTCCAAGCACTGCCTCATTAAATCCGAACTTATCTCGCTCGCAGAGTGAAGTTCGATCGTCACCTCTAGCTCAATTGATAAGATCACTTGGCTCATCATAGCCGATGATGTTCGGCTTCTTTAACTCGTCCCTTTGGTTTAAAAAGCAGTCCAAGCACTGCCTCACTAAATTCGAACTTGTCTGTAATGAAGCTTCATATTCTCTCGCAGAGGAAGTTCAATCGTCACTTGTAGATCAATTGGTAAGAGCACTTTACTTGTGATCAAAAGATTGTGGGTTCGTCTCCTATCAGGTGCCGAGAAATCATTCTTTTCTTTGCTAGTAATTTATCATCTAATATTATTATATCATCGGCTACGATGGAAATTGTTGACTTTAATACATATTGCAGATATTTAATGTATTATATTCTTTTTAAACACTAATAAAATATATCAAAACATGAACAAATTCTAAGTCCCTCCTGTAGCATTCGGGGGGCCCCTGTAACTTTCCGAACCCCCCCTTGCAAAGAGCTTCAAGCTTAGGCTATGCTTAGCGTATACGCACAAGTAGTAGAAACAACACACACTCGTATGTTAATCCAATGTAATATATTTCCACATTTTGCATAAGCCACAAAATGTTATGTCTATTACGTTAACAGTCTGTCAAAATCAACTATAATTTGTACCCTGGAATAATGTATAAGTAATGTCATAAATAAATAATTTTAGAGCGTGGTCACATGAAAATCGTTGTTGAATATACGAATAAACGATTTAAATGTTTACAAATTACTTGTATAGCTTATAGAAAATTCGCGTTATTACTATCGAGTTACTTAAACTCTACCCGAATACATATTTTAGGATATTTAATATATAACACTGATTTCTCACGCGATTGTCAACTGAGGGCGCAACATTCGCTTTAAATCCATTTATTCCAAATGAAAAGCAATTAAACCTTTTTGAGGTCTTTAAAAAGGGATTTTAACTTCCACGCTAAACTTCATTTTAAAAAAATGAGCACTTCACAGTCGCAGCTACATTAAAAATTATCCCTATCGAAGTAAGAAAAGTCTTCATTATTAGAATTTGCCCATTTTTTTACATGCTGCAGTGAAAAGAAGGGGAAACACACACGCTTTCAGTTATTCTGTTGATTTTTATTAAAGTTAGCAAGCTGGAAAATGTCTGACTTCTTTATTGTTTGACCTTAATACGTATTATCGAGATAAATTCAAGAGTGTGAAGCCACGCACGAAATGCATTACTGAAGCAGTAAAGACAATTTTTAGACTGTGATATGTTCAGTATAATTTCAAATTTGTTTTAATTGATGTTTCGAACACGAGTTTTTCGTAAAAAAAATTCTTGATTACGTTAAAATCTGAAACAAAAAGAAGTTAATTACATTTTAAGAAATAAAACATTTTCTGTTATGTTATTTATTAACTGATAATACATAGGTAAAGGTAGAAGATTTTCATAAATATATGTTAACAAAATAGGCATTTGAGGGTCAGATGATTCTTACCTCTTTACAAAATTTTAAACCCATTTCCAAACTTTGCATTAGGCTCACAATAGTGTCAGTAAAAGGTTCTCTTAAATACTAGAAGATTACTATTGGAATACTCTGCTCTTGTGTCGAGATCTTAATATGTTCCCAGAAATGGAACATGATCTAAACAACCCATGAAACACTTAAAGTGCTCTCATAGTTGGGAAATAAGTAGGAACTAATGAATTGGTAACCCAAAAGAATCCTGCTGCAATTGCCAGTGTGGCAATTTTGAAGGAAATTGGCAATCAGGTTATGATAACACAAAGAAGTAGATTTTGACTCAGATTCTCTTAACAAAGAATTTAAAGATGATGGTTATTTTGGCGAGGACCATAACGATGATGGTTTGGGTTCAGACGAAATAGAAATTATTTTACTGCCATGTCATGAGCCATAAGCGTCATTTATTTATTTATTTATTTATTTATTTATTTATTGTTTTAATTTTTGTCGATGGCGTGAATAAACCTTAGAGATAATTCAATCATGCCAAAGCTTGTTTTGATGATCTAGTAGCGAGCGTAAGATTATTATTGTTTTAGTTAGGATTGTATAAGTGGTGTGCACTGATTTATAATGACCTGATTTTAAAATTTTGAACTGGAAGTTTTCAATCGTATGAGTTGTCATATAAACTACTAAATTGTCAGAAAAACTGAAGTGTGTTATCGAACTAATACTAATATGTTATCTAACTAACACTGACATTAAGGCTTAAATTGGGCAGGAGCCCAGCGGAGCCTGGCTCCGGTACTTCTTCATTTTTGGCGATTATTTAAATATTAGCCGGAGCCCCTCCAGGGTCATGAATTGCCAAAGAGGACATGGAAAAGTAATGAATTTGTGATTAAGGTCAAGCATTTTGTTGTCCAGAAAAATGGACATAAACAATTGATATGATTTATCGATTCTTTTGCAGCCATTCGATTTTTTAATCGATTTATCATAATATTAGGGCTCCTGCACTTTTTTTTTGTTAGAAATTAAGCCCTGACTGACAGTGGCGTAGCTAGATATTTTGCCGCCCGGGGCGAGTGACTGTCACTGCCGCCTCCCCAATGGGGTAACAAAACAAATTTTGTTTTTTAAAGGCTAATTGCCGCCCCCGAATTGTGACCCCTGGGGCGACCGCCCCCTTGCCCCCTTAGCTACGCTACTGCTGACTGACATGTTGTCGAGCTAATACTTATAAGTTGTCGAACTAATACTTACAAGTTGTCGAACTAATGCTGATACACGTTTTCTGACAACTCTCAATACGCTTTCGCTAACAGCAATGACTGACTTGAGCATACGCTATACTTTGTACAATATTTTACTAGAACCCATAATTATATTATACAAAAATTAATATTTAAATGTATAAAGAAGATATATGTTTAACAAATGTAATATTTTGATTCCATGCGTAAAATATGATTGTGTATATGGAAGAGAAAAGTTAGACTTTTCATTAAAAGCAAATAAAATGAGATAACTTGAGAGAATGATGGAAATTTTGCATTTCTCAACGAAGTCACTTACGTTTCCTCTATATTTTATATGGTAAATGAATTAATATTTTTATAGCCTTTATAAATATACATATATATAAATTTATAAAAGCTGCAAAAATATTAATGTTTGTAGCTATTATTCAACTGAAGTTTTTTTTGTTTTTTTTCTATTCTTTCACTTATGAGGTATAAAATAAATGATCTCTTCAAACCAAAGACCTAAAAATAAAAATACAGCAACGGGGGTTATAATATGAAACGTGTATAATGACTTCATCATTGTCAAATATTTTCAATCTAATCTATGCTAGACATCTCCAATTCTCCTCCACACACCTATCATATGCCATTCTCTAAATTATTCCAATTCATTCCATTCATCTAACATCTATCTACCTATTTTCTAACATCTATCTTGTATAAGATTCCTTAACCTTCACCCAATTCTCTTTAATTTTCTCATTGTTTTATTCGTTAAGCGATGTGCCTGCTCCACCTGAAAGGACTAACAAACCGCATTAATTCAAAACCTGCCTTTTCGAACACAATACTAGTCCCCCATTCAAAATCGATTTCCGTCATCTAATTGCTCTCTTCCTTTCTCTGAAATTTTATTTCTATTTTAATAGTGAAAATTTTCTTTTTGCGCTTTATTTTATGATTTTTTAATTCAACATTCGACTACATGACTACGTAAAAAGGTTTTCACTTATATGAAAAATGCTAAGCATTTCTTTAAAAGCCATTTAAGTTAAGACATTCCACCCTGAAATTCAAAATGGCTCTATTTCGACAGTAAGATGAGTATTACAAGAACATTAAGAGATCATCAACGCAGAAACCTTTGAAGATTTATAATCTTCAATTATAACTGCGATATTGATTTGTAATTTAGCATAATGCTGAATGCACTTCAGTCTTACGAAATCGATCAAAGGAATATGTAAATTTTTGATATGAATATGTGTTAAAAGGAATATTAAATATATAAGTATGCTTTTACCATTCCTTTCGCAACTCGATTTATATATTCGTACAACTAGTACACCTTATAAATATCAGAAAGAGTTCGGCAAGACAACCTCAATAACATGATGATTGAATTAAATTAATTTGACATTAAAAACCCACACAGCACATCTGGTCGCACAGATGTCCCAGAGACGTCGCAACGTCCCATTCTCGTCACGTCTTCATGTGCTGTGAAAAGAATGTCCCAGAGATGTCGCAATGATACGTAGATGACAGCATACACTATCGCTTTAAAAGACTCCATCTTGAAAGGATAGAGAATCTTCTTTGCGCATGCGCGAGACCCACAGGCCTGAACCAACTATACGAGTGTTGCGTCCAACCTCGTATGTTGTCGCTTTTGTACAGTTTGTTCTTTACATTCAAAACCAAGATTACTTTATTTAAAGTTCATATAAGTATAAACTACAAAATTTAGCTGACGAATTTGATGTCTTTCATATACGTACACGTTTGCATTTTGACGCAATAGGCTAGGTTTACTTCTTATTTTAAGGACATTATTGTGAAGATTTCTGGATCGATAGCATGTTTTTATAATTTTTATATTTTCTTATGCAGAATTTAAAAGGCCCAAACGGGAGTGGGGTATGGTAGCTTGCTGCATTGAGAAAATTCCCCTTGTCGTGATTCAAACAATTCTATTGTTCAAAACTGGGAACTCGGAAGCAATGGTAGCAAGCGGCCGTCTTACTTCAGTACAAATTAGTACCACTCTCAATACCTAATTTTTCTAGGGAATATACATCGGTTGCACGACTTATCAATCAATCATATTTATTTTTATTTGTGTGTACAATGCCTCTCGAAATACTGCGCACTTAATTGCTTTAATTTTTTTTTAAATATTAAATTACTTGTCTATGATACGACATGAACTTTTCTATTCAAGCTTACTTTTTAAATATCTCGGAAACTAAGTGCTAAATTGAAAAATAGTTACTACAAAGTTATTTGTTAATTTACGAGGAATAAGAATAAACAATATAGGTTTCCTTTTTAAAAAAAGGCTTGACCTTCAAATGACCTTGAAAACGATGCACCCTCTCCTCCCACAAGTAAGTTATAGATAATGAAAAACACTTTCCTCCTTTGAACCAAACAACTTTTGTTTTAAACATTTTTTGTAAAACGCTTTGTTTTTTTTCTGTATATTTTACATTATTAACTTTAGTAGTCCACCCTATGTATTAGGGTGGAGTGAAACAAGTGAATTTTTAATTTATTTTTTTTATTTTAAAATCCAATACCGCGGAAAATACCTCGGAAAAAATATCTTATACACTACATAGTTAAAATTAAACAATAGAAATCAACGTTTATTGGCGTAGTGATACCAACGCCGATGGTATGGCGTGATTAGATGGTGAAACGTTCGAAAGAAAATAAATATTTCTGCCTTCGGTGGGACCTGAACCCACGACCTTCCACTTGCCGGGCGGAGGCTCTACCCACTGAGCTACGAAGGACAATATATAATCTCTTTACGAACGTATATAAAGACTTTACTGTTGCCGGTTATTTCGCAGAATGGTGTAGTACATGGACTACTATTTAAACCAAATTACGAGATTTGGGCAAATTATTGTCATGTCCGGGTCACCAGTTGAGAGGGGGTCGCCAATTGAAGAAAGAGGCGTTGATGAAGGAGTCTGGTAGTGAAGAGGACGGCTTCCTTCTCAATGGCCGGTATAATAATGTAATCAAATATAATCACTGCTATCATTTGTGTTTTTAATAATTTTTATTCACACTCAAAAGAAAACAAACTTCAAAATTAAAAAAGGTAAAAAATTAAGCATTAGAAATAACAACGCTGACCGACTGACATTTTTATAATGATAAAAAATGGAAAACTAGAAAAAGAAATATTTTCACGCGACAATCTCGAGCTTTATATCACGCGAACATCAAAGTATAATTATTTCTATATTTATATTTATTCGCCTGATTCGCGACATGACCCTCCCGCCCCTATCAGCATAGAGACTGAAAGAATCACTCGAATACAAGAGTTAAATTAAACAACAATTAAAGTTAGACAAAGAGTTAACAAACAAAGTGTTAAAGTTAAGGTAGTACAAATCTTACAGTACGTTCATATTTTGTAGTATAAGAGTCGCGTTTAACGGAGTTTGGAGTTTGTACATTAACATTATGGTCAGTATTGGCATTTTTCTCATCAGATTCAGATAGAATTTCTGTGTTAAAAGAATAAGCTGGCTTCAGTCTGCCAATGCTGATATTGACTTCTTTTCCATTGATGCTAAGTTTATAGTACTTGGGTGTCTTCGATATAACTTGATAAGGCCCAGAGTCTGGTTGTTGTAACGGGCGCCTTATCACATCCTGTCTAACAAAGACATGACTTGCCGAAGGCAAATCTTTGTGAATAAGCACAGTGGAGGTTGAAGATCGAGATTTTGGTACCGGTTGTAGTTTACATACTTGGTTTCGTAGTTCAGAAAGAAAATCCATGTATGGTGGTATCTTGGGCGAATTCTGGAAAAATTCTCCGAGTAGCGAAGTGTAAATCCGTAGACAAGTTCGGCAACAGACGGTTGTAAACCTTTTCTAAAAGAAGATCTGATTCCTAAAAAAACGAATGGTAGAGTTTCCGTCCATTTGTTAGTAGAATAGCATTTAATTGCGGTTTTAAGTTGGCGATGAAATCGCTCAACCAATCCATTTACTGCAGGCTGGTACGCTGTGGTTCTGGTTTTGTTTATTCCTAGGAAACGGGCTAGAGCACGAAATGAGTTGCTTTCAAATTGCCTGCCATGATCTGTTATAATTTTTTCTGGGATTCCGAATCTTGCTATCCATCCAGAGACAAAGGTAGGTGCGATGGTTTCTGCAGTTTCATCTGGTATAGGAAAGGTTTCTAGCCATCTGCAGTAGTGGTCTATGCATGTTAAAATATATATTAATATCCTATAGATGGGGGCAGTGGTCCAATTATGTTGATATTAATTTCAGCACAATGATTAGCGGGTAAAGAGTAAGCTCCAATCGGAAATTTGGTATGTCTGTGTATTTTTGATCATTGGCAACTTTGGCATTCTTTAACCTATTTGGTGATATCACTTTTTAAAGAGTTACGAACAAATTTTGCTTTAATGAAGTTAATTGTAGCTCTTCTGCCCGAGCCTGATAGTCCGTAAAGAGTTAAGAAAACTTGTTTTCTGAATGATTGTGGAACATAGGGTCGAACAACTCCTCTTGATGTGTCGCATAATATATTGGTGTCGGAGGATTAAAAAAATCAATGGCTTAAGTTGAAGGTTAGTGTCAAACTTAAATAATATTTTAAGTTCACCATCGCTTTCTTGTGCTAATGCCATTGCTTTTTAATAGATATTCCCATTAAGTTCAGTCGCTGAAATACGAGAAAGAGGATCTGCTACACAGTTAGAATCTCCTGAAACGTGTCTAATATCAATTGTGAATTGGCTTAATATATTCGAGATGCCCTTGTTGACGTGTGGAGCATTTATCGCTGTTTTGACTCATAGCAAATGTTAAAGGTTTATGGTCGGTAAATAAACAGAAATTCCTTGCTTCTAGCAAGTGTTTAAAATACTGGACGCTTGAATAGACGGCTAAAAGTTCTCGGTCATATGTGCTGTATTTACGTTCAGCTTCATTGAGCTTACGTGAAAAGAAAGCGAGTGGCTGAATGATGCCGTTTTGGCTTTGGTGCAGAACTGCGCCAATCGCAGTGCTTGAAGCGTCAACCATAAGTGATAGGAGTGCCTCGTTTATAGGGCATGCTAGGGTTGCCGCATTGGCGACCATTTCTTTACAACAAATAAAAACATTCGTGTTTTCATCATCCCAAATTATAGCGGTGTCATCTTTCTTTTTCTTTATTTTAAGCAATTCGTGTAATGGAGCTTAAATATATGTGGAATGATGGAAAAAACTATGATAAAAAATTTAATCATTGCCAAAAAAACGACGTAATTCTTCAATAGTTTTTGGTTTCAGATAATTTGATAATGCTTCAATTCTTTCCGGCAGAGGAGAGATTCCATTGGCGGAAAGTAAGGTGCTTGAAGTTTGGTGCCGATCGTACGTCGGCCAAGAGGTTAAAGCTGTATTTAAAGTTTCGGGCTTTATATTTCATGTTGTTTTCAGGCTCAGACGGGCCCAAGCTCATCAGACGGATACAACTGAAGTTGCAAACTGACTTTCTATATCGAAATTCTCCAAGGAATACAACTATATGATTCGTTTTCGAGGACTGTAGAAATACGTGTACATGAAAATTCAAAGGAAATTTAAAATTGTAGTTTTTTCAAATTTAAATCGTATGTCAAGGGGTTAAAGTTATTTAAAGTTTCGGGCTCGCGCGGGCTAGGGCCTCGAAAAGTGAGCCCGAACTCACCTTTAGTTAATCTGATGACGTAGCATTACGCAAAATAAATAACAAATAGAAAAAACGTTTAAAAGCGTATTTGAAATTTTATTCGATAAATTTCACCGCGTTTCGGACGGATTTTGTCCGTCCCTCATCAGGAGTCAGCAATACACGTCCTGACAGAAGTGTATTCCTGACGAGGGAGGGCCAAAGTCAGTGCGAAACGCGTTGAAATTTGTCGAATAAAATTTCTACTACGCTTTTAAACGCTGTTTTTTCTATTTGTTATTTCTTATCTCTAGTGCCTACATGTTAGCCAATTCTCTTCCTCGATAAGTTATATTCTATCGCGTTTACTAATCGTTAATTATTAATCAAGTAATTGAATTTTCATTACAATGAAACAAGCGTGTCCTTTTAGTAATAGGATTCATGTAATAGAAATCATGTAATAGAATAAATGAAGATTATTATAAAGTAACGTACATTCCTATGATAAAAAATTTATATTACCATACAAAATCCATGCTACCGCATCAATTTAACGTTAGAAGATAAAGAAAAGATTTAATTTATGATTTTTCTTTCCCTCAAAATTTTAGAATATATAAAACATATTTTTAAAGGCTCTGCCTCTGTTATTATGAACAATTTGTAGCAGATAACATAATTCTCTATGTCTACATTTTTCAAAATGAAAATGCGATATTCTTCTTAACATTTTTGAAATAAAAAGTTCAGAAAATTGCGTTGTATTTTTGTAGAATTTTATAGAATAACCCAACTACAAATTTTAATATATTTTGTCGAAAAGCGGAAAAGCTTAAAAACACATTATCTAAACCCATTATAGCTATCCCTCGAAATTTAGGTCAAAGCACGGAGCTCAGAATAATGTATTATACACTAAGCTTTCCCTTAAAATTCCATTTATTCCAGCGTTTTCCAAAAAGCTTCTGTCAACAACGGCAGTGCCTTACACGGTTGGATAAATTGGAGTTATCTTTAATGTTCACCGCTTTTATTGGCCATTAAAAAATAATAGTTAGTACAATGGGATTCACAATACTGTGCTTTAGGAATTACATTTTGTTTTAATAATTTCTAAATGTATATTTTTAAAATTAAGCAATGAAATATGACAATTCGCAGTAGCGTTTAAATATTTGTCACCAATTTTTGTGCCATTTGTTTTGTTGTTCATTATAATTTTTTACGTTTTCGTCAGTAAGCTTAGGAAAGCTTATTTACATAGCAAAGAGAACGAAAAGCTTGATTATCTACTGAATAAGCACATATCCAACATTGGACACCGTTTTGTTTATAATTCACTAGAGCAGGGCTCCTGAGCTGGGGAGGAGCGCCAACAGAAATATATGCAGGTGGGGTGCATCCAGGAAAACTTCCTATTGAGTACTGTTGTTGGACTATAGTTTCTTGTGGGCTCAATATTTTTTTCCCTTTGTTTCATAAGCCAAGGGGGTGCAAGTGCACCCCATGCACCCCCTTGGGGCGTCCATGGGGGAGGGGGATATTTCACGGTTGCCAGAGGGAAGTTGCCGACTCAAATTGATAAACTAAATCAACGATGATCTGTCTATCTAAAAAAAAACTTAGGAGGAGGTGATAACATCCCGAGATATATGGTGAAAAAAGTTCGGAACTCCTGTCCTAGAGAGAATATAAATTTAAAACGAACAAAGAGAATGCGTGATTTTTATTTATAAAGATGTTAAATTCTCTTTTAGGGAGAGTTCAAGTATTAGGCAAGGGATATTTTGGCCTTTTCAACCCCCAACCCCCCGGTAAGCAAAGCAAAAATTAACATTAGCTAACATAGGAAAATAAGCACAACGGCAACTCCCACCTACTAAAAGTCCTTACGTAAAACTTGAACTCCCCCTCTCTCCCTTAGTAGTTCGGTATGTTTTTCATATATTTTATTAGCATATTCTTCTTATATTCGATATTCATTCATCGATGATGCATCGATATTAACCATTTGGGCGTTCAAGTATTACGTAAGCATCTGTGGGGGGTTGCTGCCGTGCTTATTTCCTATGTTAGCCAATGTTAATTTTTACTTACCGGGGGGAGGTTGAAATGGCCAAAATATTGCTTACATTACACTTAAACGCTCCCTTAATGTCATTGGAAGAATACGTAGATAAACTTAATAAATGTGAGAACGAGCAAGTTTACTTTGAGATGTAAAAAAAACCCTTACACATTTGCGATGTGTAAGAATGATCGAGCCAGTTTCTTTTACGAAATATTGTAGGTCTGAGACATTGAGTTCACAAGAGAAATACAGAAATTTAAAATAGCTACTAGAAATGCAAAATATTACAATTGGGAATAACTTGCTAAATAGAAATTACGTGTACAAGGAGGCAAATAGGGATTTAAAATATTATTATAGATAGGAAGTCTTTAAAGAAATTGAAGTGGTATACTTTTGGGAGGTCTGATCAACGATGGATAACAGAAATTCTTGTCTTGCACTATTGCTCCCAATGTCATTGCAATTATGCTCAAAGTATAAGGAAAAACTAAGGTAATACCTCGCCTCAGGCAGAAATATTATTTGGACCCCTCTTTGCAGAAGTATTATTTGGACGCCCCTCTGCAGCATATCCTAAGCTTAAGTTTAGTAAAGGAAAGCACTCCCACTGTTTAGTTTCTAGGTATCTACCCTTTTAGCACGTGATTTAATCCGCCACTATCAAACTATAGAGTAGAAGTTTATTACTAGAGATTGCAAGGAGAAAAAAAAAGGCATATATAAGAATACAAGAAAGTGACTTGAAGTTCTTTGCTTGTAATAGTGCACATAGAATTTTACCTAAGAAACAATAGTGGTTTAAGCAAAAAGTTCCACTGCGCAAATATTGTTGAAAACTTTTCAAAATTTAGAAATCGTCAACACCAGACGATATGGAAGCAGTCCACCTTTTCCACACTTGCACTTTTTTTCCCCTAAGCAAGGTTTCAACATTATTAACTAACATCATATTGTATCCACTCTGGATGGAGTTCAAAGTTTTTATCATCAAAGTCTCTTCGAGTTTCCTTTTTCCACCCAACCCCGCAATTTAATTTTCAAAGTTTATTCAAGTTTCTTCCATTATGAAAATATCTTGATGGTGTTCAGAGCCGTTTTTGGTGGGGTGCAAAAGGTTCCCTGCACCTGGGCGACCGCAAATCGTTTATTACATTATTATATTGTTTTCAACCTTATAATAATTTGACATTATGATGATGAATTTGATGATTATAATCTTATACATGCAAGACATTATGTCTTTAATTAGTTTCCCTGTGCCTCTCTACATATCTTATTGTGTCTATAGAAACAGATAATACAATGGACTCGGATTTTACGAATTCGTACGGACACTCCCAAAAAAGTAAAAAAGTTCTTCACTGGGAACCAGGGCCGGATTTCTCCATAAGGCCGACTAGGCTTGGGCCTAAAGCGCAAATTTTAAGGATGCATTGAAATGTGGCGGCGAAAAATAAATTAGAAAACGAAACATTCAAAAAATAAAAATTTGACAGAAGAAAAATTTTTGTTGTGAAATCTCTGTAATTCAGTTCCGAATTAACGAAAATATGAGGGCTAGATATTTATTTTTTGAAATTTTCGATGCAAATGTACAAATACTAATTATAAAACAATAATTAATAAAATAATTAATACAATAATAATTAATAAAAGGACGCTGTAAAAAAATCCTTTTACGATTTGTACTTATTTTATTTTACGAAAGCCGAAGTTTTATCTTATTTATATAATATGGAATTTTTTTACAATCGATTGATTGATTGATTGTTTGGCTTTTTTATGGCGCAAGAGCATCTGGGCTATACTGCGCCAAATTTTTTTTACAATCGAACTAGGGAGATCGATTACGATGATATAGGAGTACTTGACGATTTTTCCCGTAAAAAAGCAAGAAAGAAGGCATTGTAAAAATAAAAATTGCGAGTAAACTTTCTATTTCAATACCTATCTAAATGAGTTGGGGAAATCCCCTTTTCTTTTTTTAATAACTGTAGTTTTTTATTTTTTATTTCAGTTTATTTTTTCTAGCTTTAGCTTACATGACAATATAGTCATACGATAGTGGGGGTAGGGGGCATAGGCGTAGCTACGGGTGGGTGTGCCTGGTTATTTAGGCACAGCACCTCGATTTTTGTTTTGTTTTAAGTTTTAATTGGCGCAGTATAGCCCAGATGCTCTTGCGCCATAAAAAAGCCAAACAATCAATTAAGTTTTAATAAAAGTAAAAATAAAAAAAGTAAGGGTGTAAAAAAAGATATAAATATATATATATATATGGGGTTCCCCATATTTATATCTTTTTTTTTATTTTTTTTTACGGCCAAAAAAGTCGGGCCTAAAGCCCAAGAATGGATAAATCCGGTCCTGTCGGGAATTAACATTTCTTCTATGGCATATTTTTCGGACCCAACGCAATCAAGCTGTTTTCTTTGCAAGAGTGCAAAAGGTGCACTGGCCGGCCAAATCCAGAAGTGTTGCAGATCGTTCATCATATTTTTATATTTTCTCTAACGTTTGAATCAAGCCCTGCGGTGGCGCAGTGTGGTAACGCGTTCTCCTAGTGCGCCGCTAATCCGGGTTCGACTCCCAGCAGTGCAAAAAGAACGCTTACTCAGAGATCTCATAAAGATCGCACTGCTCACTGTAGTCCGGGGTTTGGTTCCCTAGGCCTTAAGAGGTTCGGATTCCTCGGAAAACAGTAGGTCCCGGCGCAGCATGACCACTGTAGTCTTTGAGCCGTAAAACCAAAAAGAAAGCGAAACCTTTGAATCAAAGATTTTTGTTTCATTTTATGAAAATAAAAATTAAAAAAATGTGTCTCTTTTGCATTATAACTGTTTAAAAATGACGTATATACTTAGATATAAAAGTAAACACTTCACATATCAAACTCCTAATTAAATAATATTAGATTAACAAGGGCGGCGATATCGCTTTTGCGCGCGGGCGATCAACAACCCAAGAACGGCTCTGATGGTATTGGTCATATAGTCAACGCGTTGAGCAAGTATTTTCTATTCACGAAAAGTAGTCCGATGGTACCGTTAGAAATAACGGGAGTTGACATCACAAACGGCCTAGCCGATTACAGCAGAGGGGAGGACGTCAACTCCTCTTTACGATCTCTATGATGAAAACCAAAGCTACAACACTTGGATTTATTATTACCATTATTATATATGTGCACAGTTTACATTGAATTTGACGAGTGGAGTTATGCATTAATATCGGGCTTTTTCCAAGGACCTTAGATATCATAGGCATTTTCGTAGGATGTGGGCGGTTGCAAGTGTAGGCGACCTTTCGAAGTTGGTGTATTGTAATCTTGTCTATTTCTAATGTATTCAGGGGATTATCAAGCTTTTATGGGATTGAACCCAATGCTCCTATTATTATGGGAATGATACATTTGCTTTTTTTTTTTTCTCTTTCATAATCTTTCGATTTCAATCTGCAGCTCTTAGTTTTTGGTGATTCTGTCAAATTTCTTTTCTTAAATTCTCGAGTCTCCAGGTATGAATACAGGTATTATCCGTACGTGCTTCATTTCCACTATTGTTAAGTTAGGTGTATTATATGCAAGATCAGTTTGGATTCGAAGTCCCACATAGTTTTGACTCCATCATTTTCGATCATTTTTTCAGTTTCGTAATCCCACCACCATTATTTATTTATTTATTTATTTATTTATTTATTTATTTATTTATTTATTTATTTATATTTTGCGTTTCTTTTCTTGACCAACAACCCTAGGATGATGAGAGCGTAACGAGTGTTTCTGCCGTGACAAAATTAGGGCATTTTGATCATTTTAGTACAAAGCGCGTGCTGATTTTTCGACAGATTCGTTATCGGGGTTTTGATTCCTTAGACGACAGATTTAGATCCCTAGGGAAGATGGAGATCTCAATGCAGCATGACCTTTTCTGCCCTTGATCCATTAAAAAAACTGACTTTTAATTATAAAATTAAATATATACTTGCCCGACGTAGGATATAAGCTATAATTTAATATTTTTACTTATTTGTTTATTTTTATTATTGGTACAGTGGATTATTTTAAGTTTAAACACTAGCGTTTAGATACACATATACTGCGTGGACAAAAGTATTTGGATACCTAAATCGAAAAAAAAAAATAGTACTTTTTAATCGAAATTAGTAGGGGAGAACGGGGTACAGTGGGACAATTTTTACTTAGCTGGTAATATTTTTTACATTTTTGGTATTAGAAATTCAACAAATATATAATACAATAGTACTGCTTTTTAACTTAATTAATTAGTTAATTTTTCATATTTTTTCATCAAGTTTTTCTTTGTAAAAATATTATATTTCCTAAGGTATGTAATTTCTCCCACTGTACCCCAGACCGGAGTACAGTGGGACACAAAAGTAAATACAGATATTTGTATGATGATACATTACTTTCATCCTCATAATTTGTATGGGTTGTGGTTAACAGTTGAATAACGGAAAATAGTTAACAAATTATAACAATCAAAAATGTTTAGATGACTAAAATAAGGTCATTGAACACTACTTTAAACAAAAAAAGTTCTCGCTATCTCTCTTAATGGTTACTTATCCTTAAGTACTACCTATACAGCTTCCCACATCATATCATCTTTTACTAATCCAATTTCACTTGTTCGCTCTCTTTCGCACCATTCTTTGCACCCACAATGTAAACAAAACTGTTAGGTCTAACAAATAATATGAAAACCCTAATTACAAAATGTGCTAGTGGATTTTCTATGCCAACCTTAATAGAATTTGTATAACAGAGATAGCTCTATGAATTTGTTTTAAACATTGTTTCAACAAAAACAACTAGTGTAGGTTTTTTTTGCCACATGTTGTTGTCACATGTTTACACAACATAAAAGTAGTTTGAAAAGGCTATCCTTAAGTAAAAATTAATTGAAAATTTTAATAATTTTGTTTCAACTTTTTAGAATCTGAGATATTTTTATGTTGGGTAACAGTGTCCCAGTGTGCCCCCCCATCAAGGGTGTCTCACTGTGCCCCAAGTGACACACACACATACCAAAAGTTACAATTTACTTACCACTAACAAATAAAATAAAAAACAATCGCACATATGCAATAAAGAAGCTTTAACCTGTGGATTAATGCAAAAATATTAATTATTGGATGACAATTTAGTGCACAAATACAGAAAAACAACACTTACCTAATTTTCCTAATATGATGAGAATAAAAATGGCTATTGCCTCCCTCCAAAATAAGTGATGGCTGTGAACTGTTTGCACAGTGTAGCCACACAAGTTGACACAGTGTAGCCACACAAGTTGACACAGTGTAGCCACACAAGTTGACACAGTGTAGCCACACAAGTTGACACAGTGTAGCCACGCAAGTTGACGAAGTGTAGCATATTTTTCACTTTCTTAAACATTTTTACCCTAAATTAAACAACCTAAGCCTAAATTAAATAATTTTTTACCCTAGTAAATAAATCAATTGCTACACTGTGTCCCGTGACCCACTGTGTCCCGTGACCCACTGTACCCCGGTCTCCCCTACGTTCTTTAGCCACTTTCGACTGCAGCGATCTTTCTACGTAAGATTTACATAAAGTGTGTGATGGTAACATATTCTTCCATCCCTATTATGTAATTTTGCCAGAGATGTCCTAGGGGGAAAGTCATATCGGCCTATATCGGATGCGGCGTTCGAGCTCCGCTCACATATATTTCACAAAATGGAATATGCA